>SIJG01000013.1:1793197-2355190 GCA_023374025.1 Heterodera schachtii
ATGATTATTTCATGATTTTTATAAAATAAAACAATAATTAGGTAATTCACATTTTTAGCGATTTAAATTCATCTTCACATGTTTTAATAAAATTTATTTTTAAAAAATAAATTTTACTGACGGATTGTTTATTGACGGATTGTCCACTGACGGATTATCCATTACTGACGGATTAAGAAAAGAGTTATGGTCAAAGAACCACTTTTGAATATGGTCCCATTAAAATTAAATTTCGCCTGTAATCCTACGGTTTTAGAGGTCTCTCTGATCATGAATTATATATCCATTTCGACTAATTTCCTAAATCGAACCCGAATTCTAACAAAAGTCGAAAATTCAAATTTTCGAAATTAGCATTTATGTTCAATTGTAAAAATCTTAGTGAAAATGCATATTTTCCGGAAATAAAATAATATTAAAATACCAACGAAAATACGCATATTCCGGAAATAAAACTAGAATTGTAAAATACATCTTTCCGGTATAGTAATCCGGTAATAAAATTTACACTTGAAAATGCATATTTAAAAATAAAATTAAAATTGCATTTTTTTCTGGTAATTTATTTACAAATAAAATGAATTAATTAATATATTATATAAAAAAATAAAATCAATAAATAATTTATCAAATAAATAAATAAAAATATTTATGTATTAAAAATATTAAAAAATAGAAACATTAAACATGCTTTCTCTGGATTATAGAAAAACATACGAATAAATTTATAAAATAAAAAAGAAAAAATTAAATTATAGTTGCTGATTTGTCAGTTTAATATTAGCCGTAATTAAGTTTAGATTTGATTTTATTGGTTTGACTATCTTTATATATTTGAAGACAATAAAAAAATAAATAAATATTGTTTCACCAAAATATTAAATTTATAATCTCGCGGAATAATTACAATAAGCAAAATAATGTCTAGATAACAAACGTATATTTTTAATATACTAAAAAATTAAATTTTTTTAGGCGCCTTTAATCTATAAGGTTTTGCAGATATTTAATTCAATTTTTTAGAAAAGGGTTTTGGCAATTGTTCGGTTGGTTGTCCTTTTAATCTTGCTCATTTTCTCTTGTAATAATTAGTATTTCATTCGGTATTTATCCTTGTTAAAGTAATACATTAACCTTTGGGTAATATTCTTTTGGTTTATTTTAAATATATTAAATTCAAATAATAACAGTTCTCCATGAAATAATCATCAAAATTATTTATATTAACTATAAGAAAGTTCATTTTGTCAGACGAATACAAACAAATATAAACAGTTAGGTGTTGTTTTCAATTTAAATTTGTACTAGTTGTTATTACATCTAATTTCTTTATATATTTTAGTATAAGATATTGTTAAGTTTTAAGCATTAATCAATTAAAAATACGAAAAAAAAATTTTTATTCTGCACTTTTGCCTTTATTTTTATTACAAGTGTATAGTGAGTGATTGGCCATAAGATTTTTGTTCCGCCGACATAAATTTAATTTGATTAATTCAAATCTAAGAAGTTTATTTGTTTTTTTCAGAATTATTTTAACTCAATTGTATTTATGACTGTTTTTGATTGAAGAAAATATTTAAATTAATTCGCTTCTATTCAGCATTTATAACAATGATTTATTAGCCACATGGAGCAATATTATAAAATGTTATGTGTATAGTGAGGATTTCGTTATTATTTAAATTTCGTTTATTAATTTAATAAATATTTCTTTCTGGTCTTAGTTTATTATTTAGAAAATGATAATAAATATAAGTCTAATTAATTTATCATTTTAAGTTTTGGAGATTTATTTTTTTATTGATTAATTCTTTTTTCTTCTCGCAACCTAGGTAGTATTCTAAGTATGCTATTAGCTGTTTTTTAAATCTCAGTTCTTGGATCGTAATCTTTTATTTTATCATTTATTACAAAAAAACAAATTATTTTGTGTACATTTTTAGGAATAGCTTACAAATTCGAATATGCTTTAGTAATTAAATTTTTAATTATTTGGGTTTTTCAGAATTATTTGAATTCAATTGTATTTATGACTGTTTTATTAAATTTAAATTTCATATGATTCATGAAAATCAAATAAATTAGTTTTAATCTTTTTGTTAAATTTTTATGGTTTTCATAGATACATATTTGGTAAAATTGGTTAGGTTTTATTTTATGAATAGTGACCAAAAATTATAAATTTAATATTTTATTAGACAACTAAAACTATTGTTTCAATTCATTTTATTGAGGGTATGGGATAGGCGATGGCGCTTGAATTTGTCAGTATAATTAAAATAAAAATTCGAAAATACACAAAATTTCACATTCGTTAATTTCAAATTTAAAAAAATTTATTGATTTTTTTTTGATTACTTCCATTTAGGGCTCCCAATCTGAGGCTTTAGCCTCATTTTGTGATTTTTTGATAGATCAATGAGGCTAAATTTTCAAAATGAGGCTTTTTGTGGTTTTTTTTGAGAAATTTGAGGATTTATGAGGCTTTGGGGGAAAATCGTAAGAGTCTGTTAAATTTTATGAATTTTCTAAATTGGCATAATGTTTGACAATCATTTAATTTGAATTTGGGTTTATTAGAGTATCAAACAGGAATCTCACCCAAATTTAGCCATTTTTTAATTGAAAATTTGCTCAAAATATGGTCAAAAATCTCAATTTTTCACCGGCGGCGCCTATCGGCACCGCCGGACCCTAAAAATTCCTTACTTTCTTAAAGTTTTCCCAAAATCGCAAAATTTTGCAATTTTTGTGGACAAATCGTAATCATATTTTTATTATTAATCAGAATTTTTATTTTATCCCGTATTTTTTCATGACAAGTTTATGAGGCGTTTGTGATTCTCGGTTCCGTTGCATTGAAATAAAATTTGATATTTGGATTTAAAAATAATATTATATTTTGTTTATATATCATGTATATTCTTATTCAATGTTTTGTGCTCCTGGTAATTTTGATAATATTATAATTCTTTTTTAGTACTATTAACTTTGCTTTAAAAATTTTGTTTATTTATAAAAAATATTAATTTATATTTTTGACATTTTTCCGCGAAACAACGTTCTATTTCGCAGATTTGTGAGTATAAAAAATTTGTAGGTGTTTTTATGCAACTGCTTTTCTTAGTAATAAATATGTTTTGAAATAAATAATTGTTATTTCGTCAAGTGTTAAAACTTTATTCAATAAAATAATTTTTAGGTATTTTATGATTATTATTGGTGCTAGGACGAAGTGACAAAAATATCAGTGTGGCGAAGTGACAAAAATATCAGTGTGGGCGAAGTGACAAAAATATCAGTGTGGGCGAAGTGACAAAAATATCAGTGTTCGTAATAATTAAATTTAATTATTATTTAAATTTAATTTGCTAAATAATTAATAGTAACTTAGCTTAAACTTAGTCTAATTTATCAATCTTAGTTTTAGAACGTAGCTCTACATATCCTCTGTTACTTATGTAATTTTAAAAAAATTACTAAAAATTTACAAAAAGTTGTAAGCAAAAAATCTCGAAAAATTTAGACTTCACTATTTTGACCCTAACTTTTTGAAATTCATTAAATTTTTTCGAAATTTAACTGAATTATAGAGTATTCTTTGGGCTATCTAATTATATAAACAAAATTAAAATTGCTTGTTTCTAAAAAAAGTTATGAAGGAATTAATAGTGTAATATTTTTATAATCATCCAAAAAATCTAAGGTCATTTAAATGCATAAAATTTTTCAAACTTCAATTAATTTATATGGCGTTTGATATAATTAGATAGCCCAAAGAATACTCTATAATTCAGTTAAATTTCGAAAAAATTTAATGAATTTCAAAAAAGTTAGGGTCAAAATAGTGAAGTCTAAATTTTTCGAGATTTTTTGCTTACAACTTTTTGTAAATTTTTAGTAATTTTTTTAAAATTACATAAGTAACAGAGGATATGTAGAGCTACGTTCTAAAACTAAGATTGATAAATTAGACTAAGTTTAAGCTAAGTTACTATTAATTATTTAGCAAATTAAATTTAAATAATAATTAAATTTAATTATTACGAACACTGATATTTTGTCACTTCGCCCACACTGATATTTTTGTCACTTCGACCACACTGATATTTTTGTCACTTCGCCCACACTGATATTTTGTCACTTCGGCTCACCACGATTATTATTATCACACTTTTAATTTGTTGATAACTTCATTTAAAGTCTTGTGGTAACAAGGAAATATCCAAAAAAGAAATTTTTGGATAATTATGATTTTTTAAGCCTAATTATCATTCATCAACCTGATATGGTGAAAGAATAATTTTTTTAATATATTATTTTTGATTTTTTTTTGTATTTTGCTATTTTTAAATTACGATTGAAATATTTTTTAATATTGAAACGTATTATTCTAAGGAGCAATTTTTTGCTTATTTTTTTAATAAATAATTATAACAGTTTTAAAATAGTTGACTGATATTTGAGTATACGAAGATAATTATCTTTTTTACTTTTGTTTAGATTAGTTCATTTTAAATTTTTATGATTGAAAATGAAAATTTTGATTTTTGCTTTGGTTGTAATTTCCGTTTTTCAAAAAGTAAACAAGTCTATATTTTCTTCAATTACATAACAAAAGATATTTTATAGCCGAAACTGATTTTTTTAATTTTTTCAGAATTTAGATTGAGAATCCATGCTCACCTTAATTGTCCAATATTATAAGTTTTCATTAAATCTTTAGTGTTTTTTATTTTTGTTCTTCTGTTTCGAATTTGGCGCCATTTAGTTTGAGTATTATTTTGCGATTATTAATTTGTTTGGCGACTTTGTTCAATAACGATTCCACGACTTCTGCCCCTCACCTCAATTTTTGGCACATGCCTAAAATTTTATTTTCAATTTTACATTCTTTTATTTTGAATTTGTTATTGGTATAAAATTGAAATATTATTTTATTTTGAATATTAAACATCGACCAAACTGAAATTTTTTACTCGTCCTTTTCTGCAATCTGTAAAGCTGATTTGGTTTTATTTTATACTTTCTTATTCGAATTTAATTTTAACGAAATATTTATTTTAATAAAAAATTATTAATCACTCTCAATTAGTTTATTTTTAAAAATTAATTTTATGAGTTAATATACTTTTATTTTTCATTATTTTGTTTATATTAATTTTACTAGGGTTGCTCCCCGAGCCTCGGGGAGCAAAATGTCGGGGAACGGGGAGGAAATTCCCCGAAAGAATTTGTCGGGGATGGCTGGAGAAATTTAAAAAATGTCTGGGAGCAACACCTTCGTCGGGGAGGAAATTTTCATAAAAAGTCTAAAAAACACAAAAAGAAAAAATCCAGAACAAAAAAGTCTTAAAACTCATTTAAAGATACTTCCATCTTATTTCAAGTGCAATTTATGACTTTCATAATTCCCCGAAACATGTCGGGGAACAACCCTAAATTTTACAATAAACGTATATTTTTAATTAAATTTTATTTTTTATAAAAATAATAATAAATGGCTATCATTAGTTTTTTTTTATTTAAAAACTTCAAATATCCATAATTTTTAACTTTATAATTGTTTAATTATTGCATCCCGAACAAAGCAAATTTTTAAAGAAATATTAAAAAGAATTTAATAACACAAATAAATATTTATATTAGAAAAAGATTATATTTTTTAAATTATTATTTCTTTTTGCTAGATTTTATATTTATATCTTTTTGACTGTAGAAATAATAATTAAATTAATTTAATGCAATCGCAGAGTTGAAATTGAATAACATTCCACGTGTATACATATTTGTATGGTTGTTAATTTTAAAGATTTTAAATGATGAATCATATAATTTGAATTTTTTTTGTTTTATTTTTACCGGAATAATGGAAAGCTTTGTTATTTATTATGTTTTTGATAAAAGATAAATAAAAACATTAAGGTCATTATTTTCTTAATTTTTTCTTTTACATATAAAAAATAATGAAATTTATATTTTCATTTAAAAAAATTAATAAAAAATTTAGATTTTTCTTACATTTAATCCCAGTTGATCCGGTTTCTGGTCTTTTCCCTTCATACATGACTTTAATCAATAAAAATTAAATAAATCGAAAAATTTATTGAAGAAAATTCTAAATAAATAAAATGTCTGTGAAATACTTAAGGAATTTGTGGAGAAATGAAATGCAAAATGACTATTCAGTGGGAGCATAATCATTAATTAACGGCGTCACTTTAACCTTTGCATTGAAAGAGAGAACACCCAAAGAGGAGAGCAGAGCCACAGCAAGATAAATTAAAAGAGTGAAGGAAAAGAAAGAAAGAAATCAATAACTGTTTTTGAATTAATTCATTTTAGGCATCTCATTATTAGAGCTGGGAATTTAAGTCAATAAAATCAAAAAAAAACTCTTTGAATATATTTATTAAATTCAATTTTTATTTTTTCGTATCATGCTCTTACAATATATATGTATCTCAAGTTTTCAGTTGAATTTTTGTCTGAATAACATTTAAATTAAAGATTGTTTTATTAGAGACGGCAAATTTCAAATTTGCGGATCCCATTGCGGGATTGGAACTCAAAATTTTTGCGGGACGGGATCCCGGAGGTTTGAGTCAATAATTTAAATAGTTATTAAGGTTCAAGCGGTGCCGATAGGCGCCACCTTGAATTTTACGAAATTTGGATGAAATTACAATGGAAAATAAGTTTAACTATAATTTCATTTATTATGGCTATTAAAACCATTTGGCATTCTGTCCTTTAAAGTTTTCAAAAAATGTAATGAGGATCCAGCGGGATCCCGCACAAAAAATCAAATTTGCGGATCCCTCTGCGGGATTGGAACTCCAAAAATTTTGCGGCACTGGATCCGCTGGTATAAATCCCATAAATCCCGCAATCCCAGATTTTCCTAAAATTCGGGATTGCGGCTTGGGATCCAGCATAATCCCACGGGGATCCCGTCCCGCACCGGGCTTTAATCTATTTGCTAATTATTAAATTAATTTGAAGATTTCATTTTCAAATTAGTGAATAATTTTTTATTTTATTAATTTACTCCGGTTTCATAATTATTTAATTATATGTTTTTTGGCAAATGTTTGAGAAAAGCGGGTTTGAAAGAGATGTAACATAGAAATTAAGGATATTATTATGTACTTTAAATTCTGTATTGTTATCCAAGTTACAGGATAAGGGAAGCCCAGAATGCAATTAAACTAATATATAAGTGATTTCTACTAAATAAAAGCTTTTTTTTTTTTTTACCTAGCATTTATAATATTTTTGATTTATGCTATTAGTTGAAATTTATTTTTTTTAGGTTTTGTATTAAGATTACAAAATTAATTTACAATGTGTATAAATTAGAAAATAATTTTATATAAATTTTATCGCAAAGATTTTCATAAAAAATATTTAGTCGTAAATTTTAAATGAAAATTTGTAATAAAATTAATATTTATGTGAGATTTAATTTTTTAAATTGATACTTAATACTATTGTCTAATGTGGGAGAAAGGTTCCAAAATTATTTGAAAAAAAAAATTAAACAGTTTTACGGAAAATTTATAAATTTAATTGAATAAAACAAAGGAAGCCAATAATAAATTATTTAGAAATTTTTTTTATTTTAAAAGAGGCTTTTAAGTTATGTAAAAAATCAAAAATAAATTAAGATAGAATATGGGCACTTTGTTTTTAATAATAAATAAATTAGAAAAAGATTGTCCAGGACTAAGATTATAAATATTTCTTTTTATAAAAAGCTATTTTCAATAAAATATTATAATTAACATAAAATTAAATATAAAAAATCACTTCAAAAAACTTGTAACTGATGCAATTAAGGAGCTCGCAGAAAGTATGACATGAAGCTCTGATGATACTTTGAATAAAAATTTAAAAATTATATACAAAAAGTTGTGAATTTTTTGGAGTAGTTCTTCATGCTGTCCATATAAATTTATATTATAATTTTACAATGATAGTGATTAATAAAAAAGAAAAAAATCACAAAAAATAAAAAATATATTGTGTTTTAACTTTAAAATTTTTTAAATCTTTTAAAAATATACATTTAAATCTAAAAGGAAGAAATATTAAAAAAAGAAATAAATTATTTTACAAAATAAACCCAGAGAGGCGGGACCAAATACGTGCGGAAGTCTCTTCAAAATACAAGAAAGTTATTCTTGTGAATAAAAACTAATTACATAAAGTATCCATAATTAGCATATAATTAGAATAAAAAACATTTCCAAAAACTTGTAAAATCAAGTGAAAGCAACGAGCTCACAGAAACCAAATGAAATTAATTAAAACTTTATATTTAACTGAGACATAATATAAAATAAATTAAAATAACTATATTCATTTTAGCCACATTTTAAATAAAAACAAAAAAGATTTACTACAAAAAACTGACAAAATAAGAGAAGAAAGAAAACATATATAACATTTGATGAACAATAAAAATTTACAATTATAAGATAATGTTCAAATATTTTTAAATTATATAAAATGAAAGAATAATTATTTATTATGGTATTTATATTTCAAAATTTACTGAATTGCTTATATATAATTGTAAAAAATAATTAATTATAATTTGCAATTACAAATAAGCAACGGTCACTTTCCTTCATTCTCTGTGAGCGGTCCATAAAATAATCATTATATACAATTAAATAATTGAAATATGTATTTTAAAACATTTTTAAAAATAAATTTTAAATAAACAGAAATTAATTTGACCATGAAAATTTATGATAAAAATATTAAGCAAATTAATTACGCTTACAATTAGTTACTGTAAAACCTTATTTAATTACTTTAAACATTCGCAAAATAGAGAAATGGCAAAATTTTTTGGGTTTTCGCGGTACCTTGCCTTGAAATATTTCTGTCCACGAAGATCGTGTGGTCAAAGCAAAAAGCAGAATTTTTTAAATCCCACATATTATTTTTTAATTTAGGCCAATCGTTTCATTATAATTTGCTAAAACCCAATCGTACACTTTTTTTTTTTATTAATGTTATTATTTTCAACGAGCACTGACTGGAAAAGCGATGAAATTTTTGTTCATTAATTTGATGCAAAAAAATGGACAGTATGAATCACGCAGCATCAATCCGATTTAGCATTGGAAAAAACAGGAATTTGTCTTTAACAATATGAGCGATATAATCAGATGGGATTGGATGGGGAAATTGGTGGTTGATTTTACAAATCAAAAAAAAGTGGATGGGCAAAACAGACAGAATGATTCATATTCATCAAAAAATTCCATACAACTGAGAATTCCAGAGTCATTTATCGTGATCAGTGGCAATGGGTCATTAAATTCTAACCATTTTTATTTTTATGGAAAAATAATAATTCCGCCAGTTCAATTTTCCGTTATATATTTAAAATCATTTAACATAATTAATTTTAGCATTATAAATGGGTACAGTCTGGGCATTCTGTGCACTGTTGTATTATGTTCACCTGTTGGCTGCCCAAAATAATGGTAAATTCCACTTCAAAACCTTAATTAAAATTAAATTTTTTTAAACCATTTCTGACCCACTTGATTAAAATGGTCTCAAGTTTCGGATATTATGGACAAACTTTTTTGAAAATGGATAAGATAAAGAATGAACTAAAATTGAAAAATAATTTTAATTGGCAGCATTTAATGCCGAAGAGATTTGCCGTCCCATCGATGGCACACCGTTCCACGCCCAATGCCTTCTCTCATCTGTGGTCAAACAGAGAGGCTTCATCCCAAAGCATTTGCGCCCGCCATGGCTCAGCTCACCGCTGTTTGAGGACAACAAGCTGAGCAGCGAGGCCAAAGAGTCTGAAAATGGCTGTTTTTCCTGCTACAGAGGGACAAAGGCGAGCAATGGCAAAATTCAGGACGAGGATTACTGTGCATGCATGGTACGGTGTTGAGAATACTGTATAATGACTTTATCTTTAATATTATATATCAAGGGACAGGACTGGATTCTGATTTATTTATGACCCGGGAAAATTGGAATTTTACCTCTTTTGTAAAAATATGAGATAAAAAAACAATTTTTTTAAATTTCGCTTTCACTATTAATTATAAAGCCGACGCAGATATATCAATGCTCTGAACTTAAGTACAAAGATCAAGCACCGAATGATGGATTCTCGAAAATAATTGGAACATTTGACGGCCTAAACTGTCTGCAGGATTTGTATAAAATGGCATTGGTGAAGAAATAATAAATTATTGCTTGTCATTTTCACATTTAAATAAATTTAGATGCCAAAATGTGGAAATCGGTACTATGACCAAGCAAAACACTGTGCCATGGTGAAGAAAATTCTTGAAAAAAAAATTAATTTGACAAAATTTCCAGGTTCATTTTTACGACAATGAACCCGAAAAGGAGCCAAATGGGGACGAATCAAAGCGTAAAATATTAATGAACATTAAAGACATAACTAGAGAAGTCAGTATACATACTGGAGAAGAAAGCCATCTTGATTTTTATTATTATTTTTTTTTAAAACCAAAAAGGCGGCAAATTTATTAAAAATGGTTGACAAATTTTAGACCTTTTTTAAAGCAGTAATTCCTGAACGAACTTTATTAAAAATTGCATATTGTAAAAGAAAAAGTAAATTATTAGAGACAAGAAATTCCAAATTTGCGCATTTCGCTGCGAAAAATTGGAACTCAAAAATTTTTGCGAGACGAGACTCCCGGAGATTAATCCTGCAAAATCCCGCGCGGGATCCCGTCCCGCGCCGCTCTCTATAAATGATGACAATTCAAAAAAATACGAACGGACTCCAAAATTGGGGACTTTGATTTCATTTGTTCAAAAAAGCAAAGCCAATTAATGAAAAACAATAATTCCAATCCAGAATTGTGCCTTACTATCTTGCCAAAAAACCTTTTTCTTTGTAGGAACTCTCGTACTTCTGGACGGTTGCATCAAAACAGAAACTGCTCAAAATTGTACAGCAAATGTGCAAATTGCATATGAACGTATCGAAAGCTCGTTTTTCTACGGTAATTGCGACGCCGAAAAGAAAACGGTATTTGAGAGCAGGTGAGCAATCAGACGAAACATTTACCATAATTGATTTGTTATTTGCTAATTGACAAATGAGAAAGCTTCTCTTTTTGTTAAGCACATAAGTAGGGATGTCAATTTTAGGTAAATACATATTTTTTCCTGGCTTCTCCATGCTCTAAATAGTAGGAAAAACACTTTCTTTTTTGTGTTTGCGAACAAAATCGGGACTTTTATTTACATATTTTACATATTACGTGGTTTTATACATATTTTACATATTTCGAGATTTTATACATATTTGGTACATATTTTGGACTTTTTCGGACTTTTTCATACATTTTTTTTTTAATATATTTTAAGGATTTTTACAGAAATTTTCGGAAATTCTCAAAAAAAAATCCAAAATTTCGGCAAATTTTTCGTACATATTTTCATATTTTTATTTCATATTTTGAGAATTTTTGAAAATTTATAAAATTTCTAGTGAAAAATAAAAAATTAATCAAACTAATTTTTAAAATACTAAAATGTGATTCTAGGCCTATTTAGGTCATTTTTATGGCATTTTGTGCCTATTTCACCCTTTCCGAAGAATTTTTTTTCCAAAAAAATAACCATTTTAAAAATTTTATTTACATATTTGGTACATATGGGTTTTTCTTACATATTTCGGGGGTTTTTTTTTTACATATTTATGTACATATTTTGACCACTTTTTGTGGCGCCCGGAAAATGCGTCAGTGGAAAATGATTCAGTAGAAAATGCGTCAGTGGAAAATGCTTCAGTAGAAAATGCGTCAGTGAAAATGTTATTGTCATAAAAACAAGTTCCTTGCGTTTTCGGGGGCACTGACCACGAATCCGGTATCCATGTCGGCTAATTCCGAACCCCGGACCCGAATTCGAACAAAAAGTCGAAAGTCCAAATTTTCGAATTTAGCATTTTTGGTTCTAAAACGGCATAAATGATCTCTTATTGCAGGATTGATGGCTTTGAGTTTGTTTCCGTGTATTTAAATAGATTTTTAAGAAAAAACATAATTCTGAAAATTTTGACTTTTCGACTTTTTGTTCGAGTTCGCGTCCGGGGTGCGAAATTGAGAACGCTTTTCTTATAGAAGTTTACTTCTATATTACAATACTAATGCCATAGAATTTTAAAATATTTGTTGTATCACTGACGCATTTTTCACTGACGCATTTTGTACATATTTTTGACATCCCTACACATAAGCAACTTTTTGGTTTTTGACATATTGCCAAAAAACTTTATTCCTAAAATAATTGAAACAACAATGTTCGCATACGAAAAAATAAACATTTTTGACACTAATGATAACCAAAAATTTGTTTTTTTCTCAAAAAAAGAGCTAAATATGAAAAAAAGAAATTTTTGCAATTCATAACTCTGAAGGTTTAATTAATGCTTTATGCATTGATCAATAATTACTCACTGAACTGTTCAACCAATCAGTGAAATTAATTCTGTTAATTGCATTTTAAATATTTTCAGTATTGAAATCACTGCCCTGGAATCGCCCTTTACATTTCCCGTGGAATTCCAACACCGTTTTTGCAGCAGTTTGTTCGGCACCGCGGACATAGACAACACGTTCTATGGCATTACGGTCACCATAAGCGGAAAGTGCGTTTAAAATATATATTTATTTTAATATGACTCATATTATAAGTAATTCAAATTTTAACAGCTGTGGAAAAAAGAGCTTCAAACTTCCTCAGCTTGAATTTGAAAAGGTTGCATTTTGTTAAATCTACCGTAATCATTTTATATTAATGTATTACAGCAAGTTTTGAATTATTTTAATATAAAATGCTAAAATTTATTAAACGAAAAATTGAGTTATAAATAGAGTGCCACGGGACCGGGAATTTTGGGCAAACCCGGGACCGGGACCTTTTCGGTTTGAAAAACCGGGAATTTTTGGCTGGGAAAACCGGGAAAAAACCCGGGACTGGTTCCGGTCCCGGTCAAAACCGGGACCTTGGTACTCAGTTGTACTCAGTTGTCCGCTTCCAGGTCCCGGTCCCGTGGCACTCTAGTTATAAATCAAAATCGACTATTTTACTATTTTAGGCAATAAAAATATATAATTCCAAAAGTTACAGAAAGAAGTCTTAAAAAATTTTTTGATTAATCTTTGTTATTTAAATTATTATTTTTTGGCAAGTTTACAAATAAAAAATCTGTCAGAAAAATTTTATTTTTGACTGGCCACTCAAAAAACAAGAGTTCAATTCCTGTCCCAATGATTGCAGAACACTAAATAAAAAAAAGCCCTTAATTCAAAGTCATGAAACCAAGATTAATTCTTTCTAATCCAACCCTTGTTTTATTAATCCATAAAAAACCCTAGCTAAAATCATAATTAACTAATTAGCTATGTAATTTTTTGTAAATTCCTTTGTTAGGGCCGTGTGCAAGAGATGCGCGGCCTGCAGTTGGATTTGAGAGCAGAAGCGTCGCAGTGGCGGGACCCGTACGGTGGCCATTTGTACTCAACACATCACCAGCTGATCTGGCAGCCTACCGAGCTGAAGTCCATCAATGCCAATGGGAAGGTGAACGCGGGAGATGCGTATCCGCAAACGGCAGTCATGGAAAGAAAAAACCACGTAAGTGAGGCGTAAAATTATTCGTGTAAAATATTGGGATTTTTAAAATATAAATTTTAACAATTTTGAAAATAATTTTTAGTTATTGAAAAATTCATTAATTAGAGATGGAAAACAATTGATTCGATCAATCTTTTACAAAAAATGAAATGAAAGCCCAGAAATATTTAAATAGAACACAAATTGATGGTGTCAATCAGGGCTGGCAAAGGGATTTCGACTTCCGGTCTCCGACATTTTTGGGTCGGAATTCCGATTTCCGAAAAAATTTTGGGCCTCGAATGCCATCTCTGGTGTGCCTACTCTATAAAATTTTAAGTATTTATGTAATTGGTTAGTGGAAATAAATCCAGCAAAATTTAGCATTAATTTAGCTTCGATTCTTCAAAATTTCTCCTTTAACCATATCAATTAATAATTTAATTAACTTAAGAACGGAATGAACTCAACCGAATTTCGGCATTACGGGCGCAAAATGGTCGATTATGTTGCGGATTATTTGGAGACCATTGAAAAGCGAAGGGTTAGAAGCATTTTGGGTTGCAGTGCTTTAATCCGCAGTTAATTGATACGTTTTACCAATTTAAATTTATTTAACAGGTTTTCCCCGACATCAAACCGGGCTATTTGCGCAACTTGCTTCCCATGGATGCGCCAATTCAACCGGAGAATTTTGACCAAATTCTGCAAGACACCGAATCGTACATTATGCCCGGAGTAAGAAAAATTCATAATCACGAGACCGCTACAATTGTTAAGAGATTGTAATTTCGTAGAACAAATTTTTTTTCGAAATATATGAAAATTTTGGGAAAACCCAAAAAATAAAGTTTTTGAAAAATAACAAATAAAATGGCTGCTTCTTTTCAAATTAAAAGAATTATTTTTGGTCTTTATTAAAAAAATCTAATATTTGAAAAAAATTCATTTTTTATGAAAAAACATTGCGCTAATTAATTGATGCTTTACTTCCTTTAAGGTGACGCATTGGCAACATCCCCGCTTCCACGCTTATTTCCCAGCAGGCAATTCCTTCCCATCAATTATGGCTGACATGCTCTCTGACGCCATCGGATGCATGGGCTTTTCATGGGTAAGATTTAGTATGGAATTTAGGCGTATGGATTGGCTAATCGGGATTGGCTTTAACGGGCTCAAAAGGTCGGTGGGTGTCGGAGTTGGCCAAATCGGTCGGAGTTTGGAGGGTTTCAATTTTTGCCTTATGCCATACGGCAACATGAAGTTTGGGTACCAGGAATTTTGGGTCTATAATTTTAATTTTTTTTTAAAATTGAAAAATTAAAAATAAATAAATACCTTGTGATTTTCATACTTAAAAACCCAAGCTGTGCTTAAAAATCTTCAACAGACTGAGCCTTGAAATGATACAAAAAATTACATAAGTATGACATTGATACATAAAAAATTGTAATGCATCTATCAAAATAAACATGCTTAATTAAGTGGCTAATTCGTTAAAAAAATTTAAGTCGACACAGCGAAAATATTTCTAGCAGAAAATTTTTGATGGATAAAAATATATTTAAGAAAATTACTATTCGCCTTGCATTTGGGAGGCAAAAAAATGAAAAAATTTTAAATTAAAAATTTTGCGATTTTGTCCAATTTTCTGTGCCCCTTTTAAGGCTGCTTGCCCGGCGCTGACTGAATTGGAAACCCATATGCTCCATTGGTTTGGCAAAATGCTTGGACTTCCCGCCTTCTTTTTGCCGTTTTCCGAAAATTCCATCGGTGGCGGTGTGATTCAGGTGTTTTTTGTTCCCGTTTCTCTAATGCCAAAATTATTAAAATCTGGCAATAATTAATTATTTACCCACAGACCTCAGCGTCCGAGGCCATTTTGGACGCAATGTTGGCGGCACGCTCTGACAAAATAAAGCAGCTCAAGCAAAATTCAAATGAAACAGACGGAGTGCTGCTGGACAAACTGGTTGCTTACTGTCCTAAAGAGGTGTTGTCCAAGGGGTGCACTAATTATCACGCTTCCCCCCCCCCCGCCCTGAAAATCTATTTGGTCCGACCACTTCGACAAATGTATTTTTTTAGATTAGTACGGTACCCGACATTTTTGGGAAAAACATGGACCCGAACTAGAAAAGGCATGATCAGGACCGGGACTTGGATTTTCAACCGGTACCAATGAGTGATTTTTTCAAAAACCGAGAAAAAAATTAAAAATAATTTTTTTCCTGTTAAAAATAAAATAAACCCGTCTGTCTTTAATTTAAAAAACATGAAAAACTGACAAAAATGCCTGCTGTTATTTTAATGATTTCCTAAAATCATATAAAAATACTTTTTCTGCCGCATTATATTTTTTTATTTTGCACTAAAAATATCACGGGAAACGGTGTGGGGGACAGGCTTTTACGTGTATTGGATTTTTCAAAATTTGGCCAAAAAAAAACCTCAAAAGCGGATTAGCTTATGAAATATTTTTTTGTTTTTCCATTAAGGCCCATTCATCGGTGGAAAAGGCTGCACTGCTTTCAATGGTCAGACTGTGCGTTTTGGAAACCGACTCGTTCTTTCGCTTGAGGGGCGAAACTTTGCAAAAGGCAATGGATGTGAGTTGGATGTTAATTCGGGAAATGTTTAAGGCTTTCACTTGAGTTCATATGGGTTTTTGGTGTTGCCATTTAAGCGCCGCCATTTTGGTGTTTCAATTTGGGCGTCGTCGCTTGAGCGACAAGCCGAAAAACAAAATTCTCCTACCAAACTTCAATTCATCAAACAAATATTTCCGAAGATTATCAAAGAAAAAGCCCAATTAAAAATTAATTTATTTTCTATGAATTTATATAAATTTATCCATATATTTTATATGAATCTTAGAAAAGCTTTCATTTTTTTATATTTTTGAGGAAAATTGCTAATTTTTATTACCCCTTTTCAATTTTTTTTTTCATTTTGATGACCTTTTATTTGAATAATTGCATCTCAAAAATACGCTCTCTAATAAGAATTAAAATTGTGTGATAAATAAATTATAATATTTTATAATTCCTAATGAGGCAATTAACGTTAAAACATTTGTCGACGTCAATTTCTGCTCTTTAGAAAGATCGCAAAAAAGGTTTAATCCCATTCTTCGTCTCAATAACACTTGGCACGACTTCCTGCTGCTCTTTTGATGTGCTCTCGGAAATTGGACCTGTCGCCACAAAAAACAACATTTGGCTCCATGTTGACGCTGCATACGGTAGGTGGTGGGGGCATATGGTAGCGGGGAATATAATTTTCAAAAATTTTATTTTAAGCTGGTTCTGCGATGATATGCCCCGAATTCCGGTAGTTTTTTAGTTTTGTTTGGTGCATTTGCAGTGGGGCAACGAAAACTAATTACTCTCAAAACGAATTCGTATTAAAATTTCTGCAAATCTTCCGACGATGTTCTTTCCAAAAAGATTTTTTTTTATTAAAAATACATTTGCTGTCATGTTGGACCGACTCCATGCCTCAAAAATAACTTGAGGCTTTCAAAAATTGATCCAAAAACCTAAAAATGGCAATTTTTGGTGAAAATCTGTTCAAATTATGCAAAAAATACCGATTTTCTCTCGAAGTCGCCTACCAGAACATATTTATTACCTTACTTTATTATTAGTCATATCTTTAATGAAAAAAATTTTCTGTCCTAATTTCTGGCCCCATTTCCCCCAAATGGATACGGTGGTGGACGGCACTGCAATTAATACATTAATTAATTTAGCTATTTAATGGAAGGCATTGAACATGCGATGTCGTTCAACACGAACCCAAACAAGTGGGGACATTAAATAATGCATAACTGAATTTAATAGCAAAACTTATGTTTTTTTTCACCATTTCCTCAGATGGATGCTTATTGCCTTTGACTGTTCGGCCATGTGGTTGGTATTGGCTTAATTTTTGTGCTATTTCAGCAGGAATTGCATTCGAAAAGCCTAAAACACAATAGGAGCAAAATGCAATATTTAAAGACACAAAAATATTTAAATAAAAGAAAAAAATGACAACAAAAAAATAGTGACAATAAAAGGCTGATTGATCCGCCCCGAAGATAGCAGGCCGGGTTCCTGATGGACCAAGAAGTCTGCCAGCCAGGAGCAGCTTTTCCAAGTTTTTCAATTTTCTTGAAATTTTTAAAAAAAATTTTGAAGATTTTGAATGAAAAAACTTTTTTGTGGGGAAAACGATACGGGCGAGGGACGTAGTGCACCCCGCCAGCGCCGGCCGGAACCGAAAAAAAACAATTGAAAAAGGTTTAATAAAATATGATGAAAATCATTGTACCATAAATACTGTATTAGCCAGGCCCGCGTCCTTTTTCATCTATTTGTTCAAAAAACAAAAACATTAAAAAAATCTAGCAAAAATATAATCCATTGAATATTAAAATATTTGCTTCACTTTACAAAAAATTTAACCCAACCAAAAAACAGCGAATATTTTATATTATCCCTTTTTTCACTATAGGATTAAGAACAGCTCAAAACTCAACCAAGCGATGAATGTCGATCCGTATTATCTAAAGCACTCCTTTAATGGAACCATTGATTATCGCCACTGGGGCATTCCTTTGAGTCGCCGCTTTCGTGCCCTAAAGCTTTGGTACACCATTCGAACCTACGGCGTTGAGGTAATAAAATCATCGGTAAATGTAGTTGTAGTATTGTCGGTAATTAGCAGCATTTATCATCCTGGCGAGATTTTGGGGAGCTGACATTTGAAGATGTAGAAAATAAAAGTTTAACCGCCCGCTGGGACTCGAACCGAGGGCCTTACCATACCGTGGAATGCTCTAACCGACTGAGATACGGACGCTCACCTCACGGGTTCTCCCATACCCTTTAGTATCCCACTTTCTCCCACACTCCTCCGCTTCCTTTAGGCATCACACAGATATTACGTATTTACTCGATATAAATCCATTTCTCGATTAGAACCTCCTTCTCGAATAAAGTCCCCCTTCTCTAAGGGACGTTGAAAAATAGAGCCCCCGGGGGCTAAAATACGGTATTCAAAAAAAATCAAAAGCCTTTACCAACTAATTTGTAAGGGGGTTAAATTCAAAATTAATCGTTATTTGTAATTTCCTACGTCCTTATTTTTTTAAAGAGGCACAAAATCCGGTATTTGCTTAATCACTTAGACAGAAATATTTTCGGAAATAGTCTACAGAACATTCAAAATTTTTAACATTTTTTGAGAGCGGATTTAAATTTTCAAAATATTGTCTGTCCTCATTATTTTATTTTTGCATTTTAGGGTCTCCAACGGTACATCCGCGGGCATGTGCGATTGGCCAAATATTTTGAATCAATGATGTCTGCTGACCCGACTTTCGAAATTGTTGGCAATGTGACCATGGCATTGGTCTGTTTTCGGATTAAGGTGAGAAAATTAATTATCCCGTTTCTGAATTTATGTATAAAAATAATAAACTGTGTTTAAATAAATTCAACTTTTCATTGCATTTTTGCTGGTCTTTTGCCAGTTTCACTTTTGTACGCATTTTATCAAAAGTTTATTCAAAAAATGTTATTTTTGGTGAAAATGTGTTAAAAAATTGGGCCATTTTTTCACTGTTTTTTCTATTGGCGACTAACGGCACTGTCGAACCTCACAAAATGTAGAAATATAGCACAAAAACAATTCTAATTCTTATGTGATGTGTCAATTATCTGCTCAAATTTTATTCTTCTCAGCGGAATGTAAATTGATTTTTTTTTAATGACATTAATTACTGCAAAGAATTTTGGTTTCTAAAAAATATTGCTTACAAATGTCCTCTTTATTTATACAATTTTACATGGGTTCAGAGATTAGTGAAACTTTTTTCCGCAATTTTTTGTTTAACTTTGAAATTTAAAGCAATAATTTTTAACGAATTGAAAATATGTATTTTTTAGATTTTATTGCGGAAAATGCGCCTTAAAGTCATTTTCTATTTGACATTCAATTATTTATGTTTTAAGCATTTTCATATTAAAGTTTTTGAACACATATTTGGGAAGCATACATTTATTTTAAATTAATGAATTTCAGTGATTTCAATTTGAGCAACTAATTGCGAATCCCCGAATCCCTTTGCTGGATTGGAACTAAAAATTTTTTTTCAGGACTGGTTCCTACCAGTGATGCCGCGGGTTGAGAAAAATTTCGGGTTCGGGTTTCGGGTCGGGCACTCGAAAAATTTCGAGTTCGGGTTTCGGGTTGAGAAAAACTTCGGGTTTCGGGTATCGGGTTTCGGGTTCGGGTTGGCATCACTGGTTCCTACTGGATTAATCCGACAAATCCCGCATTTTCTCCAAAAAAAAAAAAAATTTGGACTGGGATCCCGCAAAATCCCGTGTCCTGCTCTATTTTCAATTGTTTTCCATTTTGCACAGGATGGTTCGGAAGAGACTGAACAGAGATTTGTTGAAAGAACTGAACCTCAGTGGTCAAATTCACGTGATCGCCGCTTCGCCGGGCAATCGGACGACCATCCGTTTTTGTGTGAACAAAGAAGACGCCAACGAACAGGACGTTCTGTTTGCCTTCAATTTGATCAAGAAAACCGCAGTTAAAGTATGTATATGTGCTGCTGGGCAGGGGCGAAGTGTTGCGAAGCGCAACGGTGCCGGGGGCATTAGTCAAAAAACCATCAATTGGAAAAGTGTTGACAGAAAATAATGCACAAATTCACCCAAATGAACAAGTTTTAAAATCTTGTTATAATTTGGTTGCTCAATGTGTGTTATCTATTAGCGTTCAAAATTTCAAAAAAAAAATTCGTTAAGTTTCAAAGAAATGGTCACCCGAGAAACGCAACAAAAAAAAAAAAAAACTTTTTTTGGTCATAACTTTCTTGAAACTTAACGAATTTTTTTGAAATATATAATGACTTTCGAATTAAAGTTTTAGAAAAAACAAATGTTTTAAGCCAAAAGTTCAAGATTCCTGGAATTATAAATCAATTTAATGAATGCTGAGTCAACAGAGAGAACAATTGAAAAACAAATTTATTTAAACATAAGCAATTAAATTATACAAAAAATATTTAAAAAATTAAGTGTCATTTGTCTCGGACCACTTAACGAGTCTCGAATTTGGTCCCAGCCATGGAATAATGTTAGGAATTTATTTTTTATTTTTGCAGGTTCTTGAATCAAATGCAGCAAACAGCAGCTCATTGGTTACGGTGCCTTAATGTACAGAATGTCTACCGGAATTTTTCGATCGCCCATTTAAAGAATTTTCAATTAATTATATCAAATAATCCCTTTCGCAATTGAAATTATCACAAAATATATATATATTGTATTTGATTTAATATAATTTTAAAAATATATAATAATCTTGCAATAGCATCATAACTTTGTAGCATAAGCATAAAATTAAAAAATTAGTGGACCCTTTCGTGAGCACAAACGCATCGTTTATTTTTTAACTTTTAACTAAGTTTGCTAATGTTAAATGAAAATTGGCACTAAATCAGAAATAATATTTTGTAAACAAATAAATTTATTTAACATTTTTTCCATCTTTTAATGAATTTATAGATTCATTTGTTTGTTTTTATGACTAATAAGAGAGGTTTTTATCCGTCTCATTCATTAGAGTATGCTTTTCCCCTCATCTCCGAATTATGATTTTATATCTCACTGACATAATTTCCTGGATCCGCTATATTTTTGCTAGAAAAAGAGCGTGACAAATTGACGAGACATGAATTTTTACTAGGGTTGCTCCCCGTCCCCTAGCTCCCCGGTCCCCGACCCCGATCCCCGACATTTTTGGGCCTATTCCCCGCCCCGACCCCCGGCATGTCGATCCCCGAGGTCCCCGGCCCCCGACTTTTGCCCCCCGACTCCCCGACATAATTCGGGGAATGGGGGTCTGAGTGAAAAATTAGAGATGAAAATTGGATAAAGGAAAAAATTAAAAAGTAAGCATAAATAAAAATTATTTTAAATTTTCTTTTTCTATATTCATTATTTTCCTACCGACAAAATATGATTCCTCATAGTTTTTTTTTTCAATTAACACATATTTTATCATTTTTAAATGAAAATTCGTACAAATTGTTGAACCTGGTAATCCCAACCAGACTCCTTTTTTGCTGAAAATCTGTTAACAAATGACACTCAAATTTTCAAAATTTTCTCCGGCGGCGCCTATCGGCACCGCCGGACCCCTTTCTTCCCCAAAAGATTTCTGGAAAAAGCGCGCCGAAAAAAGTGACGTGAACAGCAAATTTGAATTTCTTATAATATTCGATCATTTAGTCCAAAATGATTAATTATTTGAAAAAAAGTTTGATTTGAAAATTTTCATTAATTTAATTAAGCTTTAAGTTTTGAATTTTATAAAATAAAAAATTAATTTGTATTTTCACTTGAAAAAAAATTAAAATTGAATTTTTAAAAATTTTTTGAATTTTTAAAAATTCCCGGTTGGTCCCTGTTCTCGGTCCCGGTCCCGAATAAAAATCGAGGTCCCGGTCACGACTTCTCAGATCCCGGCAAGTCCCGGTCCCGGTTTTGCTCAAAATTCCCGGTCCCGCTTCGCACTAATTAAAATACAATTGGTTCAAAAAAATAATTCAAAAAAAAATTTTTACGGCACATTTTTTTAAAGAATTTTGGGAACAAGCGGGGCGGAAGGCCGGCGGTGACGACAGGCGTTGCCGGAAAAAAATGAACATTTACGAGCATTTAAAAAGAAAAAAATGATTTTTTTGGGTTAAAATTAAATTTGGTCATTCCCCGATCGGGGTCCCCGATCCCCGACAATTGAGCTCCTCCCCGCCCCGACCCCCGACATGTCGCCCCCCGAGGTCCCGGGCCCCCGACTTTTTGCCCCCCGAGGGCTCGGGGAGCAACCCTAATTTTTACAGCTGAATTTGTATCGGCGTCATATGTGTGCAAATTAGTGATTTTGATTAGTTCTCGACTCCTGGAAAGTCCCGGCTTTTTCACTTCCCAGTCTCGAGCTCTAACCGGGTTTTTTTTTTTACTATATTTAGTAAGCTTTTGAATTATACCGCACCCTGTATATTTATGAAACTTTTGATTGGGGTCTTTTCGCACACCACTAGTGCAGGGCTGTAAATACACAATTGAATATATTCAAAATTGCTCCCGTACATTAGATAGTGGACAATCTGACAATAAAATATACAAAAAAAAATAAGAAAATTCCGTCGCCGAAAGGGACCGATTGTGCCATATCAAGAAAGAAGAAAAATAGGCAAATTAAAAAAAAATGAAAAGCAGTCTAAAACATTATTTCGTTGCTGGATTTGGCATTTTGTAAACGAAGGTTGTACATTTGTGAAACATAAGCGCTTTTTCTAGCCATCTCACGCACACGAATGGATTCCAGTGGATTATTGGTGAAATCTTGAACAATTAATTCCAATGCCAATCCCCCCTGAGGGATAAATGGAGAAAATACGGTAAAATGCACCATAATTTTTTGTAAGCATCCAAAAAAACATTCTGTTAAAACTCGATAGCCGTAATGTCCGCTATTAGTCTGCAAAATAATTCCATAAATTTAGTTTATTGCAAAAAGTATTCAAAAAATTAAATAATTACTTTATTATTTATTAAAATAATTTTTCGTATTGAAATGACCCCCCTCTTCCGATCACCTCGCATTGATATTTTGTCACTTCCGCTCTCATCATAGACCCAAGCTTAATAAGATTATTGGAAATGAAATAGTAAAATTAAAGCATTAGTAAATCTGCGATCAATATTCTAAAATATTTGTTATTTTATAAAATGTTATTATTGGTGAATTGATTTTTGCTTGCGTCATCAATGTTTTTACAAGAAGCTTCATTTGAAATGATAAATTAATGCCCATTAAAATAAAATAAAATTTACGTGAAGAGAATTGTATAATTTTTTCCTCCTAAATGTACAATTCAAAAATTTTGGCATTTTTATTTGCCATCTCCGCTTTATCATTTGTACTTATCGCCCGTACAAAAGCCAGCAAAAAATGCGGTGGTATTCCCATCTCAGAGATGATTATGTTCAAGTACAAATCGGATTTGTTAAACAAGAAGAACATCGAGATAAGAATGGGGTTTAAACCAGTTTTGCGAAACGAAAAGAAAAAGGTAATAAGATTAATTTGCCGGGCTCCTCTGCTGGTCGCGGCACAACGTTTATGTGCTGGTGCAGTTTTATGACAAAAAAAAATATAGAAAAAAACATAAATAAAATATTTAATTAAATCTGTCCGCTGAAACTTGCATTTGGTTTTTTTTTTTTAAATTATTCTCATAACTTTGCTGATTTATACAAAAATTATTACATTCTCTTTATTATCATTTGATAGACATAAGTTTTCTCTGTCATTCTTTTATATTTAAAAAAAAGGTTGAAAATTTCTATCATTTTTCCATCTATTTGTGATTCAAAATCTCTTTTTTTTGACGAGCCTGAGATAGGGAAGAAGAAGCTTCCTCGAGAGGAAGATTAATGGATCAATTGAGGTAACAATTGATCCTACATGATCACGCAAAGTGGGGAGCTGGAGAGGGCAGGGTCGGTAGTTCAGCTGGTAGAACACTGGTCCGGAAAGCCAGAGACGCCGGTTCAAAGCCGGCCCGCCCCATAGTTTTTTCCCTCAAAGGCTTCCCCGCTCGTTCATATGTTTCAAGCCTATCGGCACCGCCGGGTCGGAAATCTCCCTAGGTTTTTTATAAAATTCAGCTGAAATCTCAAAATAGAAACTGAAAAGATTTTTTAAAAAATTTTCGCTTTTTTGCATTTTTCTTATTCCAAAACATGGACAAAATATACTCAAAAATGGCGAAATTGCATTTATTCGCGACAACGCAAAAATATGCATTTATAACAGGGCTACACGCAACTGGATTTTCAATTAAGAAATTATAATTTTGTGACAGAAAAACATTCTTTTGGATTTTTAGGATTCATACGAAAATTTTGAAAGTCTGATCATTAGGGTTGGATTTATATAGTTATTTTAACATTGATAAGAGTCAATAGCAAGAAAAAATTCTGAGGAGGGAACCCAAAGAATTTTTGGTACTTTTCGTTTTTTGGCCTACACCTCAAAATTTAAAAAATGTCTACAAAGGGCGCGCTGAAGGCATTTTTAGTATGCGCCCTATTTTGGGGGCATAAATGCAACAATCTGAAGCAAAATTTCTTCAAAGGGGTCCACATTGCGTCTTTTGCAATCCTCGAGCCAAAGGAACTCGCACACTCGCACAAAATTTTGAGGTGTAGGCCCAAAACCTCCGAATTTTTTTGGCTAAATTTTTCGGAAGTCAAATTTCAAAAAAATAAGTAAGGTCGGGGTCCGGCTGTGCCGATAGGCACCGCCGGGAAAATTTTTTTTGAAATTTTAATCAAAAAAATTTTTTACTCCCATAATGCGCAGAAAATGCCAAAGAATACAAAATTTGATGGAAACAATATTTATTTCAAAAAAAAAATAGTCATAAGTGGCTTTAGCTACTGTAATTACAAACTCTTAAAAAGCGGGTCAAAAATTGAAAAATTGACTGACCAGCAGAGGAGTCCGTGTAAAATAGCATTTGTTTCCTATAAATATTTAAGGTGTTTGTCGGATATATTGGAACTGAAACAAAAGACACTCATTTACCAACCGATAAATGCATAACCATAAAAATTTATAAATGGGCCGAAGTTGGCTATGAAAATGCAATTAAAATTTCGGACGAAATAAACAAAGAAAAGGCAAACGGATTCGCTCACATTAACACAATGATTGATCAGTAAGAGAATAATTAATATATAATTTGAAATTTTAATTTTAATTAATAAGAAAAAGCTTTAGTTGGGTTAAAAACTTATAATAAATTTAAAAATACAGAATAAATCCCGAAATCATTGAAAAACTTTTGGGTGGCAAATAAAAAATATTTAAAATTAATAATTCCCATGAGAAAAATTTGTGAAATAAGAATTTTTGCATATCCAATAAGTTAAAATTGCATGTTTTCATAAAAGGGGTTTTGGATCTTGGTTTTGCGCTGCCGGAGTGAAATTTAATGTAATTATTTTTATATTTGAATTAAATTATAAATGTTTGAATTTGGATTTTTTTAGCGGAAAAGTTAGATTCCCATTCCATTATCGGGAAAATTTTGTGGCAATTTATGAGTTTGGACAAGAAATATTCGAACAGGAATTTTATTTTGGGAAAACGTATCAAAAAATGTCGAAGCAAAGAATTACGAATTTAATTAAAGAAATTGTGATACCATTAGTTGAATTGCACCAAGGTTTATAATATCATATTTTAATGAAGCAATTCATAATTTAAATTAAATTTATTGACATTTATTTCGTTGCTATAATTTTGTTTTTAGTTGCAATTCATATGGATTTCAACCCAAAAAATTTGGTGATGTTTTTCAGTAGTGAAAAATGGAAATTGCCAAGAATTTCATTTTTAACCAAGAATGTGCAAACAATTAAACTGATCGGCCTGGAAGGAGCATTATTTTTTGGCACCTGGCGAAACAGTGGGAAAATTACGGAGAATGAAATTGCGAACCATCATCAGTTTTCGCGATTAGCTTCGGCACAATACGTTGCGCCGGAATATTTTGATAGAAAAGTTCAGCTTCTGCTTTGATAATTATTAAAATATTAGAAAATACAAAAATATTATCTATTTACGTGTTTTTAAAAGAGAAATTATGAAACCAAATTTTAACTAATATTAACAGATAACGACAAAATTGGATATTTGGTCTGCTGGAATTGTAATTTTGGAGGTGATCCTGGCAAATGAATATACTCCAACCACAATATTAGAGAAGACATTTCCGGACGAAAAAATGGTAGCATAAAATAAATGAAAAATCTAATAAATTAAGTTAAGAAAGAAATAAAAAAGAAAATCAGAAATATTGCCGAGTTTTATCGCGGTTTTTTAATCAGAGCCAATCCATTAAAAGTTGAAAAGCCTGAAAAACTTGAAGAAACAAATAGCAAGGAATATGAGAATTTTGTCCAGCTGATCAGGTCATTTTATAACTCAAAAAAGAGTTGATTTAAATTTTTTTTGAATTAAATATTTATTAAAAAAGTTAAAATCTTTTTTTTTGAGTTTTCGTCTGGTGGTTGATCATTCATATAAAACGCTAATTAAAAAATTTTTGTCTGGGGATCACAAAAAAGGGGTAAGAACCGAGATTTAATTTTCCATATGATTTCCTATGACAAAAGTATATATTAAAAATTATTTTTTAGTATTTATTTAATTATTTTAACAACAAATATTGATTTTATTTTAAAAAACAATTTTAAATTAAAAATACAAATTAAGAGAAGAAAATTATAAAGTGCCCGATGTTGGTATTGATTTATGGTGGACACGTTACGGTGAAGTACTTCATGATATTCTGAAAATTTGGTGCAACAAAGATTTGTTGGAATTTTCCTTCCTACTAACAGTAAATATTATTTCGATTCAAAGTTTGGGTGGAAAATGAATTATTTTTTTCGAAATCGAAAGAAAATTTCGAAAAAAAGATATAAAAAAATGATTTTTTATTTTTACAATTCTTTAGATTTTCTTAAAACCTGTTTTGTGATGTCATTTTTCTTTTAAATATGATTTCCTTAAATTTGAAAGAAGGATTTTTTAAATTTTTCTACTTTTTCCTTTATTTTGGCATAAAATGAGCCGAAAAATAGAATTCAATTAGTAGGAAAAATGGTTAAATAATTTTGAGGCAGTACAGAAAATTTTAAGGATAAGTTTATCAAAGACCCTTTTTGAAGTTTTCAAATAACAAAAAAATTAATGGAATTTATATGGGCTTTAATTATATATTTTGACAAAAAATGTAATAAATTTATATAGTAAAAATGCTCAATTAATAGCGAAACAGCCCATAAAAAAGATCAGCAAAATTTCTCAAAGATATAACATAAGAATAAAAAATAATAGTTCAAAGAACGTTGTTTCTTCTTAAATAATGGTTTATTCCATAAATTAAAAAATAAAATAAAAAATTTTTAAAAAATATTAGTAATAATTTTTCTAATTTCAATATTTGAGAATTGAATAGCTTATAATTTTAAATTGTTTATTAAATTGACCCAACATCCATTTCAGAATATGCTCGACATTAACCCTGAAAAACGAATGAGTGCCACCGCAATTATCGACTTTTTGAACGGGGGATGTGCACCAAATATTGGCATCGGAAATGAAGAAAAAATGCCAATTTTTGGCGACGTCGATGCAGATTTTCTGAGCATTTCATTAAGAGCCGAAATTGATAGGGTTAAGGGAATTTATGAAGAAAATAAAAAAATCCGTCTCGAAAATTTGGAAAAAATTCAAGCCCTGTTGACGATGGTGAACAAACGCCAAAAACTGTTGTTTTCAATGTTGGCAAAAAGGAAACGCATTTGTGAGGGTCAAAAGAATTAAGAAGTGAATTTTGGGAGATTTTAGGGAAATTTATTTTTATTTTTTTATTTAAAATCTATGTAAAGTGATCATTACTGTTTTTACCAGATAAAGTTTAAGAAACAAATAATTCATATAATTTAATCGTGATTTACGATTGCAAAGGCTTATTTTAATTGGCAGATTGCCAATTACCATTTTTAAATAGCATTTTTTTAATTTCTGTCCATTTAAAATTTGGTTATTCAAAGAATTGTTGTTAATTACAGTTAAAGAAAATTTAGTGTGTTCACAGTGATATAATCAAAATCTCAAAGTTTGGCGTGTAAATTGATTAATAAATTTAAGAAAAATATTTTAATTTTTTCATTTTTTTAGCTTTTGTATCCAAACATTTTTCTTTTCATTCATCGGATATGCACTCGATTGGTGTTTGAATTTTTCACAGTTCTTGACACAACCATAACAGTAGCAGCAGCATTTTGATTTGGTTTCGGATGGGCAAATGAAATTCGAATTCGAATTGAGCACAATTTTATGACCCAACCGAACTCACTCTTCAGTATATCACGATATTCTTTGCTAAAAAAGTTTATTTATTAAAAAAAAAAGATTTTTAATATTAATTCTAAATTTGCCTGCAAATATATAGGATTGGTGCATTGATCGCCCCAGCAATTGTGATCATTTGTAGCACTAATCGAGTGATCAGAAATTGCGCTGACGGATCATTAGTGATCAGTCCACGTCCCACAATGTAAATCATCAGACAACTGGAGAACCAAAGACAGAAGATCACTGCCATGATCACAGCCAACGATTTGAAAATGCGACAAGTGATTTCAATTTGGGACTGGGACGAATTGTTGCTGTTGTTCTGATCACTTCTGACCACTGAACAACAAATTCAATGTTTTAATAATCAATTGTAAGACCGTCATTTAAATTTTATATTAATATATTTTAATTGCATAATTAAATTTACCCTTTAGCATAATTCCCATGATAATATAAATTACAGTTGTAGCCAAAGTAAAAATAATCATTATAAGAGAAGCAAACACCATTAATTCGACTTGAACAATATCACCAGGCTCACAATAGACCATTCTTTTAATTATTAAAATTATTATTAATTTGTTAATTAATTAATTAATTCATTATAATTAGTTACATTTCAGGATGTTGTAGAGCAAATACAAACGACAAATAAAGGATATAAAAAGCAATTGACAAGGAAAAAACATTGGCAATTAGCACATATTTTCCGGAAAATCTTGAGATGTTACGAAAACTTAAAAAAGAAATGATTAATTTCAAGAATAAAAATTTATAAAATTACAAAACGGGGAATGCCAATGCCACAAATCGATCAATGCTTATCCAAAACAGATTTATAAAAGTATTAATATTTGCAGTGACAGCAAAGAATTGGGCATAAACGCAAGTCAAAAGAGGAATCCGCACACGAAGAAAAACGAGGACTAAAAATAATTAATTTAAAAAAAAATATATTATTAATTATTATTATTACCGGTAGCCAATGGAGTGGCCATTTCGGTGAGTGCGTCACAAAATGAACAAATGGCCAACAGAAAGCCGAAACTTCGGTGGAGTTTCCTAATTTCATAATTGAGTAATTAAAAATGCATTTCTATAATTTTTAAAATTTTTTTAACGAAATGGGAAACAGAACTAAATAAAATATTTTCATCCAGTAATACTATAACAACTCAATTAAATTTTGCCAAAATGTAAATTTTGAGAGGTTTATTATAGATTTTTGGAATCCAAAAGTAAAGTCAAAACAAAATTAAAATTCAAAACAATTCCAATGCAATTTTCCAATCTATTCTTTACTTGTGCTTGATGGTGATGTAAACGATGGCACTGTTTAGGGCAATGCCAAAAAGTGCCAAAATTTGCTGAATGATTGTCACCCAAACGGTGTACACGTAAATTTGGTCGGACTCTCCAAATTCATTAACGGAAGAAGATGATGAATTACCATTATTATTCATATTATTAGTCGTTTTATTTAGAATATTATTTCATTAAAAAATAGCAATTTAATTGGAATTAAATAAAAAGATGCTCCAAAATGAAAAACCCAATCCAACATTTAATTAAGTAATATTGCGACTTCGTCGACGTCAAAAACTCATTTTTCAGCTGAGTTTTCAGTGTGTAATTGGCAATTATGCCGATTTTTCACCTGTTTTTTGGCACATTCGATGGTAAGTTTTAATTAAATTCTGTTTTGAATGTTTCTGTGTTCTGTTGAAATGTCTTCTAACTAAATTTTTTAATTTTAATATTAAATTTTGTAAATGCCAATCGTGCAAAATTAATGCTTTTCGGGTCGGGTCCAAATCACTGCTTTCCCTCAATAAATATTTCCAAAGTCGGGGACAATTAACTTTATTTAAAATCAGCAACAAAAAAAAGGGAAAAGAGTCGGAGGAAAATAAGACCAAAATACAATTATGAAAGTGCACTGCCAAAGGAATGAAATTGAAGGGAAGAAGGGGGAACATATTCTGCTGGGAAGGGAATGGCAAATATCGATTACATAGAGATTAAAAGACAGACAATAAGACAAAATTATGAAGGGACAATATAATTAACAAAATTAAACGCCATAAATCAATTACTAACACATCCCGACCCTCCAAGAAAAAGGCGTCCCCTGCCTTTCATGCCCATTCGGCATCCGAAGGTGGTGGGCGAGTTAAGCTTGCCAGCATCCTTTTTTGAACATTCTACGGTCGGGTTCTTTTGGGGCTTTCCTCCGCGACAAAAAATTCTTTGGCCAAATTTGGCGTCAGTCTCGCCACGATGGAAGGGCGATTGGGACCAAGAGTCAGGGCGGCGATCGCATAGATCCAACCTCCCATTTGCTGACGAAGCCATTTTTGGGCTCACCTTCCCCCTACCCAAATTTTCAGTTGTCCCTAACTGAATTTGGCCATAATTTTTCCTTCTCCAAACTCGCTTCTTCGGCCATGCAATTTCGCCTTCCTTCTGCAGTCGCTGCATCTTCCGCTTTTCTAAATTCTCAGCGGCATTTCGAATTGATGACTCCAGCGTTGGATGATTTTGTTGTCGCCATTCCTTATTACCTTTCTTGGTCCCAGTGCCATTTTTAGGCTCCGACGCGTCCTTTCTCTGCCTTCCAAAATTTTTGTGGCTTCCTTCTCTACTGGCACTCATGTTTCCTTGGCCCACGAATGTTTTGAAAATGATCAAAGGTGAATTTTCGGCTTCCAAAGCTGGTGAAAAGTCTACAATGTGGCAGTTTACTGCGTCAAGCATTTTGAAGCCTAATTGGTCCATGGCATTTGTGCCGAAAAGCAAATCGTACCCAAAAGATGACTGTGCGACGAACAAATGGATTTTGGCCTCTAATGGTCCACGCCGAATCGGCAGAGAAACAACGCCGTAACACTTCACTTCCTTTCCATTTATGTCGATAATTCGACTTTTAAAGCGGGCGACGACGTCCTTTTGGCTTAATTTGTCCATGATTTGCGAGAAGAATTTGGCCGAAATAAGAGAAATTTGGGACCCGCCGTCCAGCATCGCATCCAACTTACGCCCAAATATCGAAACTTTGGCCGCCATTATTTTTCCAACAGCCGGGCTTTCTTCCAAAAATCTACCCTTTTCCGACCCAGTCCTTACTTTCCCAAAAAATTTCTCAATTTCGGGACGGTGTTCGAAATTTACGGCTCCCACAAACAAATTTCCCCTCTTTGGCGGTTCGTCATTTTGCTGAATGTTGAAATTTTGCCTAAAATTCCTTGATGGTGGTGCCGATTGTAGGTCACCGTTTGGGTTATGTTTGTACGACTGATGCATTGGTTTTGCCGAACAATTCCGGAAAATATGTCCAACTCTGCCGCAATTGTAGCAGGTGACTCGTCTTCGTTGATTTTGGCTTGGTCCATGCCTTGGCCAATTAATCGGAGAACAATCGGTATTTTGGCTGCTTCGCCATGAATTTCGTGCGGCATTTTGAACTGCCTCTGCACGTGCCGCTTGTGCGATGAATTCGTCGAACGTCGCTCCAGGTTTACGTGTCATCTCTAAAGTGGTTGCCAATTCTGGGTTAGGGAGGGCCCTAATGAAATGCATGGCCGAATATTCGTCGTAAAGTTGTTCGGTGAGGCCCGGGTATGCACAACGGACCAAGCACGAAACACGTTCGCCAAGCTGATCAATGCTTTCGTTCGGCCGAAGCCAAATTCCTTTCATCAGTTGGTCAAATGCCGTCAATTGTTTGGCATCCGTGTCGTCCAATTGTCGGATAATCGCCCTCCTTATCTGCTGGTAGTCATGGCGATTTTCAGCAACAGCGAAATTGAAAGCTCTCTCAGCTTTGCCAAAACATTTCGATCGCAGCGCCCGCAAGCGTTTCGACTCCGGCCATTCTTCTGTCGCAATATCAAATTGCTTGAAAAAGGCATTCACCGAATCAGAGCCTTTAATGCCGCCCAAATTCGGTATTGGGTTGAGAGTCATCATATATGAAAAGCTATCGAGGCTTCGAATAGCCTGTGCCATCATCCCGTCAAAAATAAGCCCAGGATTTGGAAGGGGTCTTTCGTTTTTTTCGAATCCGTTTGGCCGATGGTTAATTGCGGCATTTTGGCTGATTTGGTGGCCACTCTGCATCAGTGGGTGCGGATTTGGCGGTGTCCTTCGCGCAATTGATGGCCATTGTGCCTCATCAAAAAGTGGCCTTGCGTTTTCTCCGCGGCCAATGTCCTGTTCGCCGTGTCTCGCCAATTCTGCATTTCCATTTTGTCTCATCGGTACTTGAAGAAGCCGACGCCTTATTTCATTTTCATCCATTTCAAACCCGTCGTTTTCGTTGGCAAATTTCACATTTCCTTCATGGACAATTGATGAATTGGTCGGGCTGCGGATCTGATCGAGATTGTGTCCTGACATTCTTCTAAGCGACGGCGATGAAATTCGGCATTTCGAGGTCCAATACTTTCGCAACAATGCGTTAAAAGTCGATGCCAAGTCCTCACTTATCGCAGCAATGCGTTATCAGTGGGACGAAAATCGGTGAAATTCGCAGCAATGCGTTAAAAGACAGAACCGCAGCAATGCGTTTGTTCTGTCAGCAGCGAAGGAAAAATGCAGAACCGCAGCAATGCGTTTGTTCTGGTCGCTTCTCCAAATTGGCTTTTCCTCAACAGTCAAAAATCCACAATGCCGGCACAGCTAACTCTTCGCCAGGAGCGCCACGTGCAAAATTAATGCTTTTCGGGTCGGGTCCAAATCACTGCTTTCCCTCAATAAATATTTCCAAAGTCGGGGACAATTAACTTTATTTAAAATCAGCAACAAAAAAAAGGGAAAAGAGTCGGAGGAAAATAAGACCAAAATACAATTATGAAAGTGCACTGCCAAAGGAATGAAATTGAAGGGAAGAAGGGGGAACATATTCTGCTGGGAAGGGAATGGCAAATATCGATTACATAGAGATTAAAAGACAGACAATAAGACAAAATTATGAAGGGACAATATAATTAACAAAATTAAACGCCATAAATCAATTACTAACACACAATGAAAGGAAAGGGCATATTTACGGACTTCGAGCAAATGACTATTATTAATGTTAATCAATATCAGTTTCGTTATTTAATTAACAAGTAAATCACAACAGAAGAATTGATGGGTAGGGCTGCCAAAAATATGTACTAAAAGTGGTCAAAATATGTACATAAATATATAAGAAAAATCCCGAAGTATGTACAAAAAACCCCAAATATGTAAATAAAATTTTTAAAATGGTTATTTTCTCTAAAAATTGAAATTTAAAAACAAACACAAGGTGGATTTACTTTATTAAGAAATAAAAATATCTAACGAAGGGGTGACCACTTACACGTTAGATTAAATAATTGATAAAAGTAATAGAAGACGAATACATTTAAAAAGATAAAATGAGTCAAATGGGTAAAAGTGATAGACGACAATTGAATTTGGATTGGAGAAGAAAAAAAGTAGAAAAGTCAGACCTCCAGCAAAGGGAAACTGGAGAGAAAATTTGGTTTTTGAGGAATTTTAAAGAAATAGCTGGAGGTCTGCAGAACTATTTCTTTTGACAAGATGGGTGAGTTCTTTTTGAAAGGATTGAATTTGGAGGAGAGCTCTGTCAATTTCGTTTTGCATCGCTTTGTCAAACTGCGATGATTTTGAAGTGTCTTCGCTGGCCTTCTTTTGTTCTGGTTCGACTTCGTTGACGGGAGTCGGGGCATTTGTCTGTGGGAGCTGCACTGCTGGCGCCACGGGAGCTGGGATTTGTTGACGTTTTCGGACGCGTTCTTCGTACTCCTCTTGAGCTGTTCTTTGGTCAGCGCTGGGCGGACGAACAGACGGGCCATGTTCTGTTGGGAACGGAGTCGAGCACGCTCGCGCTTCCATCCTCCGAGTGCCACGTGTTGGTGTGTGGGTGTTGGCATGACCACCTTGAGTGGGCGTGGTGTTGTTCGCTGTGGGTCGTACCGTCCGAGTCGAAAGATGGCGGTTGGTTGGGCCTCAACTTCAAGATGGTCCAGGATTTTTATGGCCGCTTCCCTGTCTTCCTGAACACGCTCCGATGGGCGGGTGGCATTGCTATAGGCACAAAATGCCATAAAAGGAATTAAATAGGCTTAACATTTTAGAATTTAAAATTATTTTTTTGTATTTTTCAGGGTACATTTTCAAAATTATTTTTATACTATAAATTTTCAAAAATTTTGAAAATATAGGAAAAAAATGAAAAAAAGTAAAAAAATATTTGCCGAAATTTTGGATTTATTTGTTAGGATTTCCAAAAATTTCCAGAAAAAGTCTCATCAAAATATGTAAAAAAAAAAAAAAAATATGAAAATATGATGAAAAAAAAACCAAAATATGTACCAAAATGTAATAAAATCCCGAAATATGTAAAAATATGCAAATAAAAATTCCAACTTCAGGGATCAATGATGCTCTAAGAAGTCAAGTACATCCCGGAACTAGGCTTGAGCCTGGACCCATCGGAACAAATTCTCGTGGAGCTAGGGAAAGGAAGTCAAAGATCGGGGTCGGGGAGCGCAAACTGTCGGGGACCGATGCGGAGAATAACCAAAATTTATTTTAATGAACAATTAAATTTTTCTTTTTTACTTTTGAAAGCGTCTTTAAAAAGTAAAAATCTGTTTTTTACCTTCTTCATTTTCTCATTCAACACTCGCTGCTACTAATATAATAAAAGCGCGTCGAAGTAAGTTTTACCAAAAAGAATTTGCCGCGCAGTATTGCCGGAACGCTTCTTCTCGTCTTCTTCCAACCCTCTCATGAGTATTTGTATTCCTTGGTATCTTACGATAGCTCTTGAATTGCTTATTAGCTTGATCAAAAATTTTATTAAGTTTTTCAAAAGTTCTAGCCAAAAAAATATGAAAAAATGGTCATAACTTTTGAAAGACTTAATAAAATTTTTGAAATTTAGCAAGCTAATAAGCAATTCAAGGGCTTCGTATGATACCAAGATTGTGCAAGTTGGTTGCGTCTGAGAAAAGTTATGAGTTGATTTAGTCAAAAATTTAGCAAATTTTGCACTTTTTGTCCTTCGTCATAGCACCTCATAATCCATCTGTTGTTGTTGTATCTGCCGGGCCAGAAAATTCTCCATTCTTCGAACAAACAAATTCAAAACAAATTTAAAATTTTTTTTGATAAACAAGATTGAACCCGATTTTTGATTTAGACGTAAATTTATGGAGCGCATATGTCCGCGGCGCAGATTCGAGTAATCTTTATCGTAATTCTCAAATTCCCGATGCCCAAATTCCATATTTACTTTTGCTCTACAACATCCCGAAAGTGCATTTTACAGTAGAAATGATTAGCATGTAATTAAAGTGCCTACACATCAGCGAGTATAATTCGTAGATCAACCATCCAAAAGACAATTTTGTGGAGAATTTTGTGCTCTTTCTCATTGGCTTACTCAAAATTTCCAGAAAACTTTTCCCAACCCCCTAGAGATTTTTTTCAAAAATTTTCCCGATTTCAAGCCATTTTTGGGTTTTCAGATCACCATAAGGGAGTGATCTGATCAAGTTGGTGTAAAAGACTTTTTTGATCAGCATCAAAAGTGAGCTTAGCAGGAATTTTTTCAGAATTTTTGTCCTACAAAATATTGATTTTTTGGGGTGTAGATAAACTTTTGACCATTCAAAATTTGAGCACAATTCGTTTAACAAAGTATAGTGTTTATGCACAACATTCTTTTGAGTATTCATATATACCATTCGAAAGCCCGTAAAAAATGCTACAAAATACCACCATATATTTAGGATTTAATTGAAATTTACAGTACAAATGACGACAAAAACTAAATAAAATGGGGTGTAGATAAACATTTGACCATGACTGTAATTATAATCCACCAGTCGTTGTTGTATCTGCCGGGTCACAAATTCTCCATTCTTCGAACAACCAAATTCAAAAACAAATGAAAAATGTAAACCAGATGAACCCGATTTTTGTTTAGACGTAAATTTATGGAGCGCCTAGGTCCGCGGCGCAGATTCGAGTAACTTTATCGTAATTCTAAATTCCGCGATCCCAAATTTCCAATGTTACTTTTGTCTACCACCTCCCGAAAGTGCATTTTACAGTAGAAATCTAGCATGTAGTTAAAAGTGCCTACACATCATCGAGTATATTCGAGATCACCATCAAAAGACACTTTGTGGAGAATTTTGTGCCTCTTTCTCATTGGCTTGCCCCTTTACTAAAATTCCAGAAAAATTATCCCAACCCCCTATTAATTTTTTTCGAAAATTTTCCCGATTTTCAGTGTATTTTAGGGTGTCCCGATTACTCTAACGATCGATCTGATCATATTGGTCCCAAAGACTTTTCTGATCAGTATGAAAAGTAAGCTTATTTGCTTAGCAGAATTTTATCCTCAATAAAAAATTGAGTTTTATGTGCATAAATGTTTTTCTCCATTACTTTTGTCCCACCAAAAGGGCGGTTGTTTGGGTCATGGCCGATTTTCACGTCAACAAAGAGAGTTACAGGGAAATTTTTTTGGGTATTTATTAGTGCACTGCTAATTTTGGGTAGCAGCATCAAAAGAAGAATCAAAATAATTAACTGCTTTCATTAACTTTGGTTAGATAAGCAAATTTCCTGGCAAATATTTATTAGCCTCTCGGATGACACGCAGTGACACCAATTAACATTAAAAAAATTTAGATAATTGTTATTTTTGTGCGAATATTTTATTTAAAAATATTTATAAGAAATGAAGTCATTTTTTCATGTAGTGATGGATTTATGCAACGTCTATTTTGGCGTTTATGAAACGCCCCCAACAGCCGGATATCCGTATGCCACGAAGTATTTACGTGTATTTTCACTAATAAATATTTATAATGCTTTTGTATTATAAAGTTTTGTCAGAAAGCTTCATTAAAATAAAAATGTTTTTAAATCTTTTATTATTACTGAGCTTATCATGCATTTGTCAGGCCGAAGGTAAAATATTAATCATAAAATAAATAAATAAATAATTGTTTTAGTATTAAATTCGATGGAAATGATGGAATTGGCACGTTTAGCTGTTCCTTTTGATAACAATGCTAATCCAAACAAACATTTATTTATGGAATGGATTGATAAATATGCATTTCGCTTATTATGCCAGAAAAACTTTTTGGAAATAAATGCAAAAAATTATTTTGTTAGTGAATTATCAGGATGGTATGAATTAGGAAAAATTCAAAGCAATTTTTGTGAAGCATTTGCTAAAGGGGAAATTTCAAAAGTAACGGAAGAAAATTGGGAAAAAATGACAATTAAATTTGCCAATTATTTTGGCGAGACGCAAAAAAATGAAGAAAATATTCGAAAGAATATTCAAAAAATCAATGATAAATTTGGGAAATTCTTTGGAAAGGAAACAGACAATATTCTTGGGAATGTTTTTGATACATTAAAAGTGATAGCAGAAATAGGTAAATTGGTCAATATTTTTGTTTTAATTTTCATTAATGAAACCCATTAGCATTGGCCAACAAGCCCAAAATGTGCCATTTGCAGCACAAAGTTGCAAAGCCCATGCAGTCGTTGGCTGCCGAAATTCACAACAAAGCTTTGAAAATGGTAATTGAAATATTTAATAATTTTTACCGATTTATTAATCATCTCCTTAATCACATTTAGAAAAGTATTATTCATTTTTAGATTGGTTTACCTGCAGTTATTCAACAAAGACGACGCCGTAAGCGCATGCGCAGTTTTGACGGTGTTCAGCAACCGCGCCAAAGCCAAGTCGGGCAAAGCCAAGTCGTACGGAGTCAAATCATACGGAGCCAAGCCGGTGCCAACGCTGTTCACCAACCGCAGAATCGTCCAAATTGGCAATGCTGGAGCATTTTATTTGTTGCATTTCTGGCAGTCTGTTCAATTATAGTTGGCATTGTGTGGATTGTACAGGAACTTAGTACGAAAAACGGACTCTTCTTGGGAAGTGTATCTGTATTGTTTGCTTTGTTACTTTCCGCCTATTTCTTATTTTGCTCGAATTCATGTCAATGATACAAAAATGGACAATTATTGCCAAGAGAAATTTCTAATCTTTGTCACATATATTTATAGAAATAAAAATTGTTATCAATATTCCCTAACATGAATTATTATAGTCTTTTCATATATTTTTTTATATTGCACTCTTTTTATTTTTTTTGTATTAAATTGTGATATTAATTATTTTTCCTATAACACTTTGAAACGGCACTTAACAATTTGGGTGGATTTAGCATTTAACTCTTTATTCTCTCATAAAAGCATTAACTAAAAGTCGAGCGATGAAAAGGACAGAAGAATCTAAAATGATACTGCTGCTGGTAAAGTAAGGGTACAGAGCAGGGCTGGGCGTAACCAAATTTTTACTTACGGAAATCAGTAATCTGTAATTAGAGCGATTTTCTCAATTAGGGATTCCGTAATCCGTCATGAAGAGGATCAAAAACGCCGTAATTTCCCGTAATCCATAACCCGTAATTTTCAAATTTTTTATTTCGTAAAAAACAAAATAAAACTGCAGGTTATATTTTTGTGCTATAAAAATGAAACGTTCATGTGAAAATTTATTAGGAAATATAAAGTGTAAATCCAAAAATGAATGAAAGAAAAAATGCTAAATTTTATATTAATCGAAAATTTACATTTTAATATAAATCACATTTTTATTAGTCTTCTAACTAAGGATAAAATCATAATTTGTTTGCACCATAACCATACCAAACAAAATTTAAAAGAGTGTAAATTTTATGTAAGAAAAATCGAAATATATGCATAAAATTATGTACCAAAATATGTAAATAATTTTTTTTTTATTCATTTTTGGAAAAAATTTTCCAAAAAACGTTAAAATGACACTAAAATTTAATTCGGCTTTGTTAGGAAAGCATTGGACAGCGATTTAAGGGAAAAACCGAGATTTATTCTTAATAATGGATGCTCTTTTCGTTAAACCTTTGAAAAATTTATTCAAAATCTCATTTTCATTTATGGACGGACATATTTTGATGAAAATTTTAATTAATTTCACTAATTTACCCCGGGATGGATTAAGCAGAGCCCTTTTCAATATACAAATAAAAAGCAAATTAGTAATAAAATTAAATATTACTAAAAACATATGTAAAATTTTTTCAAAATTTTTGGGATGGCTTTCTTTTAGACGTAAGTTGCTAATTTTGTTTTATCCACGTAATTGCGTGACATGCCCAATGTTATAAACGCTATTAACCTGCAAATTGGCCCGAAAATTATTTTACAAAAGGCGTCGTGGGGGATAATGTAACAAATATTTTACATTTTCTGCTTTCAAATGGTCTTGAACAACCAAAATGGGACCACGTCATGCTAAAATCCATTTGCATTTAAAACGGCCATTGAAGAAGAAAACTATCATAAATTTAAAAAATGTTTTTTTCTTCAAAACCCATTCTTCTCCTTTTGGTGGTAGTCGCAATGGACACTTTTACTTCTTCACACCCTACTGGAGAGGGTTTGTTTTAAAAACAATAGAAATTTAAAAATAGAAATTTATTTCTAGGAAATGCAAAGAAGTCTTCTCAAACTGGCAGCATTGGGAATGTCGCCAAAGCAATTGTGACTGGAGCATTGTTGGCTACGGCAGGGTCCCTTCCACGAGTGGCGGATGCGCGACCCGTAGTGCCGACAAATCATATTATTGCTACGCAGTCGGTGCCACCACCGACACCCACACGAACGGTATAAACAAAATAACGGGATTTAAACATTCAGATCTGGGTTTTTGATAAGCGAATTAAGAATCAGTTTTCAAATTTTAAAACTCGGATGAAATTAGTTTAGGAATTTATAAGAGTCCGTCGTCGCGATTAGGCCCGAATTTAAGCACCAGAAATAAATGGAAACATTTTAAATTATTTTCCATTTCTAAGGCGCCTCCCAAGCAAGAAAGCGAGATGCGTCGTAGAGCCATTGTAGTGAGAAAGGATGGTGTGCCTGATCCAAATGCTTCGGCTACTGGCCTCCCAGGAGGGCCTCCCGGCGTTTTTAACGGCACAGATGAGTACAAAGATTAGACGATGTATGTAAAAGATGATTTGGTATTCTGGCAAATAAAACGAATTTTGTTTCAAGGGATGGCGTTGTTGCTGCTGCTAAACATTGGCTACAAAATCGAGTACAAAACAAACAGCAGAAGATGGTTGCTGAGATGAGAAACAAATGCCCTCCCCCGTCGTACAATGGGAATTTCCTCTGATTCTAATTTTTTGAATTTCTTTCTTTTTTATTGTGATTGGATTCTTTTTTCCCTGTGATCACAATCTTTAACGCAATTTTCCTTTATATAAACTTATTTGGCATTTTATTTATCTCTTAAAATTTTAGAATGGTGAAGCGGACGGAACCCGTCAGTTGGGCCCTCACGTTTGGGCCCCACCATGTTTTTGGCTATAACTTTTTTCTTTGCCGACCAAGTCCACAATCTTTGTATCATTCGAAAGCTCTTAACATGCTTTATTAGCCTTAGAAAAAACAAAAAAATTTTCTAGCCTATAAAAATTTATTAAGAAAAGATGTATAACTTTTTTTTTGGTAATTGTTAAATCGCAAATCAATAACTTAGAATAGCTTCTAAATATGTTAAATATACCAAGATTGTCGGATTTGATCGACAAAGAAAAAAGTTATAGCCAAACACATGGTGTGGCCCAAACGTAAGGGCCCAACTGAAGGAGACCTTATATTGGAATTGGAAATTTTTCTCTAAGGCGTCGAATACGATTCGTAAAAATTGGTTGCTCCTCCTCCGCCACTTTTCATTATTTTCCGTTCGCCATTATTTGTTTTTTTGTCTCTTTATTCGAGTTTTTCTTCCTTACAATGCCTTCAAAAATGCTTCTGTACCATTTACGTTTTTGTTCACAATTTTGCCCTTTTCCTTCTCATTTTTTAGTCTGTTCGGTGTGCCAATGTTTGTCGGATGTTGCGGCGTTATTTGGATTTATTGGGACCGCCTCAAAAAACCAACCAAAACCACAAGACCATCACAAAAAGAAAATGTAAAAATAAATAATATAAATTTCAAAATAGGAATTATATTTAATTTCAATTTTAAATTTTGGTTTTCCTTTTTCTTCAGTTTCATCTCCGGCGACGTTTGGCTGGCGGTGTTCGATTTAAACGACAGCTGTTATTGTCTTTTTCAGCGTCAATTGTTCACCAACATTCGTTAGTCTGATCAAATGGCACAACGGGATCAGCAAAAGAGGGAGGAAACCAAATGACTATGATGAATTTAGCAGGGGAAGAGCATTGTCAAAAGCCTAAAATGGAGCGAACAGACTAAAAAATGAGAAGGAAAAGGGCAAAATTGTGAACAAAAACGTAAAACGTACACAATCATTTTTGAAGGCATTGTCAGGGAGAAAAAATTCGAAGAAAGAGACGAAAACAAATAAATGGCGAATGGAAAATAATGAAAAGTGGCGGAGGAGGAGCAACCATTTTATACTTTTTTTTGTTGTTGTTGCTATTGTTGCACGATTGGTTAAGTTAAATTCAATAAAATAGGATGTCCTTATAATTTTCATCGCAACTGTGTTTTATCTTTTTGTGCTTAATGGGCCTAAATGACTATTTTTGTGCCTATTTCGCCATTTTTGGCGTCTTTTTCAGTATTTTTGGAAAAATCCTTAATAAAAAACTAATAAAACGAAAAAAACACCCCTTAAAATCGACGCGAAACATTTTTATAAAATACAGCCCTAAGAATTGAAAATTTTCTTAAAAATTAATCGAAATAATTTAATTTTTTTTTCTTGGTAAGAATTTTGGTTAAAAAATTAGTGTTTATTCGAAAAAACATTCAAATCCCTCATATTAGTGAATATAAATTTTTAACTGAGTGAATAAAACCGATTAAAAAATTATTTAAAATGGATTTTGAATAATTTTTGATTTTTTTAAATTCATTTTTATTGAAGAATAAAATTTTGGTTTATGTTTAATTTATTAAAATCAGTTATTTTTATTGGTTGAAATAGAGCCAAATAAATTATTAATTATTATATTTATTGATTCGTTTATAAAATTCATTTGTTTCTCATAATTAATCATGATCAATCCGGCTAGCTTGATGTCTTTGTCTGCAGTAAGCTTCGTTTTTTTAGATTGTTTTTTATTCCCAAACATCTTTTTATGATGCCAAGTTAATTATGTCATCAATTAAAGGATTTTTAGATTTGTTTTTTCCTTCGCATATAATCTATATATAATAATTTCTTTTTATTATTAAATTTATTATTTATTATTATTTATTTTCTATCAAATAACAATGAGTCAATCTAAATTAAGTTAAAACTTTTTTATTTTATTGGCACATAAACGTTCATAATCTATTGTAATTAGAAAATTTAAAATTAATATTTTAAATTATAAATTGAATTTTCTTTTTCATTTATTTTTAAAGCTAATTAAGAATAATAATTAAATGGAATAAAAAAATTGATTCATAATAATAGATTACATATTTTTTGAGCCAAACAAAGAATAATGAAATGTGCGGAGTAGAGGATGTTTGTTTAACTCAAAAGCCTTATTTAATCAGTCGGGAAATCGAAGCAATTTCTCACTGCTTCTTTTGATATTATTCACTTTTACAATAAATTTTAAAAGTTTATTAATTTTATTTAAAAATTAGTCATGGTTTTTAAATAATTATATGTATAATTTTGATTTTTTAAGGGTTTTCAAAAACTCCAAAAAAAAATCCTTAAAACATGGTATAATTATTAATTTGTAAATAAATTTTGTTTTTTTCCTTGGATTTGTTTTTTTGAAATGATAAATTATTCGAATAAAATTTTAAAAGTGTAATAAATAAATTTTTTATAATGCCCTTTTTATAAAAATAGTTTTGGGGCCTAAAAAAGTTTCTTTTATAAATATCTCCATTAAATTATAAATATATTTTTAATTTTTTGATAAAGTAATTCGGATTATTTCGCTTCTTGGAATGGTTACTTTCTTATGAGTCTAATAAATCTATTAATTAGTATAAGTTTTTAGATAAATAAATTTTATGCTCTGAAAACTTTTGCTTTTTAATTTGCTGTTTCTCTTTAATAAATGTAATATAAAGTTGGTTTTGGATGAAAAAACAATGAAACTGATAAATTATAAATTAAATTATATGGCTGCAATAAAAATTAATAAAGTTTATATGGTAAAAGTAGTCGTTTTCTTTTTAAGTTATACAAATTCAAATTGAAAAAAAATTAGTCGAAAATTTTAAAGATTTGCTTGCATACATCTTATATATATGTATATATCATTTCTGCAAGATGCCCTAAAAATTTTTAATTCTTTAGAAACCATTTTAATCTGTTTGCTCATGGTTATTTTTGTTTATTGATTTTATTTCTTCCTTTTGTATTAAATAGTTTATATTTCTGAAAATATTTATTTTATGTTTTTTAATTTTATGCTTTAATCGAAATTTTTAAAGTTAGTTCGACTTGTTTTATTCTTTTATATAATATTTTTATTTAATATATATTTTTATTATATAAAAAAAAAATCATTTATTATTTCTGTTTTCTTTTTCATGTCTACCATGACAATTGGTGTCGCGAATTCTGAATCGGATTTATATATTTATATGTTAGGCCAAAAATTAATTTCGCGCAATTTCTGATCTTCATTTGTTTTATTTGTCTTTTTGTAGTTTCATTTCTTACATTCTTTGATAAATAATTTGCGTTATATAGTATTAACTTTTCAAAATGTATGTTTTATTAATAGATTAGTCTAATTTATTAATTAAATGACTATAAATGCAATTTTACGTTCCTCTAAAAAAGTAAATTAAGTGAAATTCCTATTTTTTTATTTGTTTCTCGACAATATTTCTCCACCGGCCATGACAAAATCAACGGGATTATGATATGTACAATTTTTTATTTCATATTAAGAATAATAATTTTTTCACTGGAATTTATTTTTGATTATTTGTGGATTTTCTTCCCTTTAAAAAGTTCCCCCCAGCTAGGGATGTGCGAAAATATCAAAAAAAAATTTCGTAGACGAAACGAAATGAAAAAGAGCCTTCGATACCAAAACGAAACAAGAGATGAAAAAATAAAATTTTGAAAACCGAAAACAAAACACGAAACGAAAAAAATTTTGGCGGAGGAAAACGAAACCGAAAACGAAAAAATAACCGTTTTCGTACGAAACGAAAACGAAAACATGAAAATTTTTTGAACTTATTTCATCCAAAATTAAAAATGCAGTTTGCACCACTAGACCACACATTCTTAAGGGTATAAATATTTTCGTCCTTTTTTCGTCCAAATTTTGCCTAACGAAAATAAAACGGAAAACCAAAATTTTAAAACCGAAAAGGAAGCACGAAACGAAAAAAAATTGAAAACCGAAATCGAAACGAAATGAAAAAATCTTTGTGGGCGAAAACGAAACATGAAAACGAAACTCAAAAAGTGCCCAAAATGTAGGACCAAACAAAACGAAACGAAATTTCATCCATCCCTGTCCCCGGCTTACTGAAATTAAAATTTGTGTTCTGAATTTCGGCATTCAAATAATAAATGTTTAGTATGTTAATTATTTTTCATACTTATATTTGTAAAATTTCATGTGATTTTTGTGGTCTTTCGCGATGGATTACAGCTGTTATTTTTTAAATTTTTTTCCGTATTTTATTTAATAGTATTAATAATTTTTATGGATTGTTATTGTCCGTAATACTGCCATGGTAAATTTACATCCGTTGTTTTTGCATAATTTTGGGGTATTGTTTGAAGAAGTAAGATAAATTTTTCAAAAATTAATTCATTTTATATATTTAAATATTTTTGGAATAAAGTTTGGTTTTTCGAAAGTCTGCATCTGCGTTTACTGCATAGAATTCTATCTTTACAATATGCCTTAAAAACGAATTATAAGACATTTTACATTCGCAATAGAATGGCAAATTTATTTATTGAAATTCAACATTTGTTTTATTTTTATTATTGATTGAGTAATTTGGCAGTTTCTTGAATAATTTGGTGCTTGGTCTTTTAACAAAAAGTGCAAATTTGGCAGCTTCACAAAAAGTGTAAAATCAAAAATCTGACCATTAACCAGATTACTTTGGGTTTTTAAATATTTTAAAACTCAGTACAAATGAACTTAAAATTATAAATGAACTCAAATTATAAAAATTAATTATATATTTAATATTAAGTAAATTTTAATGATTTTTTTTCGAAATCCAATAAAACTTTTAGGAGAATCTGTATTTAAGCATCATTTATTATATTAAACAAGTTTATAATTAAAAATTGATAAAAAAAAATCATAGGAAAAATATGATTTTTCATTTTTTGCATTTTTTGTGAAGTGGACTTCTTTTCTTCTCTTTGCCATTAATCATTTATTGTATTTATATTATTCCCAATTCTGCCATATGCATATACAAAATGATAAAATTAATTTAGTCTCATAATTAATCATGACTATCTCTCCCAATTGTAAATCGACATCCGCAACCATTTGGTTTTATTTAGAAAACAATTTTTAAACATTCAAATATAATTTTTTAGATGCAAAAATAATTAACTCATCAATTAAAGCGATTTTATAAATTTTTGTAAAAAAACATTATAAATCATTTGTAGAAGATATTTTATTTCTATATATTATTGTTAATTATTTTAAATCCCTTTATAATTACTTATTTTGGGTATATTATTAAACTGTAAGATATTTGTGTATTTGGGAGCTGAATTATGTTTAAATCAAACGACGTTAATTCGTTCCATTAATACTAATTGTTTTTATGGGATTTTAACCATTAAGATAGGGTTAATTTAATTGTTATTTTAGATTTTCTCACTAATTAATGTCTATAAATTTCTTTTTTTAGGAAGGCATGAATCACTTTTTATTTTGAATGAATATTTTTTTAATATAGCATTCAATTTTACTTTATTTTTCAATTTGTATTTTTTTTAACGAATTTACCACTCTAACGAACAATTAAACGTCCATCCTTTAGATGCGTGTGTATAATAATTATATTTTTTGTTTCCATATTAAGGTTTTCTGGTGAATTAATTTTAATTATATTTTTTTTCTATATTTTAAATAGATCTTCATGCATATTTTGAACAGAACCTTTTTTCTATGAATTTCTGAATAAAAAGCATGCCAAAGTGAGTTGTTTCCTTCAGGATGTGAACGATTTTCTTAGAGATTCGGCGATAAAATAATACAATTAGACTTTTATACACTTTTTTTTTGTTAACATATTCGATTTTTTAAATTTTATTTTTTTATTAAATTTTGTTTTGTTGATGTAACAGAAAATATTTTTTCGGTTAACATTGTTGGGTTTGGCATTTCCGAAAGGGTAAATTATTTATCTAGATGTATTATTTAAAATCGTACTCGTTATTATATTGCTGGCAATTATAAAAGAGACTTGATTCCTGCTGGTAATTGTTGCTATATTAAAGATAATCCCCCAGTAAATTTGCGTTCGACTAGACAAAGCAGAAGTAAACAAAGATTTGCAGTGTCAAAAAAAGCAAAGTCAAATCTTTCATTTTAGCCTTTCTTTATAACATCGCTATTTAGACCTGAATCCCTCTAATTAGAGATAATATTTATGTTTTAATAATTCCTTATTACGCGTTCGGATTGCCGAAATATAAAATATTGTCATTTTCAAATTTTTAGTTTATTTAATTATTAATCACAAAATTCTTTAATGAATTTTACCAATCGATGCATTAGCAATATTTGTTTAAAATTTTTATGAATTATTCTTTCAGTTCCCACTTGTTTTTTTTTCATTATGAGTTTGAATGATACTAAATAGCTAATGTAATTTTTTCAGGGATATTAAACAAAAGAATTTATGTCCTCATTTTTTCATTCATTAGGTGGTTTTGCTCCAACTCGATTCGTTTCCGATTTAAAAAAAACCTCTGTCAACTTTTGGTCAAGTATTAAAGCATTTTTTTTATTTTCATGCGCAAAAGACAATTAATTTTCCCAGTAATGTTTCTGTATACACAAACTTATCTTAATATCTTTTTAATTGCATTTTTTCAGGATTTTTATTATTGAAATAATTTCTTTATTTTGTAGCTTTTGAAGAGTTTTTTGATGAATTCAATAGCTTCGTATTTTTTTTTTAATTTTTCAAAACCAGACAGAGTGATTGGTAGTCGAATATTCAAATAAAAATACAGCAAATTTAAAAATAATATTTTTCTAAATATAGAATTTTATGATTTAAAAAATACATTTATTTAATTTTTGGTGTTAAACATATAAAAATTCAATAAACGATGCGTCCCTTTTTCAGTCCTTATTTTTTATTTTATAACTGTATGTTTATCAGTTTCTTGATCACATAATGTAGTTGATTTTGATATTTTCGGGTCAAAACCAATCTGATAAAAACATATTCTTTGGCCTCATCGGGCTTTCACTTAATCGTTTCCCACTCCACCATAATGTATTCAGGAAAATTAAAAATTCTTCAAATAGATATGTAATGCCTTTTTATATGACTACCGTATCTGGAATTTTAATTCACTAATTAGAAAATGACGGTTCGTACTAATTTACCGTTTCGCATTATTTGAATTTTTTTCGTGTAATTAGTTTCTTGTTTACACAATGTGTTTGATATATCGGGTTTCATATTTCGATCAGGTTTACGTGCTGTTTATTTTTTTTATTATATCATTGTATGTTGAACTTTAATTTGGGTTTTTACGGAAAATAAAATAGTTTTAAAATAATCATACTATAAATTTACAAACCAAATGAGTTGTAACTGATTGAATTATTTTTAAATTGTTTTCTTTTTGATAAAATTTACACTTGGAATTAAAAATTTAAAATATTTTCTCATGGTATTTAAAAGTATTAATTTCCATTATTTTGCCATTATAAACAATGGTTATAATTAGGAATGCACTTTTTGGCTCTAAAAACTGCAAAAAATAAAAAATAAAAACCGACCAAACAATATTGAGAAAAATCATTTTTAAAATCAATATTTCTTGCTAAAAATAAATAAATAATTCTGGAGATGAATTTTTTGAAAGATTTTTGATTTTTTAGGAGTGCATTTTTGAAAATTTTAGGTCAATTCTGTTAGGTGTATTTTTTGAAAAAATTAAGTAGGTTATTAGGAGTGTTTTTTGGTTTTTATTGCATTTGTGTTTTTTTGGGCAATACGCCAAAATAGGTAAAAATGTAGGAGTTCATTTCATAACAATTTGCGATTGCTGGCTTAATTTGTTTTTTTTTTATATATCTATTTATACTTTACAGAAATATTTTTAAAAATATCTAGAATTTAATTAAATACTTAAGCTTTATATTTATTAGTTACATTGTATAATTAAAAAAACCTCTAACACTTTCCTTGAAATTATTTTCAATCTTTTAATGCGCGACCAGTCTATTTTAACATATGTTCTTGTTTTATCATTATTAGACAATTTTCGAAATAAAATCAGATTTTTCAAATCAATTTAATTGACCGTATTTAATTTTAAATTAAAGGATTCATAATTTATATTTTAAATTTATGTTTTTCTGCTTTTTTAAAAAAAAATGAGTTTTATCGAAGTTTGATGATGATGTAAATTATGCTTGTGTTATTTTTTGTGTTTCTTGCCTCATTAGTTTTTTTGAATGTTTAACGGATGCAAAGAAATTCTCCAAGATTATTTGAAACGGAGAAGAATTGAGGAACGCACCCGGGCCAATGATTCCAAGTGTATTTTTCTAGCCTAGCCGAAATTACTATAATTATTAATAATGACTTCAATTAAGTATTAATTATACTATTATTATTTATGTTTTAACAATTTAGTTTGATTACATTTATGCATTTTCACTTCATAATTATTCAGCGCTCATTTATTGTTTTTATAGTAAACTTATGCATAAATTTTGTTCTCATTTTTTGTGAATATTTTTATTTTATTAATCATTTTTGATTACCATTTCAAAATTTCTGTATGGATTATTTTAGATAAAGTTTATATTTTATTGGAATGTAATTTTTTATTTCATTTTATTTTTATTTTTACTAATATTTTAAGTAAAATCCTCTCTTGCCCTTTCCCATCGGACCGCATAACAATCAAAGTTTGTTGTTTAATTTATTTTTTTTAACCATTAGTTTTTTCGTCATTTTTGGTTTAATATATAATTGCGATATTCTGTTCTATTTAATTTGTATAATATAGTTTTAATACATTTTTAAACTTAAATTCAAAAATTTTTTGAAAATATTATTGAATTTTTATGATATTTTAAATTTGATATTTTTAGAGGAAGTGCCCAATTCTTCCCCATTCTCGAATATCTTTTGTTTATTTCAGCGTATTGTTTAAAAATTAATAAAAATTGAACCTAAAAAATTATTCAAAAGAATTTAATTTTAAATAATTTCTTGCTTAATAATATATTCATTTTAGTGTTTTTCTTCGTTTCCTTGACACATCGGAACCAAAAACTGTTTACCTTAACATATTTTAAATTTCTTATTATTTTTTATAAATGATAAATTTATTGATGAATCTGATCATTATATTTTTCGTGGAAGGGCCAAGAATTAAAACGAAAATTCCGAAATTTTTCAATTGTTACTTTTATTTTTTTAACGGAAATATTTATTTGTTAATGATAAATTTTTAATAAGGAAAGGACATTTTAATTATTTCAAGAAAGTTTTCCTTTTTCAATTATCATGTAATTAATTGAATCATTTTAAAAATCATCAGTAATAATTATTTAGTCATTTACCTCGTCGATGTAATCAGCGCTCATTTTTTAGTCTCATACACATTAAAATTTATGCATAAATTAACTAATGAATGAAGTCCCATAAACATCATCAATTATAATATGATTTTTTGGTATCTGAATGTTTTTATAACCGTAATTATCTGGTTCTTGCATGAATTCGGTTAACATAAATAAAAGAATTTGCTATGGAAGGAAATTTTTTGCACTCATTAAGCGTCCCTATTCAAATAAAGTGCTACCTAATTAAAAATTTGGAAAATATTTTTAAAAATTTACAAGATTTACGAAACAAAAAACGCTTTGAACAGTGCAATTTAATGTGGTCAAAAAACATTGTCTAAATTTTGAAAGTTATGGAAGTTTGCTTAATGGTAGTGTTTTCAATTCCGCATTGAGAGTGTGTGTGGTAATAATGAGGTTGTAGAGAAGCGAGAGTGAATGGAAATAGTGGGGAATCTCTCCACTTTGTCTCTTCCCCGTTGAATCCCATCGTATATAAAAAGTAAAATTATTCTGTATTTATATTAAGTATTCGTTTTCTGTTGTGGTTCGTTAGGCTGACGTCGTTTCCCGCTGTGCGTGTCGTTTGGCCTCGATAAAAATGTAGCGATTGCTTGGGTGTTGACCACTCAGTGACTCGGCCTGGGCATGGCATTCACATTGTCTGTGGCGGTTGCATTCGGTCGGAGTCAGCCCGCCGGACGGACCACCAAATTTTTCTTTTTTTAAACATTGAAATCTTCATAATTTTGGTCAATTATAATTTTTTAAAATTATAAATGCTTTTTTTAGGTCATAGTACACATATTGTCGTCGGTTTTTAGGTAAAGGCAAGTCCTAGCGATAATAAAAAGATGGTACTTTTCGGTTATGCGTACACAGGGCAAAAAAAAAGCATTGAGATAATTTATGAACATTTTTTGGGGGAGGGGGTGATGGTTAGGCGGTGAGACATTCATTGTTTAGCTTTTTATATTCGAAGGCAAACTTCTTTTCCCACTCCCATTACGTGCGCTCCCTTTTTGCGTTTTTTTTTAAATTTGGCCCTGTAGCCGAAAAGTACCTCCATGTTTAGGGGCTCTATTGGATTGACTATCCCCCAAAATTCAAAAAACAAAATTAATAAGTTTTTAAAATTTATTAATTTTTAAATTTAAATCAAATGTTCGCCATTTTATATGGTCGTTTAGAAATCCGCCATTTTAGCTATTTTTCGACAAAACATGGTATATGCTTAAAAGCAATCAGACTTTTTCTTTATTAGCCTGCAAAATTTAAAATAAAAATATCAAACATTACATAAGTTATGACATAAATTTAAAATAAAAATATCAAACATTACATAAGTTATGACATAAATAGTACTTATTTCCGGGACTAGGTCGTTTTGGCGCCGACGTTTTGACGCCAGCCCGAGTTTTTGGATTCTAACTTTTTTCATTGTCGACCAAATCTAACATATTGGTATCATTCAAAAGCCCTTCACGTGCTCTATTAGCCTTACAAAAAGCGAAAAAATTTTCTAGTCTCTAAAAAATTTATTAAGAAAAAACTCTAAAAATTTTGACTTTTTTGCAATTTCGTGTTATAACTTTTTTGGTAATTGTCTAATCGCGAAGCGATACCTTAGAAATAGTTTAAAAATTGTAAAGCTTTGTGACTTGTCTCAGAAAAGACGAGAGCGAGAGTTTTGCGAGAGGCGAGAGTCCCCAAAAAGACGAGAGCGAGAGTTTTGCGAGAGGCGAGAGTCCCCAAAAAGACGAGAGCGAGAGTTTGGCGAGAGGCGAGAGTCCCCAAAAAGACGAGAGCGAGAGTTTGGCGAGAGGCGAGAGTCCCCAAAAAGACGAGAGCGAGAGTTTGGCGAGAGGCGAGAGTCCCCAAAAAGACGAGAGCGAGAGTTTGGCGAGAGGCGAGAGTCCCCAAAAAGACGAGAGCGAGAGTTTGGCGAGAGGCGAGAGTCCCCAAAAACACGAGAGTTGGCGAGAGGATGAGAGGCGAGAGTTTTTCAATTTTTTCTGTAGCCTTATTTTTTAATTTAAAAAACTTCAAAATCGTATATTAAATTAGGGTTACGGGCCCGGATATTTGGGCAAATACCGGGTCAGGGTATTGCCGGGTCCAGAAAAGCCGGGTCAGGGCCCTAGCTTTTAAACCGAGTCCAGGTCCTGAAAAATCCAAAAAAAAAATCTTTTAAAATTTTTTCATGAAATAAAATAAATATTTTCATGACATATATTTATTTTACAAACAAACTATTATTTGTCCATTTTTTGCCATTCAAACCACCTTTTTTTGCGGTGCGTTTTTTAAAACTTCGGGGACAGTTGGGGTCGGACGGTGCCGGTAGACGCCGCCGAAAAAATTTTGAAAATTGGCTTCGGATTTGTTAACAGATTTGTCCCAAAAAACGAGAGGCGATAGACGAGAGGCGAGAGTACCAAAAATGGCGAGAGTTGGCGAGAGTTGTCCCACCCCTGATACATACCCCTTATTTTCACACTACTTTTCTAAAGTTAAGGCGTTTGATTCAGTTCCAATCGATTGATTACTTCATAAAATCAAAAGAATTGGAATTGAATGAAAGATTTTTTAAAGTTTAAGGTTAAAATCGGTGAAGAATTGTCAGAAAGTTTCAGAATATTTGGATGCATTAGCAAATATATTAAAAATGCGATTAAAAATATTACCTATTCATTTTGAAAGCGCATTTATTAAAAATGCTTAAATAATTATAATTTATTAAACTTTATTTTTTCTTTGATCTAATTGCTAAATAAAAGAATTTAAAAAAGAAATCATTTAGAAAGGAAAACGTTATTTAAAAATTACTAATGAAAAAACGCTAATTGATTTTCTAGACTAAATTTCTGTTTACATATATACTAGGGTTGGTCGGGACCGGGAATTTTGAGTAAAACAGGGACCGGGACTTTTCGGGTTGAAAACCCGGGAAAAAACCGGGAATTTCCCGGTCCCGGTCAAAACTGGTGAAAACCGGGACTTCGCTACTCAGTTGTCCGTGTTTTGGTCCCGGTCCCGACCAACCCTAACGTATACCAATATAAACTATAAAAAATGAAAGACTCAAAAAGCAGCTTATAAAACTTTTGTACGGCCTCAATTAGAATATGCCACCGAAGTTTGAAACCCTAATCTTAAAAAAGATATAGACAAAATTGAGCCCCTTCAAAAATTTTTCACAAGAAAAGCATTTAAAAATGTGGTTTTGTGTAAAAAAATATGGAGAGAGACTAAAAATCATTGATTTACCCAAATTAGAAGAAGAAGAAAAATTAATGACTTAACAACAGCATTTAAATAGAAAAGTGTTCACCAGCATTGATGCTGGGAAAAGTTTCTTTTTCTCAGAAAGGCCAAGGAATCAATGTTCATAATTTAAATTTAACTATTATTTTCGAAAAATTTAGACTCTATAATTTTATCGATAACTATTGAAACACAAAAAATTTTTTTGAAATTTAGAATGCTAATGAAAAATTAGTCGGCCGAATGAAATATGCAATCAATAACTTTTCTATAAAATCGTGTCCAAATATTTAACTTACTTCCAAATGTAGTGCCGTGGCCAAAATATTTTCCTCGCAGCCCCGAGGGATGAGGGCGAAAGCCTCCGATTATCATTTTAACATTTTTGGCCAAAAAATAAGCGTATCGAACACGATGAACTTTTTTTTTTTTTTTTTGCTTTTCACAGCACTTTTTTGCGGTGAATTTTTAAAAAAAATTTTTTGGAACAGGGAGAGGATCCGACGGTGCTGAAGGCTGGAAAAAATATGCAATTTGGATGTGATTTGTTATCAAATCTTATTAAAATTTTGTGTATTTATAAAAAATCGAGAACCGGTACAGCCGGTTTTCGGTTAGTTCGGTTTTCTGACTCGCGGGTTTGGTTTAGGTTTTTGGCCCAAAATCCGGGTTTCGGTTCAGTTAAACAAACATGGTTACCCTAATTTAAACTTATAAATTATTTTAATTAGATTTCGTTATTTTATTTAGAATTTAAAGTAATTTTAATTATGTTATAAAGAGTTGAGCATATCTTCATGTAAATTCTATTTCTTTCCTAATTTCAATAGACTCGATCAAACATATTAATGCTTTCGTGCGCGGAGTTAAAAAACATTTCAATTTATTTATTTCTATAGCTTTTCATGGGTTAATTTTACAATTCTTTGTTTTTAACTTCTTTTCACTTTTATCTCATTTATTTATTTTTTTAAATTATTTATTTTTGAGTATTATATAAATTAATATGAAATTAATAAGTAAAATTAATGAACTGCAGCGATTACGATTGAATTGGCAGTGAAACTCTTGTGAAGGTCTTCCCCCTTTACCTGGGCCGGCTTGTTGGAACACAAGCCGTGGCGTATGTTAATTAATACATTTTACTAATATTATTAGCTCAAGATATTTTAGTATTCCTTATTCCTTTGGGAATAAAAGTTTTTAAATATAAATGCCGATAAATAAAAAATTATCATTTTTGAAACTTTATTAGATAACCTAAAAATCGATCTGTTTTTTAAATTTAATTTATTTTAGATTATTTTACTGAGTTTTCGAAAATTTTTAGATTATTTTAAGGAAACCCGCTATTTAGATATTGTAATTTTTTCCTTAATTAAACGAATTTGCTTTTTCTTTTTTTAAAATTTAATCATTATCCATATTAAAACAAATAAGCAATGAAATTTAAAAAAATATATTTTTTTTCGAAAATCCCATTTTCTACTTTATTCATTGAAAAGATGAACTTTCATATATTTTTGTTGCCTTTATACTGACTGGTCACTTGTTGAAATGTCTATGAGTTTTTTCTTTCTTTGTCCGAATTTGGTACTCATTGATGTGTTACTTTTTCTAATAAATTTTATTTAGATTTTCGTTTATTTTAATTTTTATAAATTTTATTTTTGTTTATTATAAATTCCAAAATATTAAATTTGCATTTAATTCTCCAAAAAGGCCATATGTGTCACAAATTGGAACAAACTGTTAAAAAATACGTGAAGTTCTCAATCAAACTATTTATCCATTTCGCTAGCACAATTGCAAATCAAAATCATTTCAATGGCGTAAATCTTTTTGTCGCTCTTTAAATTGAATTATTTCGAAACCACACTCAGGATGGGATTTAATATTGATGAGTTTAATATGGTTGGGAGTTTTTGAACTTTTTCATAAATCTCACAAAAGACGGTTATCTAAGAGAAAATTGTATGTGCAATGATAGCATTCTTAGAGATTCGGCGATAAAATTATTGATTGTTGTTTTAAATTTTTTTATCATATTTTTAAACATTTCGATTTATTAAAAATGTAATTTTATTAGGCGTATAATTTTTGCACAGTAAATTTACTAAGCTCATGTATCAGGCCAGATATTAATCTCAGAATTGGGTCAAGGCAATTATCAATTTTTGAATTTTTAAATATGTTTTATTGGCGAAACATATAAACCTTTTTTTAGATTAGCATTATTAGGATAGAAATTTATTTGTTTTTGAAGTTTTCAAAAAATTTAATTTCTTTATTTTATATCTGTTGATTATATCTGTTGAATATTTACAATTTGTATGTTTTTGATTCTCTTTATCAAAGTTTTGTCATTTTTATTATCATGTAATAATAATAATATGCCATTTCTGTTGGATATTGGTCCCATGTCTTGTCGAGTCGTTTTCAAAAGCCAAGGACCTAAAATCGAACATAATTCAAATAATATATTTTTTATCTGTTAAGACTCTATTGAAATTAAGATATTATATTTGTATAGGTCTAAGTCATAGAGGAAAAGATTGACCATATTAATTTTCAAGCTGTATGCCAATTAATTTTTTTTTGAAATATTCTTTTTACTATTACAATATTTTTAATTTGAATTAGTTGTTTGAGTTGAAATTTAATTATATTTGTTATAATTTAATTTTAGTTCAAGCAAATATTTCAATTTTCACAGATACTGTAAATATGAGATAGTAGTTGACTTTTTTTTGTTCCTCCAAGTGAGTGAATACTTTCACTTATTTATTTTTTGCCGACACACGTGAAGCTTTCGACCAATCATATCGGTGAACATTTTGATAAATGTTTAATATTTTTTAAATTTATATTTGTGAAAATTTCAATAAAAAAGAATATATACAAATTTGTTTTGCTTTCAATTACTAAAATTCTTATCAGTAAATTCGAAATTATTGGTTTTATTCGAAGTAACATTTAATTTTAATTTACAAACTGAAAAACTAAATGATCTTACTTTTTCAATTTTATAATTTTTTTTTGTTTTATTTATTGTGATTAATTTTTTTTATTTAAGTAATATTGTGAAAATAATTTATAGCAAATTTCATATCATATGAATATTTTACTACATTTTTTAATCAATGTTTAAGTGCAGTTTTTTTAAATCATATAACTTATGTTTATCATTAAATATTTAATTGATTTTAAATGATACAATTTTTGGATCAGTTTATATTTTTATGATAATTCATTTAAATTTAATTTGAAATAAATTGATATATCATAAATAAAAATTTTATTAAATCAACCTTTTTTATAGTTTTATTCTTACAGTATTATCTCTACTAAACTAATATGGTGACTAATAATAGTTTCTATACCAAGTTTCCATACATAAATTTTTTGATTTTCAAGAACATATAAATTTTAAGACACAAGGGTTGTTAAAATTTACTAAATTTTAACAACCCTTTGCTTAAAAATTTATATGTTCTTGAAAATTAAAAATTTATGTATGGAAACCTAGCAATCTTATTATTTATTCAATTCTTACAGCTGTTTAAACGTAGATTTAAAGTGTTCTAATTTCTGTTTGGACTTAGAACTGAATACCGGCTTAGTTGGGCCCGAAATTACAAGAAACCTGTCTAATTCTATTTAAACTCATAAATTTTTAAGTCTTGAACAAATCGAGCCTTGTAATGTTCTAAATTATAAATAATACATATGTGTGGCATTAATATAGAATGAATGGTAATGAGCTAATGAGTTTAGCAAAAACAAGCTTGGTTAATCGAGTGAATATTCGTTAAAAAATTTATATTCCTAATTTGATCAAATTTACTATGCCTTTAAATTAGATGGTTGCAATTTATAGACAATTAAAAATATTTTTATTTTTTATATCTTTAATTTGGTGCCCAAATTTCTGGTGCCCAAACTTCCGCCCCCCGGTTCAAAGCCGTCCCGTCCCATAGTTTTTCCTTCAAAGGCTTCCCCAGCTCGTTCATATATTCCTGTTCAAAGAGCCAAAACATACAAAAATATTCACATATTCTTTTTCTCTGTAAAATTTATTCAGCAATTGTTTTGTGAAAGATTGTCTGGTTTTTGCTTATTAAATTCAATTTTTGAAGGTCAAAAACAAAATAAAATTTTGAAAATTATACCTAAAGCTATAAAATGTGAATATCTGGAATAACACTTCAGGGTTGTCGCCGGTTGAGAAATGTCGGGTTTCGGGATTTCGTTTTCATGTTGGGATTTTTTACGAACAACATTTTAATATTTCATTAATTAAATTATTCTAATTTTTAAATCAATATGTAAATCAAAATAAAATTTTTGCTCGATTATAAACCTATATTTCGGCCAGTCACTTACATATCGGTAAAATAATTTCTATTTGTGCCTCGTCTTTGCTACTTTTATCTCCTGTATGTTCATTTTGGTTCGAAGCCATAATTTGGCAGTTTTTGATATATTTTAGTGTATATTTGGTTATTTTCGGCTTTTTAGGGCATATTTGAGTGCTGTTTAATGCATATTTTATGCGGGTGCACCCCAAAACGTCGCCGGACGAAAAGTCGGCGGAAGACATTTGCACCATAACTTTGTTCATTGTCAATCAAATTAAGCATTCTTTGGTGTTGTTTTCGATAGCTCTCTGTGTGTTTATTATTAATTTGCAAAACTCAAAAATTTTCGTTAAGTTTCAAAAAAGTTATGGCCAAAAGGAACTCAAAAACCTAATTTTTCTAACTTTTTGGGCTTGGTTTTTTGTATATGAATAAATTTTTTTGAAAATTTTGAGGTTAATAGAGTTTTTCAAATGTTTTCGAACAATACTAAGAATGTTTAATTTGGTTGAGAAAGAAAAAAAGTTATGGTCTAAAAATTCGTCCGGCGACATTTCGGCTGGCGACGTTTTGTCTGTCCTGCTCCGATTTTATGCGCATATTTGGCATTTTTTTTAGTGCATACAACTTCCAACCCTCGTGATAATGGGTGATAATGGGGTGGACGTGGGGAGGGGGGGGGGGGGGGGTGGCGTTACTTCCGTTGTTTTACTCTTTGAATTTCTGCTGCACATTTGTCGATGCTTTTTCTGCTGATGAGTTCACTTTTTCCGATAAGATTGTCCCCTCATTTCCTCCACTTTTTCTTTTCCAATTATTCCATTTTTTCTGACTTTTTCTTCAATTAAACCCTTTTTTTCTTCCCTTTCCGATGGATTCCGACTCTTTGCGTCTCTACGGTTGTCAAATGGTTCGTCGTTCATTCAATTCATTGTTTTGTCCCTTTTCGTTCCATTTGTCCATCCGTTCGTTAGGTTCATTTTGTGGCCAATTATTGGGAGTCCTTGGACAATGGCAGTCGCATGCCATTGCCCGACGTTAAAGTGAGTCCCAATTTGCGAGCGGCGAGCGAGCTGAGCCAACGAATTTAGCCGGGATATATCCGTGCACTGATCCCAGACGAAGCGCCAAAAACAGCCGAAGAATGGGAAAGGATTTTCGCGGACATTGAACCGATTGTGTTGCGAGGAAACACCCATTGGTCAGTGAACAAAGCAAAAGACGAAATGCCAAATCAATGGGACAAACTCGGCACCGTCAATTGGGCATTGCTTCAAGTGACCGTTCCTTACTAATTAGGCATCATCCCGATTTCTTCGCTTATTACTCAACCGCGTGCAGTTACGCCGCCATTATCGGCGACATTCTAAGCGGCGGAATCTCATCACTTGGCTTTACCTGGGTGAACTCCTTCGCCCATTGTCTGAATTAGACAAACGCCGATTTTGCTTCAGAAGTCGAGCCCCGCAATTACAGAATTGGAGCAGAAAATGTTGGATTGGCTGGCCAAGGCTATCGGATTGCCCAAGGCCTTTTGGAATTCGGACCCTGGGCCCGGCATCGGAATGATCCAATGGTCAATGGACGAAAAAAAACGCCCAATTGGCAGACGGATAGAGTCTATCCCTTTTCAGTACCGCAAGCGACGCAACTTTAGTCGCTTTGCTCAACGCCAGGGCCCGAGCCGTGGAGGTAAAAGTGGGGAAAAACTAAAATCAAGTCGGTTAAGTATGCCGAATCGGATTGGAAAAAGGCGAATTTAAGTGACAGAGAAGGGGAGGGGAAAACTGGAAATTAACAAAAATGGGAGACAATGCCAAATAGAAAATGAAACGCAATGGCAACGGCGCAATTGTTGGCATCGATGGGTGCCAACAGCAGTGTTTTGATCCCGAATTTGCTGAGAGATCCGATCGCAAAGGCAATGAATCGATTGAATGGAATAAGCGAAGCGCTTCGGAACAGAATGAAAACGAATGGAAATGCATTGACACGAATGTTTGGAGTTGAAATGAAAGGGATGAAAGTTACGGTAAGTGACCACCGTAAGGGGAGGGGATAAATTGACAATTGCTCACAAAAGCAGCGGCAACAAACGGACAACTGACAACCTTCGAGGCCCACGACCCGATGTATTTCAGCCGATTGGTCGCTTACTGTTCCGATCAGGTCACATAACGACCTGACTCTGATAATTTTCCGTTATTTAATTACCCCCCTCGCCCCATAAAAAGGTCATGTTAACCCCGACAAACAAAAACATTTCTGGGGGAGCTTTAGGAGTTAATCTTAAAATCCTGCCAAAGGTCCGGCCGGACTTTTTAGGTCCGCCTCTAGGATCCGTGTTTTTTTTTTCTTGGATTCACTGGGTATTTCCGGTTTTCGGATTTTTCCATCATTCGAAAAACTCCAAATGGCAATTTCTTAAAATTAAAATTCGATTTCGAAAGCAAATTTTATTTCGTTATTATTTTTGATTATTTTAGTCCCATTCATCCGTTGACAAAGTGAGTAACAGAAAAGCATCGCATTTCTTAAATGTTTTTTGGTCAGGGTATAATGCTAAGCGGCGTAAAAATGCGAAAATTGCCAACAAACCGAGAAAAGGGCGGAAATTTCGTGCTGAGCGCGGAAGTGTTGGAGGCGGCGATAAAAGTGGCAAAAGCGGACAATTGGAAATTGATCAAATTGTCCGATTTGACAGGAGGACAAAGCCAGCGGACTGACCCCTTTCGTTTTGGTGGTCAGCGTCGGCACGACAAACACTTGCGCGGTGGAATCGTGCCGCGAGTTGGGGCCAATTTGCAACAGAGAGGGCATTTGGCTGCACGTCGACGCCGCTTATGCAGGTGAGAGACGAGACCAAAGTCAGCTGCGTAAAATTAATCAGAGCTGGTCAGCAGCTAATCACTGATAAATATTACTTAATCTATCTATCTAATTAGGCTAATCATTGCTAATAATTGTCGGTTACTGCCTATTTTAGGCAGTTTTTTGATTTGCGATGAATTCCGCCATTTGTCTGACGGTGTTGAATTGGCAGATTCATTCAATTTCAACGCTCACAAAGCATTGATGATCAATTTTGATTGTTCTCCGATGTGGTAAAGCTAAGAAAAAAAATGGAAAAGTTTGGCATTTTGTCATTTAGGTTTAAAAACGGAGACGAAGCAATCGCATTTTTCAACGTCGACGCGGTGTACCTTAAGCACGAACACCAAAGGGATGCGTACGATTTTCGGGTGATTCCTCCTTTTCCCGCCCATCCCAAATATTCGTTTCGCTTTCCTTAATTAATTAATTAAGCATCTCCAAGTCGGGCTTAGCCGTCGCTTCAGGGCACTGAAAATTTGGTTTGTGTTTCGTGCGATTGGCATTCAGCGAATCCAACAATTTTTGAGAATGGTCCGTCAAATTGGGAAAGTCAAATTTGCACATTTTGCCCATTAATTAGCAAAACGAATTGGCCAAAATGTTCGCCGATCTTTTGCTCAGAGACGACCGTTTCGAGCTGTTCGTCCCCCAGCGTTTGGGCTTGGTCTGCTTTCGGATGAAGGTAATCTTTACAAAGGAATCACTCTAAGTGACCGCTTTATGTCAATTTGCTAATGCCATTCCCATGCCATTGTCGGGCAAAAAAGTGCCGTGGTGGTCTACTGTATGTCTGTCTAGTGATAACCCTGTCGGGGTTACTGTAGGACCCACAGTTTTTTTATCGTACCTTTGTTCATTGTCCCTTATGTTGAGACCAGCAATGAACTGAACGAGTCGCTTTATTTGGCCATTAACGACGATCGCCGCATTCATTTGGTCGCTTCGTTCACTCACGGCACTTTTTTCCTCCGTTTCGTCGTTTGCAGTTCAAAGACACGCGAAACGAACATCGAAAAAGCGGTCGAAGTGATCAGAGAAATGGACTGACAAAGTGACGATGGTGGAAAAAGCAAACGAAGCGACGGAAAAGGACAAAGCGGCGAAAGCATTGGCGGACGATGAACGGAAGGAAGCGGCACACTCCGACGGGCAAATGGGTGACAACGGCACAAATGAAATGCCATAAAAAAGCGAAGGGTTGATTAATTGGAGCTTAATAATTCTGCCCCATAATTGATCACTTAATTTTGTTGTCTCGCATTTGATCTAATCCCTTTAAAATATGAATAGAATTTTGTTGTTGAAAGGATTGTTGGGAATTAGACACCAAAAATAAAATTTTAATTTTTAATCTCTTACTTGAGAGAGAGAGGGAGAGAGAGAGAGGGAAGAGAGAGATAGAGAGAGAGAGAGAGGGAGAGAGAGAGAGAGAGAGAGAGAGAGAGAGAGAGAGAGAGAGAGAGAGAGGGAGAGAGAGAGAGAGGAGAGAGAGAGGAGAGAGAGAGAGAGAGAGAGAGAGAGAGTTTGTAAGGCAGACACTTTTAACATTTTTCAAAGTTGTGAATATTCTGAAATTTTTAGTAATTTTTATGAACAGTGAGGACAAACGACAAATTTACGGTAGATTTTGTCAATTGTATTGGACGACAATTCACACGACAGAGACAAGCGACATAATTTTTTGTAGTAACGACAAATTCGGACACAACTGCCAAATTTGTCGTTCGTAATTGTGATTGGCCCGTGATCCTGCGGATTTAATCCCGCAAAATCCGCACTTTCCAAAAAAGCAGGATTGTCGAGTTGGATCCCGCAAAATCGCGCGCGGGATCTCGTCCTCGGGCTCTAATGGAATGAGCATTAGTATTTTTTAGAAGTGCATTTTTGTTGATAGTATATTTTTTGCAAGACATATAATTTAAAACTTTTCCAGATAGTTTATTACAGTGTCTTTGCAGTACCGTTATATGCAGAAAACTAAAGCCATTTGTATGTAAATTGATAAACCCAAATTATACGGATTAATTTTGGTTAACTTTTCGGGCATTCATTCATTTTTTCACAAATCTTCTCCCAATGTGACAATTTCGTTGATCAAAAAGTCCAAATCGATCTCCTAAATTAGTTTTTTTTTAATAGTTTCAATCCATTTATTAGTGTTAATTTGATTTACTCGAATTGCCGGGTTGGAAATGATCATTCGGAAGAAGTTCGGACGTTGTTTGTCAGGTTGGTAGCCAACCTAAGAAAATTTTGAAGGATTATTTTCACGAATTCGATTCTTTCATGAAACCTAATCCAAAATGAACTATCAAGAGTTCGAGATTTTGAGAAAAAAAAAACCTGGACCTGGTACTATGTAGAGTGGATGAGGCTCTAGCTCAAGAATTTTTCCAAAGTTTTGAAATAAAAGTATCCGGCGGAACAAATTTTTGAAAATTTTTTAAAGGGTTTGGTTCTGCCTGGGAAAAATTAAGTTAATTTAGTAAGTCTTTGTACATTTTTTCAATTTTGGAGCAATAGCTGAGATTTTGAACAGATTTTCTTAACAAATTTCATTAAAAATCCCAAAAAAAATTTCACGGCGGCGCCTATCGGCACCTCCGGCCCCCAAAAACTCCTTATTTCTCTTAAAAAATAGACTCAAAATCATAAAAATAGTTCATTTGGACAATCTGTTAAATTTTAAAATTTTTCCCGACGGCGCCTGTCGATGCCTTCCCCCAAAGTAACGAATAAGAAACGATTTAAATTTTAAATCCGAAAACGAAGACCAAAAGAAAATTTAAAATTTTATCGAAAACGAAACGAAAAGTTGAAATTTTTAAATCTTAAAACGAAGCTAAAATTTTCTGGCGAACAAACGAAAAAACGACAACGAAACAAAAAAATTGCCGTAAACGACGAAACTATTGAAAACGAAATTTCGAGAAGCCCTGAGGACCAAAGCACAACTTAACGATTACCTTATTAATTTATTTTCGGTCAAATTAATTTTGGAAAGTTTTTTGTTTTAAAATTATTCAATTTAATTTAAAATTTTATGAATGTTTCAACCATTGTTGTGCCACGTTCCATCATTCGCGCTTTGATTTTTGGTGCCACCTTTAAAGAAAATTATAAAATAAAAAATAAAACAAAATCACTTTTTTACCTTCTCCAAACGCGCCATCTTTTCTTTGTTGTCAATTTGTTTACGTAAGCTTGGCGGAATGTACCAGAAGCAAATGTTTAAGAATTCGGGCTAAATTTAACGATTTTCATTTTTTTAAAGTGTTGGATAATCACTTCGTCCAGCACCATTTCAAAGCCTTCAGTGCGTTTGATTTTATCAGTAAAATATTTGGCAAGGTCCTAAAAATGGTAATAATTAAAATTAATTTAATTTTTAATTCGTTGTTACCATAAGTTGGTTAATTTGAAGTCGATAACCTTCCATCCCCTTAATAAATGTTATTTTTTGTTTTTAAAGATAAGGAAATCAAAAAAGAGACTTTGGAACGCCACATAAGCCACAACTGAAATAGTAATTAAATAATATTAGTGAAATTAGTTGAAATTTAGCGCTAATCCACCTTGAAAATGTCGTTGTGTCGCCCTAAATATAAACAGTTATTGAAAACCAATTAATTTTAATAATTTTAATTTTTCAATTTTTGACTTAATAAATTTGCTTGTTTTCAGTAGGTAAATAATTTATATTACAGTATAAAGTACCGTACCACATTGCATCGCCTTGTCCCCGGTATCGTAGCTGACATCATACGGTTTGTCCTGTTGGAACAGATAATCAGCTGACATTTGATTGGTTTGGAAGAGAAGTCCCTGTAGAAAGAGTTAAACTTCGTATTCTATTTATTATTTTAAATTAAAAAAAAATTTAATTTAATTTAAAAAAAAATAATATTTTTTTTCCGTATTTTGACCTCTTTTCGGACAAAACAGGCACTGCACTGCAACGGCGCACCCATCAATTTGTGTGGGTTCCATGTGACCTGAAAATTGCAAATTATATTTTATGAAAACAAATTGATAATTTATTTTATTTTTAATTAAAATTAATAAAAAATTATTAAAATATAAAAATGATTTTTCTTTTCTTCTACCGAATCAGCCTTCTCAATTCCAGCCAATTTATGACGATGTTCAGGGCTCAACAGCAGTCCACCTCCCCAAGCAGCCTTAAAATTATGCATTTTAAATATGACGAACAAAGGATACGGTAACAAAGTATTTTCACCAATACGTTAATTAAAACATGAGAAAAAGAGGAAAATAAAATGTCAAAAAAAAAGGGAAAAAAATTGTATAAAATTAATTAAAAATTTTTGCTATTCATCAATAAATTTCTTTAAATTGTTACGTCAACATGCAGCCAAAGCTTATGGCGCGTGCAAACTGTCAGCAATTTGCGGGATCGGGTCCCAAGCACTGAATTGGAAAACAATTAATTGTTTTATTTATTTTTGGACTTTGTTTGCTTTCTTACCCGTACACAGTTGTACCTTAAAATAAATGAAAATGTTTAACATTTTATAAATATATTTTTACCTTCCGTTGCACAAACAAAAAATGGGTGAAGACCCTAAAAAAGAATATTAAAAAATTCTTAATTTATTTCTCAATAAATATATTTATTTTTATTGGTTATTCATATCCCCTTTTCTTCAAATAAAATTTTTTTGTTAAAAGTGAAAATTATTTAAAAAATTTATACATTTTGAAACCAAAATATAGAATTATACGACTATTTTTTGAAAAATTCCCGTCATAATGTTAATCAAATTGACATTTTTAATAAGGAAATACTTTTAAACCTTTTTTGAATAATTAACAAAAAAAAATTAAGCACCTCATCTTTGCATTTAATTATGCATTCTTCCAACGCCTCAGGGTTCATCCGGGCCTGACTGTCCACGGGAATATTAAAACTGAAAAAAGTGTTTTTTGTTTACAGAGATAAAAAAGTAAAAAAGATAAAAGTGTATTAATATTATTTATTTTGAAAACAAGCGAAGAATTTATTCTTAAGAAGGAAATTCATTTTTCAAGAGTTTGTAATTTACCATAAATTGATAAAGTTTAATAATATAAACCGGGATTATCTATATTTTTAAGGTAAATAAAATATGGGACAAAAGCACTGAGCCAAAACACACAAAATCACTTTGTAGCTTTTTCTTAGGCGCTGAAACTATAGAAAAACCAAAAATATGCAGCAGCAACGCATTTAAACCCTTTTTTGAAACCGTTCAATGCCGGAAAATGAATAAATATGGCACTCCTAACTTTTAAAACGGTTAAACCCGGACAAATTTGTTATCATTCGAAAAACAATTTTACCAATTGTCTGCGCCAATGCCGAGCACAGCTGCGGCACTTTTGATGGAATAATGACTCTGAACAATGAATTAATTAATTTACTCTATTTTATTAATTTCTATACTGTTATAATCCCACAAAATTGATAATTGCTTATTTTTGCATAAAATAATGCCGAAATCCTCCCACATCTTCGGAGGTGAAGCAGCAAAGGGTGGGCAATCCGGCTGTCATGCCGAGCGGCTTCGCACGCGGAAAATGGAAGTGGCGTGCCGCGTTCATCGCGTACATATTTGCGATGGCACCGCCGGGCGAAAAGATGGCATCACCGCCCCCCTGCCAGCCGATCAGTTCCACCTGAATTGATCATTGATTAGCCTTGAGAAATTCTCCAATCAGACCCTTGAATAATCAATAAATGTTTAAATTGGTTAAAAAAATATTAAAATTACCATTCTCTTCGTAACTTCTTTCTCCATCAGACTGAACACAGGTGCAATTTCGTAGGTGAACCTTAATTTTGAATGCCATCATTTGAATGTATTAAAGAACGAAAACGACTTTATCTCTCTCTTCACAGAGAATTTTAGTGATAATTATTCAAATTTATAAAAAAAAAATACTGTAAAAATAAATGGATGATCACACATTTTTTTATCTTTATTTTTCATAAATAAAAAAAAATATTATCGTACATATTCGTGTTGCATGTTGCCGTGAGCCATTCGCCTGCCATTGCCACAATGTCCAATCCGCATGAAATTTGGTTAAAGAAGCGCGGATGTCCTTTGGGTAAAATTTTTTTTAAATATAATTTATTTATAAATAAAAATTAATTTAAAATTTTAGTCTGAAAATGATGAAAAAATAATATTCTAATTATAGTTTAAGAATCAACAATATTATTTTTTCCGTTTCCCAATTTTAACATAATTTAAAATGGATCACCTGTACGCACACCATAGCGCAGCACTTCGCAACAAGACTAAACTTTTGAATTTTGGAAATGCCAAAATTTTGAAAATTCTTTGCCTTTAAAAGTTCGCCCAGTTTCATTGGTTCTGTTGGAATGTGCAGGTCAATGAGTTGTGCCATTTGTTCGGGTTGGTGAAAATCAAGCACTAAATCATTTTAAATTAATTTAAATAAATAAAATAGATTAGCAAAAAAACAAATTGGCACCAATTTGACCTTTCGTGGAACGGTCGTTCTCTTCCCGGATGTAATTGAGCAAAACTTGGTGCATTGCCTCCAAGAATTGCTGAGTGTTGTCCCATCCAGTCAGATTATGTGGAAGCAAATCTTTGAAGCAATTTTCATTCAAAATTATAATTTCAATTAAAAAATTAATGAATTCTCTCGCGTCAGGATCAGTCAGCTGGGGACAACTCAGCTGACAGATAACTCAGCTGATGGGAGAATTCGGCTGATGGACAACTCAGCTTTACAAGAACTTACAATAATTATATAAATAAAATAAAATAATTAAATAAACTAAAAATATTTTTTAATCTTTGTTGAAATAAACCATTAATTTTTTTATCTAACTGTTTCATTCGGGTGTGATAACAACTCGTACAAAGACAACTCCTACAATGGCGTAGGCTTAGGCCTAAATTTTAGGCTAGGCCTAGACTTAGGCTTTATTTTGTAAAATTTTTTATTCTACGGCTGATTTGTCCGTCAGCCGAATTGTCCCATCAGATGTTGTGCGTCAGTCCAGAAGCCAATTCTCTTATTAGTAAGTTGAAGTTTTACCAATTCAACTTTTTATTTTCAAAAATTCCTCTTTTTAAGATTTCTTATGGCTTATTTAGAAATTTGGTGCTTTTCATTTTAAAATTAATTATTGAGCCAACCGGTTGCTTTCAAATCGGTCATTTCCTTCTCCGGCTCCGTTGGTCCGTTGGTCATTCGCTGTTCGTCCTGCTGTTCTTGTCCCACCATTTTGTTGTTGTCAATTGATTCTTTATGCTCCTTAAATTTCATTAAAAGTATAATCTATATATTATGAACACATAAATAATGAATTTAAAAGGAATATAATCAAGCAAAAAATAGCATAAAAATTACGATTGGTCTCATGGTAGGCTTTGGAGGCACAAAAATTTAGGAATTTTGGTCTTATTAAATTTACGGAAAACAAAATCCAGCCCAAATCCTTGGAAGTTAAAAATGGGAGTTTTAAAAATTCTTATATTTTTCAAAAAATGACTTTTATTAGAATTTTAAAACGCTTTTAGAAAGACTCATTTCTTTATTTTTACCAGTTATTATAATTAATTTGACCTCTACTGGTTTTACTTTGTGCTTACGGCTAGCAGCACTTTGTGCTGAGGTTCTGCCAAATGCCGCTTTTGAAGCGTGCCGTCGCCTTTTATTTGGTTGATCCCCTTCAAAGCGGCGCCGTTTTTCCGTCTCTTTGGCCGTGCCGCCAATTCGAATGCCTCTCCTCGTGCCATCATTCTTCATCATTGCCCCACTATCTCACTCTTTTTTGTTCTCTTCGTCCTTTTGGCACGGTAGGGAGGCGGGGCAGTAAGGGGCGGGGGAAACGTTATGTTAATCGCGGCTAAAGAAAAACTCTTCAAAATTATGAGGGGTTTTGGATGGGAGAGGCGGACAAATCAGTTCCGCCAACTCCGTCCCGACCAAATTTTAGGACTGAAAATTCATTTGCGTGGCTTCGACATTGAATTCAAAGCTTGGCCAGGACGGAAACGGCGGGACGGAGTTGGCCCGTCAGGGCGGAGCGGCGGCACACAAAATTATTATCATCTTCCTCGTCATTATTGCAAATTCCCTCATTAAACACTCAATCCCCGTCCTGGCCCCGGCCCATTCTCCGTTTTGGGCACACTTTTGCTTAGCCAAACAAAAAAGAGCAATGAGGGCATTATTCAAAGATGGGCTTGTGATGGAAATGGATGGGAAGTGAAGGGTTGGCACAATACAAAGGCTAAAACTGAAGGATTTATTTTTATAAGTGTGCCATGCCATTCTGAATTCTTTTCTTTTTTATGAATTGTGCCATTCTGTTTCTGGGTGACGTAAATGATGATGGATGGACTAAAAATGAGTGAGTGCCATTTGCTCTTATGAGAATAAAGATGCGTCTCCGGCTTAAATATTTTGGCAAATTTTGACCGTAGGCCTTTGGGGTAAGGAAATAATTTTGAGAAATTTAAATGTTATTAGAAATGAAATCAAATAATTTCTCCAATTACTGGTTTAAATAAATAAGGATACGATTCTTTTGTAAATATGAAAAAATTTGTTTGTCAAAAAGTTATCCATCAATCATTTTTTGACTAATTAACTTTTCACTTAATATAATTTTTGCTCCAAAATATCATGGTTAAGGAATGGGCTAAAGAATTGGTGGAAATTAAAGAACGGATTAATTCACCAAAGAAAACCTTGAAATGTATTTTGGTCTGCCAATGTGAGAAGAAAAATTGATTTATTACTTTGTGCAACGTTTGATTTGGATAGCAATTAATGGATGCCAAATCTTAAGGAAAAGTTTAAATAAGTATTTGGGTAACAAAGAAGGAAGTAATTAGCGCGTCATTATGGAAGTAAACAGCGTTAATGAATTATTATTCATTTTGCACGGTTAGTGTAATTAAATAATTTGGCGTTCAAGGTTAAAAAAATATTCTCTCACTCTCTCTCTCTCTGTGAGTGAAATATTGATATAATAAATAATTGTAAAGTTTGTTATAAAAGAAAAATTTTTAATTTTCAAAATTAATTTCCAAAAAATTTTGTCTAATTAATATTTTTGCAATGAAAAAATTAAAATTTATTTATCCACATAAAGAAATAAATTATAAGAAAACGCATTGGACTTTGATTTCGTTAATGCTTATCCCGTTAATATTGGTGGCTGGCCATAGGGAAGTTGACCTTGACCATATGGAAATGGGCCATGGCATAATCCGCATGATTGGCTGCATACTTGGGCTACTGACTTTAAAATACAAATTCTTTTTTAAATTAATTATTTTTTCATTATTCGAAAAAATGAAAAAAAAAACCTAAAAATTATTCATACTACAAAGAAAACAAGTAAACCGATTATTTATTAAAGTTTAAAAAAAAAATTAAGAATTTTCGGCAAAAGTCATGGCCAATTCCATAAAATCAGAATTTTTAATGTTAAAAAGTAACAATTTATAATATTTGTTCTCCAAGAAACCAACCGGAACATTGCAATGTGTGACAAAATTGAGGCAAGACTCTTCCAAATCAAAGCAAGGCGGCACTTAAAATAAAAAAGCTATTTGTAATAATAAAAGGATGATCAGTCTTTGCCTCCACCACCGCCAAAAATTGAGCCGATTTGTCCATGATGCCAAGCGGGAAGAGGGAAGCCAGAGGCTAAAAAAAAGAAAATTAATTGGGTAAAGTCAAAACGCAGCCAAACCATATCCGAATGGCAAATCCATTTCTTGGCCTAAAATAAAATTATCATGGAACCACATAAATTTAAATTGATTCAAATGAAAAATAATTAGTCAACTCATTAATAATCACTTACAACAAATCCCATTTATACAACGCTCGTGTGGGTCGATACAAACGTGAAGGGTTGCGCATGCTAAAAAATGCGAAAAATTAAAAAAACATATTAAAATTTTGAAGCTAAACGAACCCCCATCCGCAAAGAGACCGGGAGGACAGTTGCCTTGGTTATTACAAATTCTGTTTAATTGATTTAATTTTATTTGAATAATAAACCGTAGGACTGTCCCGGGCCGACACCCGGCAAAAAAGGCGAAGGCATTTGCAAGGCAATGGCGAACAGAGAAAAAAGGGAAAAAAGCAGTGAATTCGAAGGCATTTTTAGTTGCATAATTTAATACAATTTTCTGATGAAAATTTTTGTAATTTTAAAAATATAAATATTTTATGGTGGTCAAATTCAAAAGTCCCTTATCCTTTATATCACCCTCCCAAAAAGTGAGTTGATTGTTTTTTCGAGGTTTTTATGTGTCGTCAATATTTTTTTTAAGTTTTAAAATTTCATGAATTGTTCGGAAGTAAGGACGGGGAATTGCTGTAGTTTTTAAGAAACAACTAACAATTGATGGCACAATTGCTATTGGCCTAAATTCTTTCTCTACGAAATTAATTTTGAAAAAATTGTAAATTGAATACAATTAAATATTTTAACAAAAAATTACATAAATTTCTAAAGGGCGATTTTCAAGCACATTCTTGAATTCAAGTAAAGTTTTAGTGTTTTCATGCAAGTGCCCTATTTTCAAGAAAGGGCGTCCGTTTTTCGCCAAAAAATGACTATTTTTGCCATTTATTCCCCATTTTCAAGCATGTGGTAAAATGGTTGTCCGGCGATTAAAATTTAAAAAAATTGCACATTTTTCTTGAATGGTAATTTGCTTAGCATTCATACAGAAAGGGAGAAGAGTAAGTCAACTCAATGCTAGCAAATCTCGGTAATTGAGCCTCTTTTATGAGCATATGTTATGTGTGTATTAATGTTTATTGTTGGCTTTGGCTTTGTTTTTTGGTGTCTTAAAATTGTAAAATTCAAAAATTACAAATTTCTCCTCACACGGAATGGCGCGGACGGCGCCGCTGCAAAGTGTGCACAGCCGACTCTCTCTCCCCCCCCCCCCCCCCCCCCGGCGACATTTGGCCCCGTCCACCGGCGCACGGCTAATTATTTACGCTTGTTAAAAATAAACAAAAAAAAAATTGGCTAAACGAGGTGCTGACCTGTGCACATTATTTTAGACAATGAATGTGCATGGTCATTGTTTTGGCACTACGATTTTTGGACAAAAATGCTTTTAAAATATTAATATGCTTAAAAGTCACAAATTGAGCCAAAGAGTAACGGCATAAGAAAGTGAAAATTTGTTAAAAATTTAATACTGTTAAATTTATATTTATATATATCATCATAAATTTCATACAGAATATGTAAATTTTAGAAAGTTTTAGGAAAGTTAATAAATTTTTCAGCTAATAAAATTATTTTTTATTTCTTTTCAATTAATTAAACACAAAAGGCACCCAAAATGGCAAAGAAAAGGCAATTTATTTTTGGAATAATAAAAATTCATTCCCATGTTCTGTCATTCATTCATTGTCTGTTTACATTCCAATTAATTAAATGTTGGCGCGCAAATGGCATTCATCTGCCAAAATAGGCCATAATTATTCGAAAGCAAATGCCAACAAAAGTCAAATTGTTCGCCGTGGGCACAAATGTTTCTTTAGGCCATAGATTGCTGTGGTTTTTCCACATTTGGCCAAAAGATCACCGTTATGCTATTAATGTTGTTCTGTTTCTAGAAATGCCATGGCAAAAGAAATGCCAAATGCTTGGAATGCTTTTCACATGCCACCGCAATCGGTTGCATATAAATACGTCGGACGGAGACAGCCAAACAAATCATTCTGACTCAAAATTTGAAAAACTTTTCTTTCCTAAAACCAAAAATGTTTGCCCCAAAATTTTTGCTCATTTTTCTGGTCTGTGTTGCTTTAGCCATTGGTCATCCAATGACATCTTCTGAGGACGGCGATGAAGCAGTGGAAGAAACAAAACTTGGGAAATCGGCACGAAAAATGGTCAAAAACCATATGCCAAAGGACGAGTTCAAACAGGTCATTGGGAGGCAAATATCTGAACCACCAGAAAATGGGTTAAAGTTTTTTGGCTAGAAAAATGAACACCAAAAAAAAAAAATTAACCTGAAATAGAATATAAAAATGAGGCTAAATTACTTTTTTTTACTTTTTGAAAATTAAGCATAAAATTGACAAAACCCATGGGAAAGGAAAGGGTTAAAAAATTAATAGATTTTGAAATGCATTAAAAATAAATAGATTTATTTCCTTTTTTTTATATTTTTCTAATTTTTCACTCTTCTTTTGATTCGCAATTTTCTGATTACTCCAATTTGAACGTACACCGTTCCATGGAGTTATTACAGTAAGGCTATTTTCGTTTTTGCCCTTTATCTTTTAATGGATTAATTTTAATATTGTTCTCATCTTTATCTAATTTATTGTCCTCTTCTTCAGGCTTTTTCGCCATTGGTGCCCATCGAACTTGCGCAGAAGAAGTTTGAGCGCCGCATTGATCAGATGGAGAAGCAGCTCTCAGAAGTGATCGCCAATGTGCGCGAGGACAATTGTGGGGGGAAGAAAAGAGAAGAAGAAGACGAAGAAGAAGAAGAAAAGTGAAGAAGAAAAAGAAGAAAAGTGCAGAAGAAAATGGAAAAGAAAAAAGGAACAAAAAACGGATCAAAAATTGCGCAATTTTTTAACATCAATTCAATGCTTATTGAATGTATTTGCTGAAGCATCTTTTTAATGATTTCATAAATAGCTTTGGAAAAATTAGCAAATGAGCAAAAACCTAAACAAAGCAAGCAAAAGATGAAGCCAAAAAAAACAAATGTTGGCATACGGCAAAGGGTGTCATGGCAACTCGTACAATTGCTTAGGTTATGCCTAAGCTTTAGGCTTGCTTGGGCCTAGGCTTTGTTTTGTAAAATATGAGTTGCCTTTTGTACAAGTTGCAAATGACCCACCGAAAATTGTCTTATTGCATCAAATTGCTTGAGCTTAAAGCATGTTGAAACCGTTCTAGTAAAATCCGCCACCATTTGCCATTAATAATTCTTTCGTTAACATAAAAGCCTTTTAAATATGATAATTTTTTATAAAATGTTTATTTTTAAGAAAAATTTTACAAAACTAACGAATGTGGTGTAGACAGAATATTTATATTTATTCTCTTAAGGGTGAAAGCCATAAGAAATCAGCTACGGTGTCTATTCACATTTTTGCGAGCATTTAAAAAATTGAAAAGTTTATACTGCATATGAATTTTGTATTAACGAACAGATATGTATTATAAAAAAATTTTATCGACGTGGCGGATTTTACGAAACTCACATTGGCAGCTTCTCTCACTTCAAAATTATTCTGATTAAATTAACAAATTGTTTGCTAAAATCTAATGAATTTAATTAAATTCTTTATGAAAACACAAATAATTTTTTTTTATTTAATTTACCTATTTTATTACTGTTACTTTCTTTTTCTTTGTTATTAGAATTTTCTGGAAGTTTATTGCCTTTTTATTATCATTGCATGAATAGAAAATACAAAATAAAGCAAATTAAGTGATTTATTATTAAACAAAAATATAATTGTCTTAAATTTGACAGTTTCTTCAATATATCAATGAATCATAGCGGGCCACGGTCGTACGGTACTTTTGCCCTTTGGTCGGCTTTTGTAGCTGTTCACGGTGCGATTTGGGCTGTGCCCGTCGTTGGGTGGGAAACTGTAGCGGGTAGAGTTCAGGCAGCGCTCGGGCCGGATGCGAATGGAACAGATACACGCTGATCAGCTCGTCCTTGTTCAACATGCCGGACGGAACTAAACGGAGTGAATACGGTAGGGGATGGTGGTGAATGTTGTATTATGTTCCAAGTGTCTAAAATAATCACAATAAATTCGCATAAAAGCGTAGTCATAATCATTTTCGACATCGAAAATCCTCAACCCTTAGACTAGGCCTTAAAACCAAATTTTTCTCGAGTCCAGACTCGAGTTCGACATTGTTTATCGAACACCACTCCTAATCATTCTCAAATTTTCAAAATTAAGCTCTAAAAATTTTAAAACTTTCTTCTGTATCAAAAAAATCAGAACTAATGTAATTTAAAATTTAAAATTTGCCAGCGGCGCTTGTCATCACCGCTGGGCCCAAAATTTTATTATTTTTTTATTGACATAAAAACTCCTGTGTTTTTGGATAAAGTCCGTAAACACATTTATACAAAAGTTCGAATTTTCCCCTACGGCGCCTTCGGACCCCCCCCCCCCCTTTAATTGCTAATATAAAAAAACCTTAAAAGAAACTAAATTAACTTAATTAAAGTAAAGAAATAATTGATTATTTCTTTAGGTATTCCAGTAAATATTCCTTTTTAATTAAACTTATTTACCAAGTTTTTCCGCAAAGTCCTGCATTGGGATGAGCGGAATTCGAACTTTAAAGAATGCTGGGCCGAGCATTTTGCGACGATTTTCCACCGAACATTCTTTGCCCTTTTGGCGAAGTTGTTCATCGGACCAACGAAGCACCTAATTATCAATCAAAACAATCAAAATTTAATTGTTAAAACATTTAAATGCTTTGGAAAGGAAATATTTTTCTTTGTTTATAAAATTAGAATTTCAAAAATTTGTGCCCAATTAATTTACCGCATTCCAAATGACAATTTCACCGCTGATGATCAGCTGATCACGGTCCAAAATTTCACACAACAATTTATGCTCCATTTGCAAAAATTCTTTGGAGAAAAGCACAGCGCCCACATTCCGGTCAATGTATTCCCAACATCGCCGTGAAAGATCCTAAAATTAATAATTTAAAAAATTAAAATTAAAATGATTTATTTTGTCCTAACCTCCTCCTCATAAAAGCGAGCTTGCGCTAGCACAAGGAACACATTGGTCGGGTCCAATTTTGGGTAATTAACACACGCCTTCACGAGCCCAACAACGCCATATTTTTTAGCTAAATTATTGTTTTTTATTTTTGGAATTAATTACCTAATCATATTTTAAAAAGCATAACATATTTAAACAGTGAGTGGTGAGTGTCCAAATTGTTTTTAAATTAATCCGTTTAGAATAATTCATTTTCGAAAAGTACAAAAGTTGGTTTTTCGATTGATAGCTTTTTTCATTAACATTTAAAAGAATTGAACTGTAGGGCTACCGAATGATAACAAAAATGCGTAATTTGGGTGCTTTCAAGAAAAGTTATACCATTTTTTGAAACGGATCCCAAAAAATAACGTATTAACAAAATGCCATAATAATTAATTTATTTATATATATATATTATACTTGTATATAGAAATTGGCAATTTTCCAACCGGCATAAAGAACGGCGAAAAGGTTGTCCCCATTCAGCTCCCGTAAATCTTCGGCATAAATGAAGTTCAACATCAATTTGAACGCTCCAACTTCCACATCCGGCACTTCGACAGGCTTTATCTCACTCGGCGGATCTTGAATTTTAATTAAATAATTAACATACTTTACTAATTTTTTCAAGTCACCCTTTCCTGAAGCCTTCAAGTTTTCCGTGTCAAATCGAAACATTGCCTCGAACACATTGGAGGCCGTCTTCAAAATCAGCTTATGCGCAGGCAGAAGCTTTAATTGTTGGGGTAAGGAACCAATTCATAGGAGAAGTAATTTAAAAATAAGTTTAAATTAATTTTTATATTTTTATTATAAAAGCTAATATAAAAAAGATTAATAAATAAGCTATAGAAAAGCATAATAAATTTTTATACAAATTTTGGTGAAAACAATTAATTATATAAAAATCACTAAAAAATAATTTGATTTTATTTTCCATTGATAATCTCTGATGCCCAATTTTATTGATTCATTTGATTTTTCTTTTGGCATTTCCTCACCTCCTTTTTGTCATCGTTGCCAACCAAAAAGTGCACATCCGCGTCATTGCCCGTGTTCAGCAAATGCTTCATCCGCTCCGTCAAACTGATGTCCGACGGAGGCGCCGCTACCGTATGCGTTGTTGACGACCCTTTCGCACAGTTACTGTTACCGTTGTTGTTGTTGTTATTAGTATTATTAATATTGTTATTAGTGCTGTTTATTGCTGATGTTGTCCCGGTCATTAGTAGAACAGTGCCAGAGGTTGTTGCTCCTCCTTTTTGGTAGAATTTCACACATAAACAGAAAAATGGTTACACTACCAAAATGGTATACCATGGTTTTGAGCCGATATGGTACAAATGGCATGGGTGAAGGGTTGAAATTCAAAGGTCAAATATTTGGTTTTGGATGGAAACATAAATAAACAAGTGTATGCTTGCTCTAAGATCGTCCTTAAAGCATGGACAAATGATTATCCGAGAGATTGGTGAGCAAAAGCATTTTTGAATTTTTTGAATAATAAAGATAATTGGGATCACGAGAAGCCAAAATGACAAAAAAAAAAGGAAATAGAAAAGAAAGAAAATTTTTTAATTGTCAAAACTTATTTTTAAAATATATGCTTAAAAAAACATATACAAAAAAAGATTGTCTCTATATTTTATAAGATGGAACTTTTAATGAGCCGCTTTTTCACTTTTTTATTGGAATAAATTTGAACCAAATAAAATTTTTTTGTTGAATGTGCGCCGATAGGTAATTATCAAATTGTTAACGAGAATTTATAATGATACTGAAGGATTCTCGGCTCACTAATTGAGAAGTGTGTTTTCTTTTTGGGGTCAAGGTTCTTTTTCCCATGGTTAATTCTCGATTCTCCCCTGCCCCCAAAAAAACAAAAACAAAACAAATCTCGCTGGCTGAACCAATTAGTATAATTAAAATCAAATAAAAATTATAAATAATTCAAAGTTTATTAGAGAGTTAAAAAACTGAATAAAAATGGGATTGTCATATCACAGCTTAAAGAGTGTCTTCGTCGACCTCACGGAAGAAAATTCTTTTTAGAGCCCTTCTGGGACCAAAATAACACTTAACATTTTTAGTCGGAGTGATTTTATGACAAATACGCGGAAAGAGTCAAAGGCAATGAATGGCCACGGGCGAACTCAAAAAAGCAAAGGGCGAGAGGAGAAGAAGCAGCGACAAGCGATTGATCAGAAGAAGAGTCAGTGGACCGACCGACCGACCGACCGATCAGCCATCAACTGACTGATCATTTTCATCATCCAGCTGTTGTTGCCCCCGGCCGACTGCTGCTGACACGTTCGCCCCAAAAAGAGAACAAACTGATCAAAGTTATTTTAAAAAGTTAAAAGTTCCAAAATAAATGTTTCGTTTGTTAAAAGTTCCAAAAGTTCTAATTTCCAAGTAATTTGCTAACTAAAAATAATTAATTTTATTTTGGAATTTTTGTTTTTGTAATTCTTTCAGTAAAAAAGCGGCTTTATTTCAGTTTACGCGTCCAATCCAACAAAATTATTTATTTTTTTATTAACATTTATCCAAAAGTTCAACAGGTAATATATATGTTCGTTGAAAACTATTAAGTAAATTCAATTCAGTATTTATGGGTTGCCTCCAGTTAAGTGATTTTATTTTTAATATATTATTAACAAATTTTTTTGTACAAATTTATTAAAAAATAATTGGATACACTTTCGTATAGAGCCAAAAAATTACTTAATTTATTCCTAAATTTAATTTTTGTAAGATTTTATAAAAAAAAAAATTATTAAAATAATACTTAAAATGATTAACTATTAAGGTTTTGTATAACTTCTGTTAAAGCTGAGAATTATTTTCTTGTGGGTTTTTTAAAAATGTCTCAGGATATTCATTCACAAATCAGCTGACAAATGAGCAAAATTTGAAAACAACAATCCGAAAAAAACAACATTCATTTAAAAATGAAAAAAGTAATTTTCTAATCCCATTAAAATAATGGCCAATTTTTTTTTTTATTTTGTCAGAAATTTTAATTCTAATAAAAAATTTAAAAAAAATGCATCTTATTTATAGAAGAAATCTATAAAAATGTTGTGCAAATAATTTTCAATATTTTTAAATCAGCTGAGCAAAAATTGGACTAAACAACAAATTATCATTTTAAATATAGTTTCCCAAATGTGTGCATAAGTGGCACGACAAAATCAACACTGATACTGAAAACAGATAAGAGAAGAGACGCCCAATGACTTTGCTGATCGATCGACGGATCACTGAGAATTGAGTGAGGGGACTTTGGCTGCTCTTCGGCGCTGTCAAAATGACAACAATGGGCCAAAAAATGGCGGGAAAATATATTTCGTCTTTTGTTGTCGCATTGGCCCAAAAATTTGGCCGACCAAAACAAACACAATACAAAAAATAATACACTCAATCACTCACATTTTGTCAGCAGTGTTTGTGAAGAGCAAACGAAAGCCGCCCAAAATGTGCTAATGATATATGCTCATAATGCCTAATGATGCTAATGATGACGATGATGATGGATAGGTTATTTTGAAAAAAAGTGTTTTTCGAGATTCTCGGAAATTTGGGGTGGCACACGACGGGGGGGGGGGGCGCGGCGGGGGGAGTGGGGAAGGCGCCGTCGGCGTCGACCACCGCGCCGCTATTTGTCATTTTGAATGTGTGCAGCCGTTTTGACAGACACCACACACAAAACAAAACGCCAACCTATTTTTGTTTGTTGTACTGTGGTGTTAATTACACATCACTTTCCATTGAATGGTGCTAATTTCACGAGAAAATTTTTTGGGGGTGGGCGGTGATCGGCTGATAAATGGCGGTGTAAAAACAAAACATTGAAAATTTTGTTAAAATAAAAACGAAAATGGAATTGTTGACGATAAGAAATGAAAGAAAAAATTAGCATTAATATGAAAATTTTAATAAAATTTTATTTTTTATAAAAATAATTTTAAAATTAAAAATCAAATAAAATGGGAGGGACAAATTTAACGAAATTTAAGAAAATAAATGAAAAAGTGTTAAACAAACAATGCAAGGAATTGAAAAGAGGCACTGGAAAGTGTTGTGAAAGTGAAATTTGGAAAGGAAGTTCCAATAAATTACATAAACAAAAAATGGAAAATAAATTCCATTTTAATATTTATTTAAAAATAAGAACTTTTGAATTAAAAGAAATAAGAAATAAACCGAGGAAGAAATAAAATTTAATCGTTTTCGAAAAGCCTTACGATGAATGCGTCTTTTAAAGGTCATAAAACCATTATTTATGCTTAAGTTTTAATGCTAATATTGTTAATATAAATTGAATGCTTTTTAAGTGCCTCAAAAAGATTAAAATTAAATCAAATTTTGTTAGAGTTTATTTTGGCAGATTTAAATAATTAATCCAAACAATTAAAGAATTATTCAAAAAGTGGAAATATAAAATTAGAAGTTTAAATCCAAAAGTCATTTATTCAGTAAAGAGTAAAATGAAAATTTTTTAAATCAATTAACATGGAAAGAATTAATTGAAATAGATTATAAAATATTTATATATCTGCCATAATTCTAAGAAAATTCCTCAAAATAAATTTTATAAAATACAAAATAAAAAAAATCAGATTTGACGGCAATATGTTGAACAAAATTTGCATCTGTGTGGTGTGCGCCGACAATTCGCTTCTCCCAACGCACTGACATCGATTTTCGCGCCGAAATTCCGCCACAAAATGCGGGAGAAATGTCCGCAATTTGTGCGACAACAATTTGTAGTTTTGTTAATTCATGCATTTGGGAAAATGTAAAAAAATGGGCCCATATTTGTATTGTACATTTGCATTTATGTGTATGTTTAGCAGGTATCAATATTTATAAATATTCCAACATTTTTGGTTTTTTAGAAAACAAAAATGAGTTTGAACTTTGAAAATTTTCAAAAATCGGTTCCAAATTGCACCCAACTTTTCTCATTTTTGAACAATATTTCTTTTTTTAAATATTTCGGGATTTGTTATATAAATTCCAACCCTTTTGATTTCCTTTTTCTGTGGGGTAATTCAAATTAGATGAAAATCATTTTAAATAATAAAACTAATTAGCAAAAGCTTTTCAAAAACCTTATGTATGATCAAAATCATTGTACCAACACTATTTTTACAAATATATTCATGCAACACAATTTTCAATGTAAAATAGGTTCGTTTTCAGAGATAATATATAATCCAATTTAATGTGGCAATAATTGGTCCTATATTTTGCTCCTGACTTGGATGGCACATACACAAGTTCAATTAATTATTTCCTGGGTTGGAATTCCTTGGTTTTCTCGGCACAACGCATGGGCCTATGTTAAAAAATTATTAATCTTTGAAATATTTTATTTTTATAGATTATGCATTTTTACCCATTCTCGGATCCGCGTTCCCAACTTGATCAGGACAGAACATTGAGTTCAATTTAACCGCGTCCCACCTTTTCAATATTGGGGAAAATTATAAAATTAATTTGTTGAAGTTGACAGTGAATTTTTTAAATTATTGTCAATTTTTTTTCATTGTATAAATCAACGGTTGCTGAAATATCACAGCTCTTCAAATGAATTAAAACAATTTTTAAATTTGCAAATTTGAAAAGAAATAAACTAATTAGCAAAAATAATTAAATGTTTGCCTTGTTAATATTCCCGCCCTTTGCGCTGCGCCAATGTCCGAATTTTGCCTGCCCTTGCAATAAACAGATAATTTGAACCATTCTCTTGCTGTTGCCGGTATTGTAATTGATTCTGGGTCAAAGGGCCACCTAAAAACCAATTTAAAAATTTACAAATTAATGAAAATTTTATTTATTTTAATTAGAATTAAATTTAAAGCTTTTTTTTTGAATGTACGAACATTAATTGTTCATTGGAAAAAACTGGTGGCGAAGAAGGACCCGGTGGTCGTTTATTGGCAGTAATTGGCTGAATATAACTCGACGCGTCGGCACGGAGAAACTCTTCTCGAAAGCCTAAAAATTATTTAATTAAACCTATTTTATTCCTTTATTTTGATTAATTTTACCCATAAATTTGACTAATTGTTCCATGATTAATCCGCGTGATGTGTTGACATTATGCTCCGTGCTAAATGACTTTTCCGACAAATAAATCAGCGAACGCCTGTTCACATTTTCAATATTATTGTCCGAATAACCTAAAATTAAATAAAACTAAAATTAAAAAAGTAAAATAAATTGTTTAATTAAATTATTAATATTAAAATTTCTTCATTGTTTATTAAATGTGTTTGTTCGTTTCGTAAAAAGTGACTACATTAAATATTTTTAAATTATAATTGGAAGATTCAAAATTGAACAATCTGACGAGAAAATTAAAATTTTTAAGAATTTTGTAACTTTGAAATTTTTGACTTTTCTAGAATACGAAAAAACACACCAACACTTAATAAACACACAAAAAATGTTTTTTTAATTGTTTAAAAATATTCTATTTAATATTCATATTAATGAAGAAAATAACCGGAAAATTTTTTGCTTTTTCTTATCAAAATGTACGGTTTGCCTTCCGACCATCGTTCAGCGTGGTACCAAGGCTTATAGTCCAATTCATTGAATCTTAATATTTAATCAATTTTAAAATATTGATCAACAAATCCATAATAAAAATTGCCTTAGGCATGTTCGCCGATGGATTTGTTCAAAAGCCGAACGGATAAGTTCCTTCTCACGGTCATCCAAACTAAAATTCCAAAGTTCGTTGAATTTATTTTTGTCAAAATTTGTTGCAAAATTATGCCATAATTTTAAATTTTCTCTCAATGACAGCGGAAAATAAGAAAAAAAACTTACCTTGGCCATAAGTAAACATCATGGTTAGAGGCACGTACAGTTGCATTATCACCAAACGGAACATCTCGTTCAATTCTAAATTGCATCAAAATTCATTTTATTTTTGAGTATTCACACCGAAAACTTCAAAAAAAAATATTAAAAAAATGAATTTCGATGTAAAAAGACAAAAAAAACGAATAAATGTTTAAAAACATCATTTATTTAATAAATTTTCAGTGAGAAATTTGTACTTTTCAGTATTTATTTATGTCGGGCCTACCTTATTATATTTCTGTCGTGTCGGACAAATGTTAGCTTTTGCTCAAAAATATGAGCATCTTTCACCTTTTTTGTGTAATTTTAATTTTTTTAAATACCAAAATTTTTACTTCTAACGATCGCTTCACAAATCCGCTTTTAACATTCGCAACAAAGGCACAACTGAAGAGAAAAATGGCAAAAAAGAAGAACAGAATTTTTGGTTTTATTTGGTGCATTAAAAACTGTAAGAAAATAATTATTTGTATTTTCATATAAATTAATATTATAAGACAATAAATTTGGAATTAATTATTAGTCACCACTGATCAGATTCGATTTACTCGGATAAACGAATAAAACATGTTTCGATCATTTCATTCAACCGCTTCTGATCAATAATTATCCACAATTAATTAATCTATTAGGTGACGTACCCGGAAAAGCAGCGCAATTAATTGAAGCTTCATAGACAAAATAAAACATAATTATATTTTTCAGACATTGGGAAAAATAACACTTTCAAAACTTTTTTAAAATGAAACCTTTGCATCAGATATTAATGTAATTTGTATAAGAAGTATAATTATTTGTGTGAAAAAGAGGATGAAAGGTTTCTAATTTTCTTAACACAATCTCACATTAGAAATTTTTTCCAGCGGCGTTTATCGGCATCGCCGGATCCAAAATTACCCGAGAATTTTATAAAAGATTGAAGTGCCAAACCCAGCCGGGACTCAACTGATCGCCCTATTAAAGTGCTCAAAGACAATTTATGATTTTTTTTTATTGCTTATATACCGTATATTCTCTAATTAAGGCCCCAGGGGATTATTTTTCAACCTCTTCAGAAAGGGGGACATAATTGGAGACAGGGCTTTTAATGGAGACGGGGGGATTATTTTTCAACAGATTTTTAATGACTAGGCAAAATTTTTTAATTATTTTGGTGAGAAGCGTCAAAGTCTGATTTTTAATGACGCATAGTGACTTCAGAATCGAAATTTTCAATGCACAGAAATGCTTTTTTGAGCTCCTTTCTTCAAAATAAAAGCAAAAAAAGTTTTTTTTTATGAATTTTTAAATGTATGCATATTTTTAGCGCCCTTTTTGTCAATCATTAAGAATTGGTGTCCCGACGAAAAAATGTTAAAAATTTGTCGGGTATTTTTTCTAGGCTTAAAAATGAGCAGATCACGAATCTGAGCTCATATTTTGAAAATCATTGATTTTTATCTGATATTTTTTGTCAACTACTTGATTTTTTCGATTTTAAATTATTTTTTTTAAAGTTTAGCAATTTTTGGCATTTTGCCGTTCTGGTGCCTTTTTTGGCGTTTTTTACAGAAAAATTCCACTAAAAATGCCAAAAAAAAAAATCGGGAAAATACTCCTAAGAAATGACCCGAAAACAATTTCAGAAAATTTTTATGGGGTGTAAACTGTACAAGTACGTAAAAAAAATAAACCGCAGCCAAGCGGACTCGAACCCCAGACCACCGTCTCATAAGACCCCTAGGGATTAATAATTAAATTTCAAAAAAGCCTAAAAAATTAAAAACTTAACTTCTCCATACATCTAATAGCTCATTCGAAATGATGGCTTTTTTATAACGACTAGAGCTCGGCCTGGACCTGGATCCAGGCCTGATTTTTCCTGGACCTGTATTTCCCTGGATTTTTGTCCAGGAAATCCAGGTCCAGGTCGAACATGGAATACAGGTCCAGGTCCCGGCTTTTTTCAAAATACCGAGCTCTAATAACGACATAGCACCGGGCTGGGTTACCTATGTTCGGACTTGAGTAAAGTAAGTGATTTTTCTGTATTATTTTTTCATGTTTATTAAACATTTAAATTAATTTCAATTTAGAATTAATTAAAATGAATTTTTATTAAAAAGAGCGGGATTAATGGAGACAGGGCCTTAATTAGAGAATATACGGTATTTATATATCCTTCGAATTTCAATATAAAGTTTTTTTTATGTAAGAAATCCTCTCGGAAAAAAAATCCAAAATTCTAATATTATGCCGGGTTTAAGCATCGGAAAGGCCTCAGTTTTGACAATCAAAATGATAGAAATGCGTTTTTTGTTTTTTAAACAAAAAGCTCCACATGGATCGACACCCATCAGAATATTGGCCATTGTTTACTGAATGAAAAATAAAATTCTATTTTATTTTCTCTGTAAATGATATGCCAAAAATGATAAATAATATTTTGTGTCATTTGTCCCGTTTTGTTCCGTTTGTCATTTGTCCAATTGTCTTCAGTTGTCCATCAGTGCCATTTGGCTGTCCATCTCCGTCTCCTCCTCCATGCCCTCCCATCCGTCCGTCTCGCCGTCCATGGCGTCGTCCTCGAGCAGTTCGTCCTCTGCCAATTGGTCAAAGTCCGACTCTTCCGCCCCCAAGTCGTCGACCGCCTCAGTGTCCAAGTTGTTTTCCTCCGCCATCACTTCCGCACTCGACGGTCCCTTCTGATTGTGAGCATTCTCCGCCGCCTTTGGCACGGCTTTCACTGCTGCGATTGGTTTGGCTTCAAATTGGCAATATTGGCACAATATTAAATTGGAATTAATTAATTATTTACTTGGGCTCTTTTTGTCATTTGCTTTGGCAGCTGGGGATTTTTTGTCTAAATTTATTTAATTTTTAATTATCATTTAAATTAATAATTACCATTTTTAGGCGATGCTTTCCCTTTGGCTTGCTTAGCTTTTTTGTCTAAAATTCAAAAATTAATTTTTTAAATTCCCTTTTAACTTAAAAGTCCTTACCCTTTTTGCCTTTGGCGTCCTTTTTTCCTTTTCCCTTTGATTTTGCGTCTTTTATAATTCCTAAATTAATTAATTAATTAATTTGTATTAATTAGTCCCTCTCTCTTTTCTGCTTTACCTCCTTTCGCTGCTCCTTTCGGCGCCGCTTTTCCTTTTGCTGGCGTTGCAACTGCTCCTTTAAAAGCATATTCCAATTAACATTTATTATCAATTTATTTATACCTTTCTTATTGTCTTTTTTCACTGCTTTTGAGTTGGCTAAAATTTTAAAATATTTTTAATTTTTATTAATTTTGGCCACCTGTCTCAAGAATAACAGCCATCACCAAGCAAACCATGGCCAGGAAGAGAACGGCGCGCATTTTGAATGATTGGAAAAGGTAATAATTAAATTAAATTAAAAAATATTTCAATATATTTTTTGCTTTGCTTTTTTTGGCTTTTATATCCCGCAAAAATTATTTATTTTCTTTGAAATTGGAAATATTATTTTTTGCCCGGAAATGATGCCAATGCCAACCATTTTTTCATTGATTTGTCTATGCCATTTTAATGTTCGCTTTCCTTCGTGTGATTTCAACATTTTTTCTATTTCTTCATCAATATGTTTTGTTGAAATATTCTTTTATTGGTAAATATCGGTTTGAGGTCCCAAACTCAGAATTGCTTACGGTCAGATTTGTTGTAAAAAGGTTTGAAATGGGTAGGAAAATAGAATTAGGGGCGCACTTGCCCTTTTTCAGGTTGAAAAAGTGCCGGGATTGGAGTGCCAAATCCAGCCGGGACTCAACTCAAGACAATAAAAAGTGCTAAATTCCATTTAAATAATTTTTTATGTTTTTTACTGCTTTTTGTTAGGAAATATGTAAAATCATAGTCATATTTGTAATATATGGGGGCCCGAAGGCCAACGACAATCAGTCAACCGCCTGCGGACCACGCGTGGACTTCTTCCGGAGCTCATAGTCTCGCCCCACCTACTGGCCGCCGTAGTCGAGTGTGCGCTGGTTTTTAGCGCAATAAGCAAAATTCAAAGTTTTAATTTGATAGTATTTCAATTTTAAAAACAGGTTTAAACGCTTTACTGACTTATTTTTTGTTAATTTTATTGTTTTAACCAAAAGGTTTTTTTTCAAAATAAGACAAAACGGCTGAAAAACTAAGATTCGGACCCCAAAAACAAGATTTTTTCTAAAATTAATAGTAGCGCGAAGGAACGCAATAAAAACATGAAAAATAGACTTAAAACAATATTTTATTAGCGAAAAAACCAGGGCTGCCAACTGAAATTTTCAAAATCAGCATTTGGGGTCCAAAATCACATTTTGAAAAAATTTATTCAAAATGAAATTTTTTGCGGCGCGCTTTTTCCAAAAAACTTTTTGGGAACCGCGGGGGTCCGGTGGCGCCGGTAGGCGCCGCCAGGAAAATTTTTGAAAATTTCAATGCAATTTGTTAACAGATTTTCACCAAAAAATTACCAATTCTGAGTTTTTTTTAGCCAATTTTTTTATGAAAAAAATAAGTTTTGGGGGCCCGACGGTGCCGATAGGCGCCGCCGGAGGAAAAATAGAAATTTTGACCATTTTTTTAACAGATTTTCACTGAAATTTTGGGGCATTTTACACTCACAAAATGAATTATAATATAACTTTTTTCAAATTAAAATTAATTCAAATATTCGCTTCAATAAAAAATGATATGTAATTCAAAACAGTTATTCATTTTTGTATTTTTTTCAAATCTAAGAATAAGCACAAAACAAGAAGGTCGTGCCAAAAAAAGGACAAATCTTAGAAAAAAGGACATTTTAGCTTTCTAAGACCCGGCCCCTCCAAAAAAGGACAAATCTTAGAAAAAAGGACATTTTAGCTTTCTAAACCCAGCCCCTCCAAAAAAGGACAAATCTTAGAAAAAAGGACATTTTAGCTTTCTAAGACCCAGCCCCTCCAAAAAAGGACAAATCTTAGAAAAAAGGACATTTTAGCTTTCTAAGACCCGGCCCCTCCAAAAAAGGACAAATCTTAGAAAAAAGGACATTTTAGCTTTCTAAGACCCGGCCCCTCCAAAAAAGGACAAATCTTAGAAAAAAGGACATTTTAGCTTTCTAAGACCCGGCCCCTCCAAAAAAGGACAAATCTTAGAAAAAAAGGACATTTTAGCTTTCTAAGACCCGGCCCCTCCAAAAAAGGAGAAATCTTAGAAAAAAAGGACATTTTAGCTTTCTAAGACCCGGCCCCTCCAAAAAAGGACAAATCTTAGAAAAAAGGACACTTGGCCACTCTGGTTTTAACAAAGAAAACATACAAAAGCCTTTTTTGTTTTTGGCTCATCAAAATGTTTTTATCAATATCATTTTGGGAGGTTTTTGAGGGCCCATAACTTTTGTCAATTTCTTTTTTGCCCAGAAATTCTTTCGGATTCGTAATTTACATGCCGCCGATAGGAATTGATGAAATCTATTTTGAGGCAATTCCATGCTTTTTAAGCCATCGGGCAATTCAGTCCCAAAGATATTTGGTCATTTCAGTCACAGGTCTGTATCTCTTAAGGGATTAGTTTCCGCAAAAAAATTCTTTCGAATTCTTCCATTACAGACCGAGGGCTACGATTGTTATATTTTATATTGTTTTTCTCCCTGAAGCTATGCCAAGGTTCTCCCGATTTTTCCATATATTTTATTTAGGGCATTTTTGGCTCTGGGTCATATGATCAATATTTTCCGGTACTTATCCCTTTTGTGACCCCCCCCCCCCCCCGAAATTTTTTTTACATTTTTTTCGTGGATAATTTTAGGCGCTAAAAAATGATCTACTGTTTATAACTGCATGTAATCTTAAAATAAACAGCTTATCCGCTTTCATCGCCTAAAATTACCAAAGAAAAAATGTATAAAAAAAAATTTCGGAGGGGGGGGGGGGTCACAAAAGGGATAAGTACCTATTTTCCATGTTTTTTAATATTAAAAAGTTTAAATTATTTTCTTTGTAAAATTCCCATAAATTTGTTTGGCTGTTTTTTTTTTGTGGCGTCTCCAAAAGCCAAACATTTCAATTGATTTTTTCGATTGTTTCTTCGGAGGTCGTGGAAAACTGCTGCAATTGGCGCGTCTCTTCTCCATTCGCTCATTCATTCACTCACTTCGCAGTTGTCATTTTCTTCTCATTTTACATTTATTCTGTTTAGAAATTTCTTATTATTTTTTTAATGGAATAAAATTGTTAATGAATGTAATAAATAGGGCCCCGACTTTTAGTGACGAAAAATCCCAAAATAGTTAACTAAAATAGTGACGAAAAAGTGCCAAAAAAATGACAAAATAGTGAAAATTCCGAAATAGTGACGAATAGTGACATAATTTTCAGCCAAAAAATGAGCAAAAAAAATTTTATTCACTAATTTCAGTTGCAAATGAGGTAAATTTCCTTTCTAACATTTATCTTAACAAATTTTGACATTTTTTAAACAAAAATTTTATCAAGAAAAAATTTGGGGGGAAAATTTTTATGAAAATTTTCCAATTCTTAATGGTATTTTTCAAAAAAATTTTTATGTCGATTCTTAGGGGTGCATTTTTTGATTTTATTGCAATTTTGTTAAGGAATTTTCCAAAAAATGTTGAAATAGTGAAAAAATAGTGACAAAACGCCAAAAAAGTGAATTTTCACTATTTTAAGTGACGAAACGCCAAAATAGTGATTTCTAGTGACGGAAAATGACGTCCAAATGAAAAAATTTTTACGCGGAAATGCGTTTTTTGAGCTCCTTTCTTCAAAACAATTGAGCAAAAAAAAAAAAGTTTTTTCACTAAAAGTCGGGGCCCTAGTAATAAAAATCAAAAAAAAACTTCCCGGTGGCGCCTGTCGACATCGCCGAACGATAAAATTATTTAGGTTCTCAAAAATTAGAGCAAAAACTTTGAATTTTACAATTAATTTTTCAATAAAATTTATCGTTATAAAATCCAAATCTACGTGATAATTCCAAATGAGCTTTCTTGCCAATAAATGAAGCTTTTAAAAATTCACCCGGAACCCTAATTTTATTTGTTTTAAAAGTTTTGTTTTCGTCCTTGTTAATGCTATTTTTCCTTACGAAAAGTCTTACCCACAGTAGAGCTGGCTAAAAAAAATTCTGGAAAAGAGATTCGTGACTTTTTCCTGTTCTCGTAAAATCCAATCAATTTTAAACAGGTATTCATCCCACCGGGAAATAAAAATACAGATTTAAAAAATACAAACGAAATTTAACCTTCAATTTGTTTCAAATAATTCAAAAAAGTTAATTTGTAAATTAAAAATATATAGCCAATTGCGTCCTCTCCCGCCTCTTCCTCAGTAATTATTGGAAAAAGATATGATTATTAAAAATTTTGTTAAACGGTTATTAAATGAATACAGACAGATTCATTCAGAGATTTCAATAAAATATTTGATCGATTACATTGAAAAATATATAATATATTTTAGCAAATTTTAAATGATTCAAATTCTTGTTTAATTTTTAATTTTGTTTTTCTTTTGCAACGAAAACAAGACTTTATATTATATCTTTTTTGAAAATAATTATTAATCTGAACTGAACACTTTAAAAATAAATTTAAATTTAAATTTATATTAAAATAAATAAAAAATAATAAAAAAACAACGAAATCCTAAAAATTGTGTAAAAAGCTAAATCCTTTGGTATAAAATACATTAAAATTTTGTCTTTATATCAATAAAATAATTCATAATTCAATTTTTTTAATCTCTAATAAATTGATGAGAGAATGTTGAGGACATAAAATAACGGAATGCCGTCGTCCTCAGAAAGTTTTGATCACATAACAAATAAATAAACTAATATTTAAAAATGATTCTTTAAAAAACAGAATAAAAATAATAAAATGGAATTAGCGTTAACCAAATTATATTTTTGTTTAATGCAAATAAAGCACTGCTTTTTCTTGTTAATTTATTTAAAAATAAAAGAAAGGCAATGTTTACACATTTACGAAACTTCTGCTGGCGAATCTTTAGAATTAAGAACATGGTTTTTTTCATCATAAAAATATATTTCAAATTGAGGATAACTTGCAAATTCACTAATATTCACCAGAAATTACCTTTTCAGGAACTTAAGAATTCATATTTCTACTTTTAATTTAGAATCAGCAAACTTTTATATAAATAAAAAACTGCAAAAACATTCAAAAATTAAAATAATATTAAAGCGCAAATATATTATATCATTAAAATCAAATTTAAAATACTCACTTATCAATGAAAATCTTTTAACAGCAAATAAAAAATTGGAAATAGCTTAATTTTTTATTATTGAAAAAATGATGCCTCCATCATATGGTCAAAACATAGAGAAAGTTCTGTAACTAAATTAGCAAATAAAGTGAAATAAAGAGATTTAGGAAATATATGAAAATAAATTCGAAAAATTTAATAAATGATTAATTTTAACATGTTTAGAAAAATGATTTTAAATTTTCGAATCTTTTTACGCTAAAAAATTAAGTCAAACACCAATATTTTGTTTATGCTCGTAACAAGCTCTATTTGCTTCCAAAAATCACAAATATTCGCCGAATGTAAAAAAGTCATAAATAAAAGATCCGAAAATTTGAGTTATTTTCAAATCATATTTCAAATCTTTTTTTATAAATTATTCAATTCCTTATTTTATGAACAGCTTCTAAACATGCATTCAGAGCCTTCGAATGATTATTTTTTATTTAAGATAATGAAGTAAACCTGGGATAAGTAATCTCATGACAAATTGTCAAGATTTTGAGTTTTTAGGATTTCAATAGAATTGCTAACGACTCAAAAATAAACATTATACAATGAACCGAATGGAAACTTTGAATAGTATCATTTGTTTAAGGACTCAAGAAAAAATCACAAAATCTTTTTTCCCAAAACTTATGCAATTACATACGAAAAAACACAATCTGTAAAGGCAATAAAAAAGTTCATTTAAAACAAAAAAAATTGATTTGATGTGACCAAAAAATAAAAATAAATGTTAAGTAAAATGAAATAATTTGATTTGATGCTTATAAAAAATAATAAATATTATTAGATGAAAAGAAATTTTCTGTCTATTTATATTTAACGAAGTTTGAAATTTTTTATAATTTTACCCTATATGGTCATTGTTTGAATCCTAAGTATTTAAAAACATTGTTTTACAATTTATCCATTTCAAAGAAAATGATTGAATAATAAATCTTTAAAAAAGAGAAGTGATTTCAAATTACAAAATACTTTTGCAAAATATTAAAAAAAATCGATTAATTTAAATCGGCAAAATAAGTGATAATACTGTAATACAGTAGTTGGTTGAAATATTAATTTAAGATTTTTTAATAGCAAGAACTGCAATTCATGTTTCACCACGAAGTCTGACCAAGGGTTAGCCAAGCCACAAAAACTTTAAAATAATTAATTCTGGATCATACATAGATGCAAATTTAATATGATTTTAAAAACAACAAAAAAATAAGCCATTCTTCATTTTATGTTGAAGAGTCAAAATTTTAGACTGATCAGTTTATAAAACATTTCATAAAATGTAACAACGATATATTTGATAAAATAATAAATAAAAATATATAATAAATAAAAATATATATTATTCAAAAAAAATGAAAAAGTATCACTTTTATGGACATTTGAAGCGATTGGTATTGTCTGCAACCGCCCTAAGGATTACACCAAGCCCATGTAATGCGTCAAGATTTAAAAAAAAGAACCCTGCGGATAAACTTTATTTCACTTAATAAAACCCGAATTGTGATATAAAATTAAATTGTAAATTGTATTAAAAAAAAGTCGTAATAATAAAACAATAATATTAGGTAAAAACACTAAATTATAAAATAATATAAAAAGATGCAAAACGAAAATACCATCTTGTAAGGTTAGTGAAAATATTTTTTAATATTTGTCGAAATTTAAATTTTCATGAATTCAAAATGTTTTGGAAAAAATGCGAATTTAAAGTATTTTTCGAAAAAAAACTCGAACTTTCAATGAAAAAGGTCGAAAAAAGTAAAGCTTTGACAAAAGATCATTTAAGAAGCTTGCTTTAGCATAAATAAGTTATCGAGAAAATAAAAGGAAAAATGATTGAAAATAGCATTTTAATTAAAATTATTAATTAATACTATAAAAATTATCACTAATTGTAGCTCAAAAAGTAAATTATTTTCAAGTAGAATATTAAATAATTCAAAAAATTTTCCATTTAAAGAAATATAATGCTATGATTTTTTTACTATTTCATCAACTTCCCATGGTTCGATAAATAGGATTTTACCAATCCATACCCAACAGAAGTTGATAGTTTTTCAAAAATATATTAAAATTATAAAATTCAATTACAGACATAATAAAAATCAAAAATTTTTACAAATTCACTCATTTATGATAGATAAATATTGGAAAAGCGAAATGAATAAAGCTTAATGCTTGTAAAACACGCCAATCTTAAACAGAATAAAATTTATGTTTGAATTTTCCATAATTTTTGTTTATAAATTAATCATATATTAAATAATACTGCAATTTTAATTAATTAATTAATACTTAATTTAAATCTGAAAAACAAAATAAATAAAAAAAAGAAATTACACGTTTTGAATTATAAGAATTTTTCTTCATAAAAAAAAGCAAAAATAAAAAAAACATAATCTAAGTAAAAAAAACTTGTGAACAATTAATCACGCAGCAATGTTAACAAAATTAGGCGCCTCACAAGCGAGATTTAGATGAACTTCAGCGAATAATTTACACTCGATATGCGGAAAAATTATCAATTTTAATATAAATCTTTATAAAAAGATACAACAAATGAGAGTTTTACAAAAATATTAAAATGATAATTAATTAAAATTAAAAAAGGACTCATCTCAAAGTATATAATATTCCTAATTTATTTAAATTATAATATAAAAAGCCCATAAAAATATAAACTTTTACTTAATAAAATATGGAAGTGCAAATTTTTTGTGATTTTCATCGAAACATTCAAATTTTACCTAATTCTTATTTTAAAGAACGAGTATTACGAATTGTACATAATAAAATTCAAAAAGTGTAAAATTTAAGAAAGATGGAAAAATTATAATGTAATAATTGAAAATCATTTAATTAAATGAAAAAAATATTTACGAATTTTAATATAAATTTTTCTAAAAGTCTAAGCAATGAGAGTTTTTAAATACACAATTAAAATATAATTAAAATTAAAAAAGGACTCACTCTCAAAGTATCTAATATTCTTATTTTTTTAAACTATTATTTAAAAAGCAATTTAATGAATTAATTATAGGTAATTAAAACAGAGACCGGACTTTTAGGCACGAAAATTTTAAAATAGGTACAAAAATTCAGGACGATTTGCGGGCATGGCCGTAGCCAGAAAAAATTTCAGATGGGATAACCCGAAGGCCGTTTGTTTTTTTTTTTCACTTCGGCCAAAAATTTTTTCCAATGTTATATCAAAAATTTCAGCAGGAGAAAAAATGAAGGAATTTTTAGCGGTTTTGCACAAAAATCGAAAAATTCGAAAAAAAGGCACAAACTATTTAAAGCTAGAAGCTTGAAACCAAGTTAAATACTCGTTTTCCGTGCGTATTAGGACATTATAAGTTAGCAAAAACAGGCATTTGCCTGAAAGTCCGGTCTCTAATAATAAGACGCATTTACACTAGGGTTGGGCCCCCGACCCCGCCCCCGACCCCGAACCCCGACATTTTTGGCCATTTTCGGGGAAAACCCCGACCCCGAACCCCGACGCTTCCAACCCCGACAACCCCGAACCCCGACCCTTAACCCCGATCGGGGTCGGGGTTAAATATACACCCCTAAGAATGGGATTTTTGTGGGGGAAAAGGCAAAAAAGTTATAAGAAATTTACCATTTTGCCAATTTTATTATGTAAATAAAGTAAATTTGCTGATGTTTACTAATTTGAAATGTAGTGTAGTGGGTAAGTGTATCACACTTAAATTACTTTCTGTCATAGTTCGATACCGGTTGACGTTTTCATTTTAATTTATTTTTTTTGTGATTAATATGGTTTTTTAAACAAAAATCCCATAAAAATTGGTCATCATTGGCATAATTTATTGACAAATTAAATCCAATCTTCCTTTCGTTGAAATTAAAAAATTTAATTTTCCTTGACTAAATCATAAAAAGTTAATATTTTTCAAAATATTTTTTACAAAATATAAAAAATAAAATAAAAATTTCACGGAAATTAATAAATTTTTGGTGAAAAACTATTAGAAAATAGGCCTTAAATTTCAAAATTCGCCCGGCGCTGCCTATCGGCATCGCCGGCCCTCAAAAAACCAATTTTTTCTTAAAAAAATTTGGCTCAAAATCGAAAAAATTTATCATTTTTTGGACAAAATCTGTTAACAGACCCATCCAAATTTTCAAAAATTTTTCCGGCGGCGCCTATTGGCACCGCCGGGCCCCTTTCTCCTAAGTCTTTAGAAAAAGAGCGCCGCGAAAAAAAAGATGATTTGAAAAACAAAAAAGGTGATCAGAAATTTTTGGGCATTTTTTGAATAAAATTCACTATTTTTATTTGGGGGCCCGGCGCCGGAGGAAAAATTTAAATTTTTGACTATTTTTACAGATTTTCACTGAAAATTGGCCATTTTAGATGCCTTATGTGTTTTAATTATTTCTATACAAAAATAAATAATGAAATAAAAAAGCACATAAAATTATTAATGAATACAAAAAATTTTAAGCAAAAATAATATAAAGTTTTTTGACTATATGGTATAAGGCAAAAATTGAAAAACCCCGAACCCCGACCCCGAACCCCGAACGATTTGGCAACCCCGACCCCGAACCCCGACACTTCCAACCCCGACAACCCCGAACCCCGAATTTTCAAACCCCGACGTCGGGGGCCCAACCCTAATTTACACCAAGCCTAAATGGGTCAACGAAAAAAGTATCAATGACAATCAAAAATCCAAGAAAAGAAGCGATTAATTACAAAAAAATCATCGAGTAGGTATTAAAGGAAAAAGTTCACGAACAAAGGACACTAAAACTGCGAGACAATGACAAATGAATACAAACATATAGACGTTTTCTCATAAAAATTTAATAAAGAAGATTTTGATATTAAAAAAAAAAATTAAGTCAATCTACTCAAAAATCGATAAGAACAATAATATGATATTAAATATTGAAAATAATAATCAAAAAAACCAATTTTTATTCTTTAAATTGATTTTAGCTTTTGTCATTTTTTTAAATAAGACCAAAAAAACTCAAAGTTTTCAAAAGACTATAAATTTAAAAACTTACTCGGTCGTTCCAAAACCCAAAAATAATTAGATTCTCAGGTATCACATGTGTATCTTGAAAATTTTGAAAAGTAATTAATTGATATAATAGTAAGTAAATGAACCTAATTAACAAAAAAACAATATGAGAAAAGATGAAGAAAAAAATTAAAATTATTAGCAAAATGTTGTCTACTTTTTCTGTTTTAATGAAGTCTCTTCTAAATAAAGTTTAAATGCCGATAATTCATGAATGTAAAAATGTATTACCACTAATGACCAAACAAAATGAAAAAGTAAAAAAAAAGGACAAAAAAAAAACAAAAAAATAAATTAATTAAAGTGTTTTTAATAACCATTTGTAAAATACAACAATTATTTATCATTAATATTAATTTTAAACGCCAAGAAAAATAATACTGCAAAATTTAAATAATTACATATATATAATTAATATTAATATATATCTTTGAATTGTAAGTTAAAACCCATGAAATATATTATTTTTAAATTTTTATAAGATTTTCTAAAGACATCGCGTCAAACTTAGGTACCGAGTAATCGTTCCTATGCTTGAAAATGTATCAAAAAACAACAAAAATGAAAATAAATTAAATCTTATAAACAAAATAACTATGAATGTAATAAAATGAAAATAGCCATATTTTAAAAATTATTTGCATAATAAAAAATGAAAGAAATAATCTAAAGTTTGTCCCAGAAAAACGATAAGAAAATTTTTTTTTTTTTTGAAGAAGAAGTATCTCTTTTTAAATGAAAATTTATATACATTCATTAAAAAATATCAAATAAAAATGAACGTCGGAGTAAATAATAAAAAATGAATTCGTAAAAGAATCAAAAGAGAAAAACGACCGAATATTGGAGAGATTCAATTGCTTTTCTTCGACTTTTAATAAATTAAATAAAGTGAATGCAATAGAAAAGTCCTTTAATAAAATCTTTCAAAATATTTATAAACACAAATCTGAAATAAAGTCTGGATAATTAATGGTCTTTATATAGAAATTTTTGATAATTTTGTTTATTTAATTTAATCTCTAATAAAAAGGAATTATTCTATATGTAAAGTGAAAAAATATTTTGGTGTTCAATGTAACAACCGAGGACGAGCGTCCGCACGGACAAGAAATCATTTGATAAATAAAAAAAAATCTGATTTATAAATTTTATATAAAACAAATTCGGAAAAGGAAGTGGAATAGCAATATTTGAATTATTATTTTTTCATTAACTCAGATAAATAAACGCTTATCAAGAAAAGAAACCAAAAATCCAAAAAAGGCATGAAAAAAGGAATCTAAATTTTTTGAAAAATGCTGTATTGCTTTTATGGGCATAACTTTTTATTGCTAATTTCTGCTTAACTATTCTAAATTAATGAGATAAACTGTAATACTGTACGTTCATTATAGGTACGCTCACTGTGCAGAGAAAAGCCTCATAAATCAGCACAAAATTTTGTATATCGATAGAGAACATTATAAAAAATTATGTAATACAACCATTTTTTTTATAATACAAAAATGACCAAGAAAGATTCTTTTTTTTATAATTTCCTCTCTTTTCTGCGTACTATTTTCATGTCTCTAACACGTAAAAAATATAAAATTTGTAAAAGTTATTAATTTTGGTTATAAAGGTACAAAACGGCCTGGGGTTTGAGTTATAACGTAAATGAAAATTTAATAATTTATATCGAAAATTCAAATTGCTTAGCATTCGCTTAGAAACAGATTCTTTTTTTCAAAAAGTTTTTTTAGATGAATGCAAAAATGCAATTTTCAATGTTATTTTTGAAACCCAAAAAATTACGCCAAATACGCTTTCTGGCGTTATGAGCAATTTTGTCTACGCTGGTTTTCTAAGATAATAAATCAATTTTGGTAAAAAATCGAAAAAATGAAGGATTACTGGAAAAGTACCTGGAAAAGTACTACTATGTATCTTATGCAAAAAAATTTTATTAATAAAAAATTCATTAAATTTAATTCCAAACGTACTTTAAAATTGTTGTTATGGTCATAAAATATAAATAATCATAAATTGATAAAAAATAAAAGAGCTGTTTTTCAAAGATTCCGCTGAAGAACTTTGTTCGAGAAGTATGTATTTGTATTAACATTCCATAAATATGTTTATTTATCTTTAAAACAGTAAAAATTCTATTAATTTATAATCCACGATAATACACGTGAGCTAGAATATTTCCAAAAAATAAGCGGCTACTAGAATAATAATGAAATTTAAAGTTAAAGATTTAAACAAATAGCAATAAAAATTCTATCATAATAAAAAGCGTTTATATTAACCTAAAATGAGCAAACGAAAAAAATAAATGGCAATCATAAAATCCAAGAAAAAATATAACGAAAAACTAAAAAAAATCATCTAGGAAATATAAAGGAAAAAGTTTACGAACATTGGATATGTAAAGCCAAAAAAAAATAAAAACTTTTTATTTTATTTCAAGTGAAACATTATAAAATTAAATTTTTCTTACTTTGGGTTTTATTTTATAAAAGCTAAATGTTCAAAGCAAAATTAACTTAAAACATAAATTTTCAAATCAAATTTACTTCAACTATTCAAATAATTAATCTTTTTTTGTTCGGCTTATGATGTCTTTAAAGAAAGAAATGCATTAAAAATTCACAAATACTTTTGCTAAAAATTAAAAAAGTCCTTATTAGTTTCAACCGGCAAAGTTAAATGATACACTTTAATACAAATGATGGTTGAAATATTAATTAAAGATTTTTTATTCGAAGTATAGCAACATTTGCTATATTTTGTTTCCCAATCAAGTTTTATAAATATGCGCCATAAAAAAGCTGCTCTTAAATATAATTAAAAAATAACAAAAAAAAATAAAGATAAAAATGTAAAAATAAACTAAAGTTTAACGCTTATAAAAAAAGATAAATGCCTGTAATAATAAACATTTGATTGATAAAAAAAAGAAGAAAAAAAGCAACTAAAAAAACATCATTTCAAAGCTAATATCTTAAGTTCATATAAAAGTCAAATGCACGAGATTTTTAAAATAATTACCAAAATTTAATTACAAAAGGCTTTACAAGAATAAAATTAAAATTAAAGAAAATTTAAATTTTATTATGAAATTTTTAGAAATAAAATTGCTTCGACTTATCAAAAAAAAAATCATTTAAAACCAAATAAAGATTAAAAACCTTAATAAAGTAAAAAAAAGCTTTTTCGAGAATAATTATTATTTTAACATTAAAATTCTTAAATTTAAAATGTTTTCTTTGTTTAAAGTTTTATTTTTTTATTTGAATTTTAAAATTAGTGAATATTATAAGAATTTTGACCAAAAATGTTCATAATAATATAATTTTTGAAATTTCTAAAATCCACCATACAATAAATAGGAGTGGGTGGGTAGGTAGACCCACCCACCCCCCCCCCCCCCCCCCCCCCCCCCCCTCTCTCCGCCCTAAAAAAAACCGAGAATGGAGACCCTCGAGACCGAAAACGGAAAACGACAAAACTGAATCATTTTTTGTCAAAAACTTGATTATGCTAAACAGAAGTTAATTTTCAAAAATTTACCTCATTAATGATGAACGTCTTTAAACTGCATCAAATTAAAATGTTGTGTAACGAAATTCTCGTCTTTTTCCCTTCTCATAACCCAGTCAATTTTAACAGAAACTAACTTATTAAATTTGTTATCATCATTTCCAAATGGCAGTTTTGTGGTTTTGAGTCAATTTAAAAAATTAAATAGGACCTTGTGGTTCAGCTGGGCGAACTGATTACTGGGGAAATTTTGAAAAACTTTTAGGCTTTTTTTGCTAACTGATTTTCTCCAAAAAGGCTCGTTTCTTTGGCTAATTATGTGGTTTAGGCCGTTTAAAAAGGAAAAAAAGATAAAAACTAGGGTAGGTCGGGACCGGGACCAAAACACGGACAACTGAGTACAACTGAGTCCCGAAGTCCTGGTTTTGACCAGTTTTGACAGGGACCGGGAAATTCCCGGGTTTTTTCTCGGGTTTCCCAGCCAATAAGTCCCGGTTTTTCAACCCGAAAAGTCCCGGTCCCGGTTTTGCCCAAAATTCCCGGTCCCGACCTACCCTAATAAAAACTAATAAATTTTAATTAAAAGCCAACGTTTAACTGAATAAATACATTTGAATAAATTCTAATATTAGAAAATTATTTATATAACATAAATTTAGGAAAAAGCCTAAAATAAAAAAATTCAACTATTTAACAATCATAATATATACAAGTGGAACAATTTAAAAAGCGGTAAAAAATAAAAATGATGGCTTATTGGCATATGGACAGGATCATTTGATTTCGAATTTGGGTAAAAAAATTTAAACAAATTCTTTTGAATGTCTACCATTTTAATCAATTTTGAATTTAGTTACTATGATAAATATTTATCAATGGGCCAACGAAAAAGTTTTTAAGATATTAACTGAATTTTTGGCTTTCTAATTAATAACTACCGACTCAATAATGCACCATTATTCATTGTCTATTAAGAAAGTATCATTTGTTTATATGAACGATAAAGACTGATTCAATTTAAGGACATATTCTAAATTATTGTATCCTACACGAACTCAAGTTTGAAAAAGTTTTGAATCTTAAGAATTTAAATTTTTTACAATTAATTCATATGAAAATTATTCAAATTAATAAATCCTTAAAGAAGAGAAGAGAATTATGAGTTCAAGACAAATAAACTTTTAATTTAAAGCTGCAAATAAATTGAAAAACCTCATCTATCCTTCCAAACCCAAAAATAATTAAATCTATCAGATATATCACATCCATACCTTGAAAATTTTGAAAAATAATTTTAATCGATTAATAAGTAAATTAACTTAATCTTATAAAACTAAAAATAGACTAATGGAATAAAGAACAAAATGAGTAAACATGAAGAAAAATTCATAATGTTAATAAAGTGATGTCTACTTTTTTGTCTTAATAAAGTGACTCTTCTAAATAAAGTTTAAATGACGACAATTCACGGATAAAATATATTACCATTAGTGACCAACAAAAGAGAAAAAATAAAAATTAAAATTAAATATAAGTTTTTTAATTAATTTACCATTTGTGAATCCAAGAAAAAAAGGAATTACATTACATATATTTAACAATTAAGATCTTTTATTGTAAGTTAAAATCCACGAAATATGTATTTTTAAAACTATAAGATTTACTAAAGATATCGCGTCAAGACTAGGTACCGAATAATCGTTCCTATGCTTGAGAATGTACCAAAAAACAACATGACAATAAATTAAATATATATAAACAAAATAAAAGTATGGATTGAATATAAGGAAATTAATGAATATATTCAGGATATACATAAATATGTATTAATTATATATTTAATTAAAATTATGAATATAAGACAAGAAAATGGCAAATTTTTAAACGGCAAATACTTTTAAGCGGTTAATGCAAATGTTTTTATGCACAAATTAAACAAGAAAATGAGCGTAACTAATAAGAAATGAATTCGTAAAGGAACACACTTTATCCTAACTTTGATAAATTTAGAATTAAATCAGTAAATAATATATAAATCACAAAATGGTACCTAATAAAATTCATTCTGGTTGGCATGTGTAAATATTTTCACCTGAGCCATTGTTTGAATGTTGACATGAAGTTTGGGCACCAAAGGGAGAGATTTCAAAAAATAAAACCAAATAAATATGAAATTGTTATATAAATAATAAAATTTAGTAAATTTAACAAACCTTGTGCTTAAAATTTATATTTTCAGCCTGCCATTCTTATTATTTCTCTTCTTACAGCTGTTTAAAAGTAGAATTAAACGTTTACTGTTCCTTTTAGACTTAGACCTGAATACCCGGCTTAGTTGGGCCATAAATATCAAGAGACCTGTTTAATTCTGTTTCAACTCATAAAATTTTAAGTTTTGAACAGACCGAGCCTTGTAATGATACAAATAATACATATGTATGACATTGATATAGAATGAATTTTAATGAGTTTAGCAAAATAAGCATGGCCTTGAGCGGATATTCTCAAAAAACTTTCGATTCCTAATTTGATTCAAATTTACAATGCTTTTAAATTAGATGTTCGCAATTTTTACACAATAAAAACATTTTTATTTTTTAAATCTTTAATTTGGTGCCCAAACTTTCCCCCGTGGTTTGAATCTTAGGTATCTAAAAATTTTTTTTGCAATTATTAATTTGGAAAAATTGATTGAATACTAAATCACTAAAGAAGAAAAGTTTGCTGAATGTTTAAAATCCGATTAATTTAAACCGGCAATAAAGTGATAATTCTGTAATGATCCGCGCCATGAGTTAATCACTAGAATTTTCGAAGAGAGTAAAATCAAATTTTGGTAAATGAAATTCGATTACCTGAAAAGAAAAATTCCTAAAATAATGAATGAAAAGGGAATTAACTTCTAATAAACTTCTTTGTTAAAAAATATTTAATTATACAACAAATAAAACAGAATATATTTGTTAAACTAAAAAAAACAAAAAATATATTTATCTTTACATTATAAATTTGCTAAATTCTTCTAACGTAAATATGCCAATTTATAAAATTAATTAATAATTACAAAAATAAAAAAATTACATAAATAATTCAAAATAAAAAATCATCATCGAATTTTCAATATTTTTTAAAAACTAAATATAGCATCTACATTCGCTTCCCATCGAGAAGAAGAGCATGTGTTACATCTCGATTTAAAAATGAAAAACATAAAATCTTTTGAACTATTCATTATATACAAATTAATAAAAATCTTCAAAACTGTCTATAATTTTCTATTAAACTGATTTTACTGAATATTATTTTTAAACCAATTATTTGGTGACAAAAATATTTATCTTGCTAAGAATAATACAACACTATAAAAATCCTAAACATATAAACAAAATCATCTTCAAATCTTCCTTTGAATTATATATAATTTTTTTATTAAAAAATGATTACTAAATTATTTGTCGGAAAGGAAGGTCTTAGACAGAAGGGGTGGATAATCAAGATATAATATTTTAAAAATTTATCAAGTTAATTGCTAAAAATTTAAAAATTATAAAAGTTTTAATTAAACAAAGTTATATGTATAGCGGCACTTTAATGGATGCAGTTAACCTAAAAATTGCTTTTTAAGAAGGAGGATATGTGATTGGGATGATGACTATTTTTAATATTTTACTTATTTCCCGTAAAAAACATTGAAAAGAAAAGAATAAATAAGAAAAGAATAAATAAAGTCTAAATGAAGAAATAAATATTATTGTTTGTTATTTAAATTAATGAAATATTTAATCCGATTTTAGTGTAATTTTAAAAAAACCAAAGTTCATATAAAAGTCACTTATTAATTTTTTTTTTAATCTCATCTATTTAATATGTTATCTCAATATTAAAAAAATATTTCAAAAATTTAAATTAAAAAATATAGAAGGTTAATAAAAAAAATAATTTAATTAAAGGTTTTGTTTCCTTCTAGACCGAGTTCAACCTCGGAGACTGATCAAATTCGTTTGATATATGGAGGAAGCCTATACAAGAGAGTGAAAAGGTAGAAAAGTCGAAGGAATTAAATATTAATGATTTTAAAAAATGAATATACATTGGGTTATACTATTACAAAGTTAATCAATTAATGATTAACAAATTCTAAATAATTTAAAAATGCAATTTTCATTAAACGAAATTCATAAAAAATATGTTCATAGCAGCTGTATTTATTAAAATCGAACCTTTTAAAAAATTACTTAAATAACTACCAAAAATTATGTTCAAATTAAACTTTAACAATTTAGTGTCGAAAATTTAAATTATTCTCAATAATCCAATATAATAAATAATATAGCAAAATGCCTGCTTTTGTCTTAGAGTAATACTTTAATTATAAAGGTCGTAGTAGCAGATTTATTGCACTAATATTATCATAAACCTTTGACTCGAACTCGAACCGAGAAAGAAGAAGAGGAAGAAGAACGGTATTTTTCATTTTACAGAAATTTTCCATATTTGCATATCGCTGTTTATAATGAATGTCATATCGTAAAAACAATAAATAGAACAAGCTATTTATATCAGACCGGATTAAATGATATTTTTATCACAATATTTTGTTAAACAAAATATTACTAGATAAAAATCACTAGAATTAAATAATCCTAAAGAACCAAAATGAATAAAAAAAAATTAAAAACAGAAAATAAAAAAGACTGTTTAATTACGAAATGGAAGTCATATTGAAAAATGAAAAAGTTTAAGGAAGTTTAATGACTTGAAAAAATCTACATTTTAATAAAATTATGTTAAAATTGCTATGCAAATTTGTTTGTACTGTCTAAAAAATAGTCTAACAAACAAAATAAATATTGAATACTTACTAACAGATAAATAAAAGTGAAATACTAGGAAAAAATAAACACAAATAATAGATAAATTATTTATCCATATTATAGTACAAGAATATTCAGAAAAATTATTTGAAGCGATTGCAATTATTTGCTACAGCCCAACCAATACACAAACCGGTCTTATGCCTCAAGATTTAGTCAAGGCTGACAAGTTTAGTTTATTTCACAAAACAATTTTAAAATATTTCATCAAAGAATTGTTTATAAAAAGCTATAAAAAATTAATTCTGAATTTTTTCATGCAATTAATATAATTTAAAGAGTAAAAAATAAATCAATTTATCGACGTGTCAAGGCGATTTGCAATTATCATATCAGCTACTGCAGCCCGAAAGCTTATTCCAAACCAATGGTCTGCGCGTCAAAGTTTTTTCAAAAAAATAAATAAATAAATGTATTTATTTATTTAATAAAACCCGAAAAATTTACATAGTCTGACAAATTATTACACCCTTAAAAATCGAAAATTTGAGCCTTTTATAAGAACTTTTTGAATAAATTTGTTTATGTAAAAAAAAAAAAAATTTTATTTTATAATTATACTAAAAAAAAGTGCATATAATTTTGGAAATCAAAATTTTTGAGCCAGTGTTTTGGTGTTTTTAAAATCATAACTTTTTTAAAGAAATTTTGGAAAAAAATTTATTTATATAAAAATGTAATTTTGTTTTGGCATATAAAAATTTGGAAATTCAACATTTTTGCAATTGTCTACAAAATGCTCCTTAGCCCTTGTTTTGGTGTTTTCAAAGTCAATTCTTAATTTTATACACAATTTTTGTCATTTTTTTGTAAGTTAAAAGCCATTTTTTGGCAGTTTTTATTGGTGCATATTTGGGCATTTTTCGGGGTTTTAGGGCATATTTTAGGCATTTTCAATGTATATTTTATGCGCATATTTGGCATTTTTTAGTGCATACAACTTGGAACCCTACTAATAATAATAAGAACAAAAAATTCGGTAAAACCCGAATTATAAAAATAATATACCAAAATTATGCAGAAAAATTTAATGATCATAAAATATTCAAATAACCTTTTTATATATAAATAAAATAGAAAATGAAAGCAAAATAATGAAGCAAAAAATAACGAAAGTTTAAAACCTATAAAAAAATGAATCCATGAAATATGAAAATAAAATTTTAATAATACACCTTACGAAATAATTTAAATAATTATCAATATTTTTTGTCTAATAATAGAAAAAAGCAACAAAAAATAAAGAATCAAAAGTGTTCACTATTAAAATTGTATAAAAGCATTTTAACAAGAATAAAAAAGAAGAAAAATTTAGTTTAATCTTATGCTTTTGATAAAAATTAATACTATGTGGATAACTCAGACCAACATCCAATAATTTCAACAAATTTTGAAGCGATTTTTCGGCGGTTTGGATTGATTGCAGAAAAGTGAGGAAAAAATGCATTTGCGAAAACAGAAATAAAAAAAATTGAAAGACAATAAAAAATTCTTGAATAAAGTCAAATTATCATTTTATTGTTTCTTTTAATTACACCACCCCTCCTTAATAAAAATTATTTTGCAAATTTTTAGGCAATAGACAAATTATATTAATGCATTTATACAAAAGCTTTATATTTTTTGAACCCTTCATTATAAAATAATTGCAGTTTAAATATTTCATATAAATTATTTTATAGATCAATTATGGCAATTTTAAAAGACACGCACGAAACGGCCAAATCGGAATTTTGGTGTATTGCGCGATATAAAAGACGAATTTAAAAGAACATCCAATCATAAAAGTAATAAAAAATTCTATCAATAGAATGTAATGCCCACAAACCAAGCTATGGTTTTAAAATGAACGAACTTTATGGGGTTTATTTAAATGAAGATTCCCTAATTTGGAGAAAATATCCATCGATGGTACAAAAAACTTAAAAATTTCAATCATGGGAAGAGCTGAATTTAAAACGTATTTGAAAAGAACCATATTCAACTATTATGGCGTTTTTGCCCAAAAATATTATCAAAAATGCAATAAAAGCAAAAAATACACCTCCCTATGAACCGTCCTAAAAATTTTTTCAAAAAATACACTCCTAAGAATCGACCCAATTATTTCAGCAAAACACACCCTAAGAATGAAAATTTCTCAAAAATTTATTTATTTATTTTTAAGACAAGAATTTATATTTTAAAAAATATGTATTTCAGTACTGATTTAGCACCTATTTGTATTTTGGTTTTTTGAAATCCCGAATTATGGGGGTGTATTTTCAAAATTTGTTGCCGTTTTTCGCCAAAAATTACTGTTTTTTGCCATTTTGGTTTCCATTTTTCAAAAATATGGTAAAATGGGGGCCCGGCGGTGCCGATAGGCGCCGCCGGGAAAATTTTTGAGTATTTTAATGCAATTTTGTTAAGAAAATTGCTTAAAATTTCAAAAAATTTACTGAAAATTTTTTACTTTTTGGTTTGGGGGGGGGGGGGGCTTTAGCCCACTCATTTGTCAGCCCCCCCCCCCCCCTGCCTACACCCTTGACCATTCGATTCAAATTGAATGGATTAAATCGGATATTATAATCCCAATCTTTAGACCAAAATATTTATTTGATTTGGGGTGTTTTGCTCAGCAATTTTAATTGTAGCCTTCGGATTGGATTGGATTTAACGTCACTCTTCTATGAAGGTTTTGCCTCGAAAAATGCCATTTTGATGGGCCTTCAGCAAACCTTGCCAAAATTTCCAAATAGCGGTATTTGTTTGTGGATGTAATAATTTTGGGCAAAACGTCAAAATAAATTCAAATAGGTTTTACAATTTTATTTAATTTTTTAAAGAGAAGCCTCAAACCAAGGAAATGTTTTTCATGCTTATTAGCACGTCCCAAGTTAGCAAAAAATTTCAGCAAATGTGCAAAATCCGGGCTCTATTCATTACCATGGATGGGATTTATATGTGTTTAAAAACCCGAAAGAGATATGTACAATACATACTGTCATTTTGCAAAATTTTGTCAGTTTTTAACAAAAGACCACCACTAGAGAACTTTTTAAAATTTTGAAGAAATTTTTAATATTTTTTATCAATGAAAGGAAAAAATGTCACAAATTTAACAATTATTATTACTTGAAGAGTAGATATTTTTCAACTTTTTCTATTGAATAGTTGATAATAAATCCAATAATCTAAAAGCATTTGTAAAAAGTAAAAAACTATAATAAAAAATTGGTCAAAAAAAGGGGACGAATTTTTTCGAAATTTCGGTAAATATCCATCATAGGTCCCAGACTCAAAATTGCATAAAAAAACTTTTATAGGTTTTCTTAGGTGCTAAAAATCCTAAACCATCAAAAAACTGCGCGGCAAAGCGTTTAAACCGGTTTTTTAACCGGTTTAAGTCACGAAAAATGGACAAAATTGGGCTCTCGTAACTTTTTAAAAGGGTCAAACCCAGACAAATTTGGTATCTGCGGATCACGCGCGGACTTCTTCCGTAGCCCGTAGTCTCGCCCCACCTACTGGCCGCCGTAGTCGAGTGTGCGGCGGTTTTTAGCACAATAAGCTAAATTCAATCTTTTATATTTGACGTTCTTTTACCATTTTTCTGACTACTGGTTTAAAAATATTTTTAACGATATTGAGGACCCATAACATGCGTCGGTTCGACTTCATTCCCTGAACGCTTTGCCGCACAGTTTTTTTTGATGGTTTAGGCGTTTTCAACACCTAAGAAAACCTATAAAAGTGTTTTTATGCAATTGAGTCTGGGACCTATGATGGATATTTTCCGAAATTTCCATATTGTCCATTTTAGGGGGGGGGGGGGGATTTTCGGATGGGACGTTAGCGAATCAAGCGGAAAGGACATTGCGGGCGAAAAAAATTCATAAAAAGTCAAATAAAAAATAATTATAACTTTTAAAATTAATAAAAATCTGAAACAAAATATGTTTTAATTATATTCCATGTCAACCCCAACTCTCGCGAAAGTGCCAAATAAAGACGCTATTTAAAAGGGTGCATTTCTTAAAAAAATGATTGTTATTTTTATTATCGGTGTTTCGATGAGTCGGCTTCAAGATGATGCTAAACCAGCGGTATGAGTAATCACTGAAACAAAGCAATTCAATTTTAATGGCCAATTTTTTAAATTATTTTTGATTCATTATATGAATATTTATGGTTTTATGAATGGAGTTTAAATGAAACTTGAAACATTTGTGTATGCAGTCCATAAAAATAAAATGCCATCGATCTCGGATTAGAAACCTTCTCATAAATAAGAAATAAAATCATATTTACAAAATATTTAAAACTGATTCTTAAAAAAACTTAAAAAGAAACAGTAAAATAGAATTAGCATTAATCATTATATTTTATTTCATGCAAATAAATTAATGATTTTCCTTATAAATTATATTTAAAAAATAAAAGAAAGCAATGTTTTCAAATTGACGAAACATCTGGCAAACATTTGGACTAAACAAAACAATGCCGTCAGTTTTTTAATAGAGGATAAAATATTCAAACAGTTTGAGATAATTTGCAAATTCATTTGTATATTCACCAGAATTTAAAAATGTTTACCATTTCATACCTAAAAATCCATATTTTTTCTTTTAATTCAAAATCATCAAATTTGTAAAATAAAAACTGTCAAAACACTCAAAAATTAAAAAATACTAACGCTCAAATAATATTTATAACATTAAATATATTTATAATACTGATTTATTGATGAAATTCTCTTAGCAGCAAATAAAAATATAAATGGGTAAATTTTTGTTAATTGAAAAAGCTGGCGCCTTTATTTGAAAAAAAAAAACACAGAGAAAGTATTCTAATGAATTAATAAACAAAAGAAAATAAAGAGATTTATGAAATAGAATGAAAATAAATAAAAATAAATAAAAATAAAAGGATAAATTTTAACTCATTTATCGCAAAAGTTTTTAAATTTTCGAATCTTTTTTACGCGAAGAAATCAGAAGAAGGCCCGGCAGTTGAAGTTCTCAAGACCGAGTGCGCCTCTAAAATGACTGAAATTAAAATTTCGTCCTCCGAGAACTCCTTCTCGTTCTTCAATATTTCTGGTAAATTTCGCCTATTCCGAGAATTCAATTGCAAGCCTTCGACGCAAATTAAATCAACATCAATAAAAAGATATATAAAGCAAGAGTTTTATAAAAATATTAAAACTATAAGTAATATTAAACATTCTTAATATATTTAAATATTAGAACACATTATTTTATGATTAAAATTCAATCATTTATGATTGATAAATGTCGTAACAGTCAATTAATAAAACTTAATGCTTGTAAAACACGCTAATCTTAAACAGAATCTGAATAATGGCCATCATATTTGAATTTTCAATAATTTTTGTTTATAATTTTCAGGTATATAAAATAAATCAATAAAATTAAAAAAAAAACTATTTAAAATAAAAGAAAATTTATCAAATCACCATTTAAAAGTAAGTAATTAATAAATGAATTGAAAAATAAACAAAAATAAATTTCCAAAAAATGAAAACTCTATAATATCAGTGAAAAGATTTCATCGAATAACAAATAAATAATTTTAAAGCACATATTTTCTACAAACCAGTTCTACTTATTATATGATTACTTCACATTTCGCTATATATATAATTCTGATATTGAAAAAGTACAAATTAAATAATCTTAAATCCGAATTAATCAATATTATTTATCAGAAATCAGAGAAAAACCGAAAAATTACTGTCTAAATAATTAAATTCCAAAAACTGCATAAAAATATTATTATGCACCAAGATTTGCTCAAAAAGAACCATTATGGATGTACATTAAAAAATAATTTGTTCTGAATTGTATATATGCAATTAATATTATTTAAAAAACAAAAAAATAAATAAAAATAAAAATAAGAAGTCCTCCTCATTCAATAGTTTGAGTTAAGTTTTTAGGTAATATATTTAATAAATGACACAATGAAATACATGTTAAAAATTTTAATATAAATAATATAAAAGGATGAAAAATATCAGTTTTATAGACATTTCAAGCGATTGGAAATTGTCTGCTATCGTCCCACAAACTACAAATATCCTGTGCTATGCGTCAAGATTTTAAATAAAAGAATCATGACGGAAGTGATTATTTATTTAATAAAATTCGAAATTTAGATTTTAAGTAAAATGTTTAAAAAAATAACAAAGCATAATAACAATACAATATATAATAAAATATTTGATAAAATAAACTAGCTATAAAAAGATATAAAACGATGCAAAACGAAAATACCAACCTGTAAGTTAGAGACTGGTAAAATTAAAAATAATATTTCTTTGGGTTATATACAATCCCATGACAAATACCTTCCTACTTTAATTACCCATGGCTGAGCCAAAAAACATGTGTTGTATTTAAATCTTTCTAAAAGAAATTAGTCATCTAAAAATAATTATAATATAAATAACTGTTTAATAAATGAATAGACAAAATAAACAAAAGTAATTTACAAAAAATATGAAAATTCTATAATTAGGAAAATGGTTTCTCTTTTTATAACACATTAAATGAGAATCTAAATTATATGAACAATAAAACAAAGAGAAGTACATTAATTAAAATAGCAGACACGAAAAGCATGTTATCTCTGAAATGCGATCCAACTAATGATCAAAAACAAACTTAAAACTAATTATAATATAAGTAACTTTTTAATAAATGAATGGGCAAAATAAACAAAAATAAATTTACTAAAATAAAGAGAAGTCCATTATTTAAAATACAGACAAGAAAAGCATGTGATCTCTAAAATATGATCTATACATACTAGATTTAAAAAATAATTTATAAGATAAAGGTATTGAAAAAAAAAACAAAAAACCTTAAGACAGAAAGAAAGTTCTATTGAGCTATGTAAATTCTGTTTTTTTCTATTAAAAGAATTAAAGAAATAGGACGCTAAAATAAGAGATGCCTTTTTTCTGCACTCTCTTTTTTGGTTGTTCACATCTCGTTTTTGGGGACTGTGTGGGAAAAAGTAGACTTAGTTTTGTCGAGTTTTAGCTTTTATTTATCAAAAACAAAATTCATTTAAAAAAAAACAAAAATATATTTATAAATTTTTTTACGCTATAAATTTGCATTAAAATTATTCAACATCGATCATATATATCTCATTACCTAAAAATAATTAATTCAAATTATTATTTTTATTAATTAAAGATATTATCTGTATTTCCTACACACAGAGAAGAAGGGCACGTGTTGCAACTCTATTTAAAAAGAAAAACAACCACAAAAATCTTTTGAACAAGTAACTAATAATATAAATTAATAAAAGTTTTCAAAACTGTCTGATTATTTAAATCACTGTTTAATAAAGAACACAAAAATTTATTATTAAAAAAATTAATCAAACATTTGAAATACGAATTTGAAAGTTTCTTCATTGAAATCAGGCAAAGTTAAAATAAATTTCATCAATTATCTATTGAATAAATGAAAATTTTTTAAAAATTTTGCCTAATAAGTGCCTAGTGGCATCACCGGACCACAAAATTCTTTGATCTTCAAAGTTAGAGCTAAACATTGAATTTCACAACTACCCAAAAACATTTATTTTTTGGATAAGATCTATCGTTAAACCAAATTGAAGTGAATTAAAATTATTCCTCTCTGAAATTTACAAAATGTTCCTTTCTGACAAAAAATGCTCAGAAAATGGAAATGGTTTGAATATCCTTTTTATAGCAGTATATTTGTTCAAAAGTTATGTTATGGCTTACATTTGTGAGTTCTAAATTATAAAATACTCGTGATAAATAAACTTATGATACCCTGTAAATTCCTATTAATTTAAGCTTTCTTTATTCAGAATATAGCAAGAGTTGAAATTAATGCTTCCCAATCAATCACCAAAGATCACCATGAAAAAAGATTTAAAAATAATTAATTCTGAATTGTTTTGAAAATTATACCGAAAGATGAAAATTATTTTAATTTTATCAACTTTCAAGTGATTGGAAATTTTGTCTACAGATTGAATCAACGCAAAACTTATACTCGGTATCAAGATTTGATAAAAAAAATATGGCTTATAATTTTATTTAATTAATATAAATTATATAAAAATTTAATAATAATAAATATTCAAATTAATCTATGTAAAAATAATAGATACAAGCTCAATAATGATTCATAAGAAAAACTAAAATTTAACATAACTGTAAATTAAAAAACTCATCGATCCTGCCAAACTCCAAAAATAATTAAATCCAGGTATCACACGTATACAAAAATAATTTAATCGCTTAATTGAAAATTTTTTATTCTTACAACAAAAAAATAATAATTAATTTAATTTCAAAAACAAAACCTTATACTATCTAATTGATTTAATTAGAAATTAATGCAAATGAATTAAATGCTTTTTATAAAAGTACATTTAAAACAAATTAAAGAGAAAGACATGACATCCAGGCTAAAGAGCACAACGATAACGTTTGTTTTTGAAATGATAAAAAAATATTCAAAAATTAGAGGAAAATTTATTTAATCTAAATAAACAACACACCAGGATTATTACACTCGGTAATTTGTATATTGAATCGGAGCAATTATGATAAAATATTTTTGAAAAAATAAAAGTTAATTTTAAATGTTCATTGAAAGGATTTACGAATGTCGCGTTTACCACAAAAATTATGCATCCAGTGTAGCCTTGTAAGCAAATTAATTATGAAATATTCCGTTCATTCGGCACTTTTTAAAATAAGTCATTTACCGGTACTAGTTTGGCGTGGGTTTGCTTCAAATGCTTTCCCCAAAGTCGGTTTATGTATACCAATATTCTTTCAAAAATAAAATAAACATTTTAAAATAATTTCAATAAAGCTATTTTAATAAAAAAAAATTCTGTTCATTTTATAACATACATAATAATAAAAGAGAAAGCAAATTTTGTCTATATCTATTTAGATTATAGTAAAAATAATGGGTTTTGCCTCCGTAAAATTAATAATTTAGTTAGTCAATTACCTGGAAAAATTAAAAGATATTAAATAAAAATTATGCATAAATTTTTATAAAATATTTGAATAAGTAAAAACTTACATTATTTATATTTTTAATTAAAGAAATAACGAAATTATCTTCAAAAATAGAACGAATATAACAAAAAAAATTTTTACGAAAGATTTTAGAATAATTCGGCGGTGGCTGCACTTTTATCGACCTTTTTGCAAACACAGCATCAACCTCGTAGAAAATTTTGTATATAGAAATTAAAAATAATTGATAAAAATTTAATATGAACATACTTCTCTACAAACTACACTATTAGTGACAGGCAAATCAAGAAACGCCAATGATTCTAAAAATATCATATTAGCCGTAATAATTTTATCTATTAAAAAGGGAATAAATTTACCGATTATTCACAATATGTCATCATAAAAAAGTAAATGATGTACAAAATTTTTATTCATTTTGAAAAAATACTTTACGAAAATATAAACAAGTATGACAAAGTAATTATTATGTAAATAAGAAAAATCGATTAAGAATAAAAAAATATGGCATCCAACTTTTAAATCGATGGCAACAAACTCAACTGCAAAAACAAACATCGCCAAAAAAAAATGCTGTCTTATCTGTGTCTTTAAAAGGAGTTAGGAAATCCCTAATTTAATCCAAATTATGATGTGTTTTTCGGACATTAAGTTTTTCAATTTAAAATTTATTTTTCTTACTTTATTTCTAAAAATAATATATATAAATAAATCTCTGCTTTTTTGCACATGTAAAGATTTTTTCTTGTCTTTCTTAAATTTATAATGATAAATAACTGATATTTTGCATTTTATTTTGTTTGATATCAATATTATAGCTATATATATTATATAAATGCCCTTTTTAAATAATATAAATTTTGTTTTATTTATTTTAATTTTTCCTTCAATTATTATTATTAAAAAGCAATATATTTTTATTTGTTCTGCACTCAGACATTTAATTTATCGAGCAAACCAAAGGCACATTAGTGCTCTTAATGGTGCCAAAAAGAAAACAAACAAATAAAATTGATCAAAGAAAAATACAAAATGAAAACCGTAATAAAAGTGAAATAAATAAATCAATGTGAAATTCACAGGTGATTAAAAGTAGTGTAAATGTGGCACAGAAAATTCCTAATCAGAATTCATTGCTTTTATTTAGTAAACCCCTGAATTCCTTTGCCTTATTAATGTGCACCGCTACCACTGGAAGATTATTCCAGTTTATTACTATTCTATTCAAAAATTTTTTTGAGTTTTGGCCGTGTGGCGCTTTACTTACACCCCTATGAATTGAAACATTTTTTTAAAAATTGATCGCAACATCTATTTTTTCTATAAAAATTTTAGATTTAAAAATTTTCCTTATTCAAAAAAATTAGAAAATGTTTATTTAATAATCATTTAAATGACCCATACTAAGTTTTTTGATTAAGTTTTACGTGTTTGCTTCCTAAAAAATCTTAATAAAGAATATTTTAAAATATTTTGTCCAAAAAGTGTTACTTTTTTTTTTGCTGCCTTTTTCCAATGTTTTGTGCCTTTTTTGTCCTTTTTGTTCATTTTTATGCCTTTTCTCACCATTTTCGTGCCTATTTTAGGTGCCTATTTTAAAAATTTAGGTGCCTAAAAGCGGTGCACCCCAAAACGTCGTCGGCCGAAACGTCGTCGGAAGACTACCATAACTTTGTTCATTATCAATCAAATTAAGCATATTGGTGTTGTTCGATAGCTCTGGGTGTTTATTATTATTTTCGTTAAGTTTCAAAAAAGTTAAGGCCAGAAGGAACTCAAAAACCTAGTATTTCGAACTTTTTTTGCTCTGATTTTTTTGTGAATGAATAAAAAATTGTGATAATTTGCAGGCTAATAGCATTTTTCAAAAGCTTTCTAATAATACAAAGAATGTTTAATTTTATTAAAAAGAAAAAAGTTATGGTCAGAAATTCGTCCGACGACGTTTCGGCTGATGGCGTTTTGTCCTACTCCGGCCTAAAAGTCCAGTCCCTACTCAGTGGAAGTGTCTTAGGACCATTGCTCTTTTTAATTTTTATAAACGATCTATAAAATCTAAAATAAATGGGGTAGAAATTACAACTGAAAAAGGTTTTGTTGTATTTAGGGAAAAATTCAAGAAAAGCAGCTTATAAATTCAAGTCCTCGACAACTTTGTCGAATAATTTGTATTTGTCGTCTTGTGAGGCGTGCGAAGATGTGCTGGCGTAATTTGGCGTCGCTTGGTGACTTCAGCGACGTAAGGAGAACCAGGCATTTGAATTACTTCTCATTTAATTCCGAAAAACGGAATTTGCGGAGGGCTGCCTTCAGTCGGTTCACAAAAATTTCGAAATTTTCGCCATCCTCTCGACACACTAAAAATTGGAAAAAAGCATAAAAATTAAGGGATTAAGGCACAAAAAATTAAGAAAGGCGTCAAAAACGTTGGTTTTCTCCCTAGTTCTAAAAAAACCACAAAATAGATGCTAAAATTGGGAATGAGACACATATTTAAAAACCAAAAATTCTTGTCAATAAAAATAAATAAAATAAATTTTAGAGATGGATTTTTGATAAAATTTTTCAATTTCTGAACAATTGAAAAACCTCAGGACTGAAGAATTCATATTAGAATCCCCATTAAAATTAAAAAGTAATAATATTTGGTAAAAATACCAATACAGAAAACAATTACTATGCATCAAGATTTGGTCAAAAAAGAATCATAACAGATATATTTATTTCATTAATAAAAACAGTTAAATAAAAGTTTCATCAAATATTCGTCATGAAGAAAGCTTTAAACAATTATTGAGGTTAAGTTTTGGATAACATATTTAATAAATAACAGAATGAATACTTGTTAAAAATAACGAATATAAAATAATATAAAATGATTAAAAGGATGAAAAATATCAATTTTATAGACACTTCAAGCGATTGGAAATGTGTACGACCAAAAGAGTATAAAAATGAAATGCTTACTTATTTAAAAAAACTCGAATTATAGATATTAAGTAAAAAAATATAATAACAATATAAATAAAAAAATAATAAACTTCTGGTAAAAATAAACTAATTATAAAAAATATAAAACTATGCGAAATGAAAATCCCAACCTGTAAGTTTTAGACTGGTAAAATTAATTTGAGAGAGTTTGAAATGTTTTTAAATCCGGTATTTTGAAAAAAACTTGGTCAGTGTTAACAGACCTAAATCGCATTAGATCTGTTTAACAATTCTAAATTGCATTAATTATAATATTTGTAGTTACCAAATTATTTTATATAAATTTATGCCGCAAAAAAGCAAACAAAATTTCATTATTCAATAGTAATTATTGAAAATTTAGATATTAAAAATTCTGTTAACCGGTTCTTCTCCGAATAAAGATTCGATTCAGAGTTCAATAAAATATTTGGCCAATTAGGTACAAAAATTGCATATTTATTTTTAAAAATTGGAGAAGAAATTAGCAAATTTTTAATTGATTCAAATTTTTTTTGTGTGTGTTTGAAATTAAAAGCAAAAGTTTATAATTATTTTTTTTGAAAAATAATTATTAATCTGTGTATTTAAAAATAAATATAACTTGAATAAATTTACTAAACAAATAATAAACGAAATTAACAAGAAAATTTAATGAAATAATACACACATTAATCTGTACGGATTTTCAAAAACAACATCTTAATTATATATTTATGAAGATTACTCAAAAAACCTCAGAAATAAAAAATTCAAGATAAAAATAAATGTTATTAATTACCTTTAAAATTGATTTATGAATGGAAGAAAATGGTCGAGCTAATATTTTAAATCATTAAATAAAAGAAGTAATTAAGTTAAAACATAGAACACTAAATTTTTAAAGAAGAAAAGTGAGTTCCAAATTACAAAATACTTAAACCGGCAAAATGAAGTGATAATACTGTAATACTCCGCGTTCTAAAGAAACTGATTAATTTATGAGTTATCAATAGTGTTTTTGAAAAGAGTAAAACCAAATTTTAGTAAACGAAATTGGATTACCTACAAGAAAATTCCAAAAAAAAAGAAAAGATACCTAAATTAACTTCTTATAAAGTTCTTTTTTCAAAGTATTTGATTATAAAACAAAAAATACAGAATATAATTCTTGAAGTAAAAAAAACAAAAATATATTTATCTTTTACATTATAAATTCGTTAAATTCTTCTAAGGGGCAATATACTATTTTATAAAAATTAATTATTAATTTCAAAAATAACAAAAATTACATAAAATAATTCAATATATATATATATTCCTATTTTCTAACCTAAAATCATTTCGATGAATTAGTCAAATATATTTTATTAAACTGAAATAGACCAGACCATTTGCATTCGCTTCCCATCGAGAAGAAGAGCATGTGTTACATCTCGATTTAAAAATGAAAAACATAAAATCTTTTGAACTATTCATTATATACAAATAATAAAAATCTTCAAAACTGTCTATAATTTTCTATTAAACTAATTTTACTGAATATTATTTTTAAACCAATTATTTGGTGACAAAAATATTTATCTTGCTCAGAATAATACTACACTATAAAAATCCTAAACATATAAACAAAATCATCTTCAAATCTTCCTTTGAATTATATATAATTTTTTTATTAAAAAATGATTACTAAATTATTTGTCGGAAAGGAAGGTCTTAGACAGAAGGGGTGGATAATCAAGATATAATATTTTAAAAATTTATCAAGTTAATTGCTAAGAATTTAAAAATTATAAATGTTTTAATTAAACAAAGTTATATGTATAGCGGCACTTTAATGGATGCAGTTAACCTAAAAATTGCTTTTTAAGAAGGAGGATATGTGATTGGGATGATGACTATTTTTAATATTTTACTTATTTCCCGTAAAAAACATTGAAAAGAAAAGAATAAATAAGAAAAGAATAAATAAAGTCTAAATGAAGAAATAAATATTATTGTTTGTTATTTAAATTAATGAAATATTTAATCCGATTTTAGTGTAATTTTAAAAAAACCAAAGTTCATATAAAAGTCACTTATTAATTTTTTTTTTAATCTCATCTATTTAATATGTTATCTCAATATTAAAAAAATATTTCAAAAATTTAAATTAAAAAATATAGAAGGTTAATAAAAAAAATAATTTAATTAAAGGTTTTGTTTCCTTCTAGACCGAGTTCAACCTCGGAGACTGATCAAATTCGTTTGATATATGGAGGAAGCCTATCCAAGAGAGTGAAAAGGTAGAAAAGTCGAAGGAATTAAATATAAATTATTTAAAAATATATATAAAATGCTCAATAATTTAAAACAAATCTAAATTGTGAATGAATTTGTTCAAGAACAACAGAAAAGCCTTAAAGCCATTATATTTCTGATTTAATATACATTGGATTATACTATTACAACTTTAATAAATTAATGACTAACTAATTCAAAATAATTTAAAAATACTATTTTCAACAATCAAAATTCAATCACTGAAAATAATTTTTAAAATTTTTTAAATAAAATAACTTAAATAAGCTACCAAAACGGATGCTCAAATTAAATTTTAACAATTTGAAGTCGAAAAATGTAAATTATTCTTAATATTAAATATAATAAATAATATAACAGACGCCTGCAACTATTTATAAGGTCGTAATAGCAAATTTATGCACTAAATTATCAAAACGTTTGACTCGAATTGAAAGAGAAGAAGAAGAGGAGGAACTACAATAAAAAAAAGTTTAAATTGAAAAGGCTAATTACAAAAATATTATATTTACATTAGTCAAGGCCCCCTAACTATAAAATGAAAATTAAATTTAAATGAAATTAACGTACGTTAAAATAAAAATTTATTCTAGTCATAAAAAATAATTAACAAAGTATCATTACAATTTTGAGTCCCTTCTGACTTTTAATCGCCAATGAATTGCAAATTTATGCAAAATGCTGGTATAATTCATCTTTTGGATACGAAATTTTGTGAATTTTATGTCGCCTTTTAATTTTTCGTTGTTATTTTTTATTAATGCAAATAAATTAAATGCTTTACTTTTTAATTATTTAGAAAAAATTAAAAAAATTAACATAAATCCGGATTATAGAACTATTTTATCGACTAGCACTATTTGCATAGTTTTCGAACGAATTTTGAGTAGAAAAAACAAAAGAAATTTAACAGTACTCCAACCCAATGTAACAATCGGAAAGATGCATTAAATCACCAATTTTATTTTTTTTAAAAAAGATAAATAACAAAGACCAAACATCATTATTATAAGGAACCTTATTTTTGCAAAACATGATTATTCCCATGAATTTACAAATTTAGCAATTTTATGCTATGAAATTATTAATCAAAAAGTTTAATATATGCTCCAATAGGGAAATGATTTCTTTTCTCTGCTGATAACAATAGGAAATGTCTGATTCGAATTTAATTATATAAATGAGAATTCCTAAATAATTAATTATAAAAAGTTGAATTCCTAAAATCAACTATATAAAAAAGAATTACTAAATAAAATAAAGAAAAAAAGGAACAATTTAAATAAAAATAATAAAAATTATAGGAATAAAAAGAAATGACGGAAATATACTGTATAAAAATTATATATAATAATGGCGGTCATAAAATATTTTTCGATTTGCGAAACAATCAACGTTATTATTATTCATTCAATTAATTTCATTAAAATTACGATAAACTAAAAAGATTAATAAGAAATATGAAAAGAAATTTTATAAAATAAAAGATAGGGAAAAGCATTTTTTTAAATATTTTCATAAAATAATAAACCTAGGAAAATGCTGAATTCTAACAAGACATAAAAATTCTAAAAAATAAATTAAGAAAATCTGATTGATTTTTACAAATATGGATTAACAATATGCATGAAAGAATGCATAAGAATAAATACCTTTCGCCGATTTGAATTACCCATGGTTGAGCCAAAAAAGCATGTGTTTTATTTAAATATTTCAAAAAGAAATTAATCATTTAAAAGTTATTATAATTTAAGTAACTGTTTAATAAATGAATGGACAAAATAAACAAAAATGAATTTACAAAATTATGAAAATTCTATAATTGGGAAAGTGATTTCTCTTAAAAATAATCATTCTATGTACAAAATATTTAAATATTTTAGATTCCATTTAAGAACTGTGTAAAATTAATAGTTTTTCGGTAATTTTAATTTTATCTATATAAAAAACCACAAAAATTCCATTAAAAACGGAATACTTAAAACAGGGAATTATTTCTCTACTGATAAATAAATGAAATATAATTCGAACTAAATTATTATACAAGAATTCCTAAAACTAACTGATACGAAATGGAATTAACCAAATAAAATAAACAAAAAATAACATTGAAATAAAATGAATTAAAATATTAGGAGTACAAAGGAAATGATCAATTAAAAAATGATAAAAAGTAGATCATTTAGAAATGTTCTCGCAAGAAATGCCAATTAAAGTATGCTGACGATGCGAAATTCGCTGGATTATGCCGAATTTTACGACGAGAAAAAATACCAAGAATAAATAACATATTAGAAAACAAAAAACAGGTGCCCAAGCTAGTGTCATTTTTCAAAAATTATGAGCAAAAAATGATGAAGAAAAAAAGAACAATTGAAATAAAAATAATTAAAACTTAGGAATTCAAAGGAAATGATCAAAATAAGTACGGTATAAAATTATATATAATATGGCGATCATAAAATTTAGTAACATTTGCAAAACAATCAACATTCTTTGTTTCGACAATATTTTATCAAAAAAAAAAATTACAAGTTAAAATAAGATAAATTAGAAAGATTTAAGAAATACCAAAGAAATTTATATAAATTAAAAGTGGGTAAATTTTTTCTAATCTTGGTTTTAAGCCATTAAAACTAAAAAGCATTTTTTCCCTAATTGAACAAAATTGTTACAAATATGGATTATACAATACCCATGAAAAAAACATATTTCACGTTTAATTAGAATGGACCAAATAAATAAAAATAAATTTCCAAAAAAAAAATATGAAATGCTATAACTGGGCAAATAGTTTCTCAACTGATAATATATGAAATTTAAACTAAATTAAATGAATGAAATCCAATTCCAATAACGAAAAACAAATATAAAGAAAGTTCGTCCGATATCAAAAAACTCGAAAGATGATCATGGACGGGCTACAACATTGGAAAAGGATAAACAAAAAAGGGTTCTAGTCGGTTTTACGCGTCCCATGACATTTTACGCGTCCAATGGCATTTTACGCGTCCCATGACATTTTAAGCGTCCCATGACATTTTACGCGTCACATCACATTTTACGCGTCCCAACAACAGTTTACGCGTCCCATCATTTACCCGTCACAAAAACAGTTTTTTTTCAAACCGTCAATCGAAATTTTTTACCTTTCGAATCGTCTAATTGTTCTTGATTGTATACTTTGATTATCGAAATCTGAAAAAAGCAACCCTAAGCACACTTAATGATGTTAATAGAAACTAAAATAAGAAAAAAAAAGCCTAGGCTTAAACCTAAAGCTTAGGCCTAGTCTAAGCCAGTGTTCGAGTTGCTGAGTTGTCATGATGCCTTAGGTTTAACAACGAAATTTTTAGTTAAAAAAGATTACTGAATACCTGACAAAAAAATAGGTTTCCTCATAGTTATTATGACGGCTAAAAAACCATGGAAACAGGGATTTCCGAAAATTTTTTGAGGCTCGGAATGCCATCCCCGCCATGGACACAAAAAATCATGGGACGCGTAAAATGTGATGGGACGCGTAAAATGTCATGGGACGCGTAAAATGCCATGGGACGCGTAAAATGTCATGGGACGCGTAAAACCGACTAGAACCCAAAAAAGAGGCACCCATTATTTAAAATACAGACATGAAAAGAATATGATTTCAAAAAATGCCACCCATACTAGTTATAAAATAAAACATTCATATTAATTTTCCTGATTTATCCACACTCTGTAAGAAAACGTTGAGTAGAACTTCGACAGGATCTAGCATCAATTCTTTTGACTAAGGTTTTGTCAGATTTTTCAAAAAGGTCTGATTCAATTTTTTTAAATTCGCATTTTAAAATTACTCGAAAGCTCGAATTACCAATTCCCTATAAAATTAATTAATAAATTACAAATAAATATTTCTTTAACTAAATTTTAGGAAACTATTAAAATAATCTTAAAAGATTCATTTTTAATTTTAACATAGAAAGTAAATTTTGTTTAATGTATTAAATAATTTTCGATGTATTCAAAAGGTGCTAATTCACTTCACAAAAAAAATACAAAAACAAAATTTGATTTTTCCTATGGTTTTTAAATTTTAGATTCCATTTTTAAGGAAATTTCAAATATTTAAAAAATTCAATATACAGTTACCAATGCTTTTTTTAATGTTAGAAAATTTTAATTATTTTTTTTTTGAAATAAAATAAGACTTTTAGAAGAATTGTATTTAAGCATAAATTTAATTAAGATATTTATAATAAAAAAAATTATTAATAGAACAAGCTTATTTATAAAAATCATAAGAAAATCATGTTGATTTTTGGCACTTTTTTTGAAGCGCCCAAATTTGCATTTTTTGGGCCAACAACAATTTTGCAAAAAATCTCATGAAAATAAATATAATAGCTATCTTAAATTAGAAACAACGCGAAGTTTATGTTTAAAAGGTTTGAAAAAAAACACAGAAGATGAAGTTATTAATAATATGGAAAAAGAGAGCCAGAGCAATTTCATAAATATATTGAAACAAAATTAATTTTACAAATTAACCATTAAATTACATATGCTCTTTCTGTCCATATGTATTCATTTTCCGTGAAAAATTTTTTTCCAGCCTCTAGCTCAAAATTGACATTTTTATTTTAAATTTTTGTCCAAATTCGGGTTTGAGATTTGAAGTTGGCCAAAATTAATGTCATATTCGTGATCACTGATCAGCGATACGAAAAACCTCAGAATGTATGCTTTCATGAAATTTATAATAACTCAAGCATTTGATGAAAAAACATAGAAAAAAATTATGATTTTGCGAAATCCGAGCTTGGGTTCGTAATCAGCGTGTTTTTTACCCTAGAAAAAATGTAAAGAAAATTTTTTAATATATTTTCCGCAGGGACACCAATTCTCAAGTATTACCGAGACCGGTTGATCACTGATCAGTAGGGACCCCATTTTTAGACAAATGCCTAAAATTTCTGCGCACTTAATACTAGAGCTGAGCGGGACCGTGAATTTTGACAAAAACCGGGACCGGGACTTACCGGGACCAGAAAAGTCGGGACCGGGACCAAGTTTTTCGACCGGGACCGCGAGAAAAACCGGGAATTTTCCCAAGAGAAAAAATTTTTGAAAATTTGAGTATACTTTGTTACGAAAATTGCCTGTATTCAAAAATGTACCCATAAAATTTTGTGATTTTTTGGGGGGGGGGGGGGTGGGAATTCCCCCCATTCCCCCATAGATACGCCCTTGAACCAAATCCAACTTTCTTGGTATCATTCGATAGGCTTAAGCATCTTGGAATTTTCTGAGTCCTAAAATTTCTGGATTTTTTTATACAATCTCTTAAATTTTTGAAATCGCTTTTTTGTGGCGCTGCCGATAGGCGCCGCCGGAAAAAATTTAAAATATTGAGTGAGATTTGTTAACAGAATTTGTTAAAAAATCACCAAACCTTTGGTTAATTTATGGGTTTTTAGGCTGTTTAAATTTAAAAAAAAATAAAAATTGGAATATTTTTTTATTAATTATTAGTCCCTCCGGGACCGGACGGGACTGGCAAAACCTTGGACTTTTTGTGCATAATGCCTACTTGACTATTTGTGTGTCTATTTCGCCATTTTTGGCGTCTTTTCAGTATTTTCGGAAAAATCCTTAATAAAAATCAAAAATGCACCCCTAAGAAATGATAAGAAAAAAATTCAGAAAATAATCTCTAAGAAATGAAAAAAAATTCACAAAAATTGACCCCCCAAATTGTAATTATTTTTTTTTATTGATAAAAATTCTTGATTAAAAATTATAATTTTATTTACAATTGAAATATAACGAAAATTAATTAAATAATTTCTTTTACAATTGAAATATAACCAAAATTAAGCTTATTGATCAAGTTTTTACGTGTTTTTCTAGCTAAAAAGCGTAACAAAAAAAATTTAAAGGATTTTTATGCTTAATTAATGCCTATTTTGCAATTTTTTCTACTTTTTAGGTGCCTATTTCGCGATTTTTGTGCCTAAAAACTAGGGTAGAGCGGTAATCGATAATTAAAAAAATCTGGGTGATCAAGTTTTTTTTCAAATTCACGATAAAAAACACTAAAAGCCGATAGTCGCCGCCGGGAAAAATTAGAATTTTTAATGCGATTTGTTAAGAGATTTTATCCAAAAATGACTACATTTTGCGCTATTAAGCCAATTTTTAAAGAAAAGAATGGCTCGATCACACTCTTTTAATTGTTAACAGAATTTGTCAAAAAATGACGATGCTGGGATATTAGTCAAAAAAACCATCAAATTAAAAAATTTTGTGTTTTGGGCATAAGTCATCAAAATGGGCGTTATTCAAAAAAACATCAAATCATTTAGCCACTAAACCACATATGCACGGATATGAACTAGGGTTCGAGCCCCGAGGGCGGGGGTGGCTTTTCGCGGGGGCGGGGGTCAGAGTCGCGGGGGCGGGGGCAGGGGTGAGCAAATGACTCGCCCCCGGGGACTGGGGCGGGGGTTTGCTTTTAATTAGCTAGTTTTAGGTTCTGAAAACCCCAAAATAGGTGCTAAAAATGGGAAAATATTTGCCAAAAAGTTTAAATTTAAGGATGTAAAATGACAAAATTTTATTTAAAAAAGCAACAAAAGTAAGTCAAATCAATATTTGATACATAATTTTTAAAATCAAAAATTCTTGTCAAGAAAATATGATTTTTAAGAAATTTTTCATTTCTTATGGATGTATTTTCTGAAATTTTAGGGCCGATTCTTAGGGGCGTATTTTTCGTTTATTGCATTTTTAAGTAATTTGCCTTTTTTTTGTGGCGTCTCCAAAAGCCAAACATTTCAATTGATTTTTCGATGGTTTCTTCGGAGGTGGTGAAAAACTGCTGCAATTGGCGCGCCTCTTCTCCATTTCCTCCCTCATTCACTTCGCATTAGTCCTTCTTCTCCTCTAATTTTTACATTTATTCCATTTAGAAATTTCTCATTATTATTTTAAATGAAATAAAACTTTTAATAAATGCATTAAAAATTCAAAAAATGCCTCGTTGAGCTGCTAGCACTGCCGGACCTCGAAATCTTTATAGATTTTTCAAAATTAGAGAAAAATTTTGAATTTTACAACTATCTAAAAAGAAGTAAAAATCTTTATTATAAAAATAATACAAAATGATGTAAAATAAAAATACCAATTTGTAAAGTTTAGAAAATTTTTACGAGCGATTTCTTAATTTTTTACAATTATTAGTTTTTATTCAAATATGTTAAATGTTAAAAATATTTGGCATTAATTTAGCAACTTTTTTAGAAAAAAGGATCTTTATAAATATGAAATTTTATAAATTTTTCATGATTTTCATCGAAAAATTCAACACTATTTAACAAATTTAAAAAATCGAATCTTAGGAATTGCATATAATAAAATGCCAAAACAAAAATGTAAATTTTAAGAAAGATGGAAAAAATCATAATATAATAATTCAAAATAATTTAAATTGAACGAAAATATAATTTATCAATTATTAACACATGTCATTGCAAATCTTCCTTGTATACCATTTAAAGGCTTTCAGTAAATGAAAATTTTTTAGAGTCAATCAATAAAATAGAAATATGCAAGTTAGGATTTTTATTTTTATATAAACTTAAATTCAAAATACATAATTGAAAAATATAATATGCAAAAAATTGAAAAAAGTATCAGTTTTGTCGACATTTCAAACAATTGGCAATTGTCTGCTACCGCCCTAATTTGTAAGGAATATACTAAGCCCATGTAGTGCATCAAGATTTGTTCAAAATAGAATCATGGCGGATAAATTTATTTCACTTAATAAAACCGAATCTATAAATAAGATTAAATTGTTTAAAACAAACAAAACAGAATATAACAATAATAATAAAACAACCAACTATTAGGTAAAAATAATTATATAAAAATAACATAAAACGATGCAAAACGAAAATATCAACTTGTAAGGCTGGGACTGGTAAAATTAATTCGAGAGAGTTTTAAATATTTATAACTAGGCATTTTAAAATTTTTAATTACCCTTTGGATACAATTTTCTAAAAAGATCTGATTTAATATTTCAGAATTCTTTTTTTTTAATTCGAAAATTTAATAATTCTTTACCTTCTAAATTTATTTAACGAAAAGATTTGAAATAATTAAAATTTAAAAATGAAAATAATGTAATTGCACTGGAAATTCAACAAAAAGGAGTAAGATATTCTTTAATATTTTATTTAACAAAGGAAATAAAAATTTTCAAAATGTTTGGAAATTTATTAATTTTAATGTTATTAAAAAATAAATTACTGAAAATTTTAGATATCAAAGAAAATTCTGAAGTGGGCCGGGGCCGTCGAAAAAATGAAATTCTCAAGAACATGTATTTTTTAAATTCCAATAAATATATGTTTAAAATTTTTTTTAATATCCTACTCATAATCTAAGGCAAAATGACAATGGAAATAATTAAAAAGACAAAAAAATAATAAGAATCAAGAATTGCTTTCCCGAACACTAAATGTTTTAATAAAGTTATTTAATAAAATTAACATTACAGAGATATAAAAAGTTTTACACAAAATAGTTAAGTAAATTAATTTACATATTTTACACAAAAACTTTTTTTTTGATTTTTTATTTTTAATAAATGTTTTTTATCTCTAGAATATCTCAAAATTTATACTAAACCATAAAAACCCTACAAAAACTACAAAGATCAAAATAATAAATCTAATCGATTAGTCTCGAGGAGAAAGCACGGAAAAATATGTCTCCAGTTTCGCAAATGCTGAAAAACGGTTTTGAACCAAGACTCGTAAAATGGAGATTTAGCACTTTTAATTTTTTAAATGATCGAATTCGGACATTTATCATATGTAAGCTCTTGACGAGCTAAATCAAAAAATCAGGGTATAAAGTTCGAACTAACCATTTGACAACCGGTTCAAAAGGGTCAGTTACACATCATTCCCTGATTTTTTGACCTAGCTCATCAACAGATTTAGAATGACACCAAATTTGTCAGTGTTCAAATATTTAGAAAAAGTTAGAAGCGCCAAATTCTCTCTGTTTTTCTCGATGTTCCGATCGGAAAGACGGTTTTATTCTGAAAAGCGACACCCGAAGGCGAAGTTCGAAGCCGAAAACACCCGATCAAAATTAACAAAAGAACGGCGAAAGACCAACCATTAAATAAAAGTAAATGTCTTCTGAATTTTTTTTATCAAACGTATTCGTGAAAATCGAAAAGTTAGACAATTCTTAATGATTTAAGGATTTATTCGATTTAAAAATAAAAGGAAATCTTGGGGTAAAAAAGAAAAAAGGTGGATCAGCCTTGATAAGCTTCGAAGGTGAGAAGCGACGAGCTAATACACTGTAAAAGGAAAAGCAAAAAGGAGTCATCCAGTATTTAAAATATAGACACGATGCATGTGACTTAGTCAATCCATATAATATCTATAGAAGCTTTTATATAGCAAATTTCTGGGATAAATGCAATAGACAAAAATTATTCTTGCATATACGCGAAAAATGACGAATTTCGGTGTTCTCTTTGTAATTTTTTTTTCTTAATGCAAATTTTTGCTCTTTTTTTGTATTTATGAATTCCTTTTCGATTGTTACTAAGAATGTTTGGATTGACCAAGTAAGAAAAAAGAAAAGGTCTAAGAAACTGGCGATAGTCACTGATTGGACGCGTATGAGTAAACATTGATTGGAAAGGTAAACTGGAATAGAGCCAAAAATTTCACATTAAAGGTTTACTATATAATAAAAATACAATATGTAAAAAAATTGTTAAAATAAGTTTTTTAAATTTACAGAATATAAAAAAACACATTAACTAAATATTTTAGCAGATTTTTTTTTCAAGAATATTTTTAAGTCCCAATAAGCTGAGGATGCCAATGAATTCCTAAAATTAAAGGATATTAAATGGAATTAAATATTTTCATTTTATTAAAGACTGTGACCTAAAGATCCTTTGCATTGTTGCGGAACAAGACATGAAGTGAAAAGAGCGTTGTATTCTTGGTTTTAGGCCATTAATTAAAATGTGTTTTTAAAATATTTTCATAAATTAATAAAACATAAAGAAAATGGAAGATAAATATTTTAAAAGTGAAATTATATTTTAGGAAGAATCAATTGATTATAATCCAATAACTTATTATAATAAAGTCGATCTCAACTTTATAAGACATTTAATGCTGAAATGCTGATAATTATTTATTCCTGACCTATCTGACGATGGAAGAATATGTTGAGTAAAACTTCGACAGGACATAGGAAGAGAAAATGGATTATTTATTTTAATTAAATTTTTAGAAACGTTTAAAATAATTTCTTAAAATTTATTCATTTTTAATACTAACATGGAAATAAAAATTATTTCGTGTAATTAAATAATTTTTCAATAAATTCAAAATGACTCTGACATACGCCGATTTGACTAAAACAACTGACTAATCATAAACAAAATTATTTTAATCAAACACCAATACAAACTCAGTCGTTTTCGCATTTCCCTTACATAATCACAATTTCCCAAGCGAAAATAAAGTTATAACAAAAAATTAAGTCATTCTCGCCAATTTTATTAAATAAGCTCGAACTATTCCCGTCGTGCTCGTACGAATAATATCCCTTACGAATTTAAAAATAATTGAGAGATAATATAATAAATAACACTAATAGATTTATGAAATCAATAAAAGCTATGGAAGCGATCACCAAAAATATTAATAACGAAAAACCCTAACACAAGCAAATGACTGAAAAAGAAAATACTGTATGAACTATTAAAATAAAAACTAACTAGTAAAGTTTAATGCCAGATATATTTTTAAAAATGTTGGAATAAATAAATTAATTATAATCCAATGAACTTATTAATATAAGTAGAAAAATGCAAAAAATAAAAAATAAATTACGAAAAAGTGATTGAATAATATTTAAGTAGAAATTTTGGGGGTTTTCGAGAATAAATGCATATTTCGCCATTTTTGCGTTTAATCCATATTTTGGCCATTTTTTGTAAATTTTCACAAGAAAAAATGAAAAAAAAAAAGCGAAAATATTCCCCCAAGGATCGACTTTTTGGCAAATTAAAGAAATAAACCTTAAAAACCGAAAAATTTTGAGTCTTTTATAAGAACTTTTTGAAAAAATTTGTTTTTGTAAAAAATGTAATTTTATTTAAGCATATACTAAAAATTTAAAGATTTCAGAATTGCTTATATAAATTTTGGAAACTAAAATTTTTTGGAATTGTCTAAAAAACGCCTCCTAGCCATTGTTTTGGTTTTTTTAAAGTCATTTCTGAATTTTACACAGTTTCTAGGGCATATTTGTGCGGTTTTTAATGCATATTTTATACGCATATTTGACATTTTTAGTGCATACAACTTCGAACAAACCTATTTTAAGATGAAGGCTCTATTCAATAAATTAAGAATTATTTCATTTTTTCTTTCCTTGCAATCAATGCTTATCCTTCCTCGGAATACTGTTTTAGGATAATTAATTTTCTATTTTCGGTTCTCCATGGGGAGAAGTCGGATCTGGGATCCTATTTATGTCCTTTATATTCGTTTTTCGGGGTTTGGAACATATTTTGCACATATTTAAATTTTTGGGAAAGAATTATAGGAAAAATGCAAGAAAATTGAAAAATACACCCCTAAAAATCAAGTTTTTTGCATTTCTTACAGAATTTTCAAAAAAAAATTTTAAATTTATTTGGAATGCCGAAAGCAGCTAAATCAAATTTCCTTCATTAATTCATCATTGAATTTCGAAATTCATTGCTGAAACATATCCAACTGACAGCTTTAAATTTACAAAACACTTTATCAAAAATAAGACCATTTTATTGCCTAACTCCTCAAAATGTATTTGATTTGCAATTGTGAGGCGAAAATGATTAAGAATGAGATTTTTCTGGGATTTTTATGCATAAAGACACCGAATTTTTCCAATTTTTAACATGTATTTCCGCACATATTTCAGCATTTTTTGGATTTTTAGCACATATTTTATTACTAGAGACTGTGCTGCAACATTTGCGCCCCTACATTTGCGCCGCTACATTTGCGCCGCTACATTTGCGCCGCTACATTTGCGCCGCTACATTTGCGCCCCTACATTTGCGCCCCTTACATTTGCGCCCGATTGTGAATTAAAAAATTTATTCATGAAATTGCCTTTCCCAAGGGTTAACGGGAGATTAATATGATTGTTCAATCCAGTTCGGGGCGCAAATGTAGGGGCGCAAATGTAGGGGCGCAAATGTTCGGGGCGCAAATGTAGCGGCGCAAATGTTCAGTGACCCTAGATACCGCAAAAAAAAGGGACCAAAAATCGCGACAAAATGCCAAAAAAGGCGTTATTAAGGCACGAAAATCCAAAAAAAAGGCAAAATAAAAGCCAACGTAGAAGCCTCAAAAAGTGGAAAATGCGTTTTTTGCTTAATATATCAGAACTAGTGCGCAAAAAAGACATATACCTCAAAAGGTAAAAGGGACGATTCGTTTTTATTACCTCGATTCGTTTTTATTACCTCGATTCGTTTTTTGGGGTAGAAATTCGAAAATTCGCGGCTGAATCGATGAAATTTTAAATATTTTAGATAAATTGTGGCAGTGGCCATTTGCCAATTGGTCAGTCATCGGACAGGGGGGCATTACGTTCAATCGGGAAACTTTTTTTTTTGGAAATTTTAATGAAAGATTTTTCAAACAATTTGCCCATTTTTTCTTGAAAATTTTTTATTTTTCATTTCGGGGGTGGGGGCGCATGACCCCCCCCTGGATACGTGCCTGGCCACCACCTAAATTGTAAGTCGGAAATTGGGTATAAATTTGGTGCCATTTGATAGAGCATGGTCCATTCCCCATATTAAGAAATCTAAAAGTTATTAGGCCTCAAAGATCGAAGTTTGGTGCCTGATAATTACCAACTCCTTTGCTTTGTTTGTTTTCATTAAAGAAATTTATTATTACATTTTTTTGCCTAGAAGATACTTTTTTAAATTGTTTGCTTTGTTATTGACTAATTTAATGTATTTTTAATCGATGAAGGGAAAAGACAGCAATTTTGAGGTCTCAAAACGGCTAACAATAGGTATTTTTAGTCAAATTCTTCTTGGAGAGAGTCGGGGTGGACATTGAAAGCATTGATTCTAATGGGGACACGGCGTTGGTCTATGCTTTGCTGGGAAACAAATTGGAAATTGGCCACTACTGATCGGCCTAACAACGATGATGAATTAGGAAAAGGAATGATAAAAATAATTTTTATTGAATCATCGAAAATATTTTACCTCTTTCTCAGGCATTTTAGCCGAAAAACTATCCTTTTTAGAAGAAAAACGAGAATTTAATGTTCCGATGTTTTTTGGGAGGCGCCGCCTGGGAAATTCTTTGGAATCTTGGCATTAAGAAAATTGATCCATTTTCAAAATTTGCCATCTTAAAACTTTCCCCTTGGCCACTCAAATTTCCTAAACTCAACTTAAATTATAGACACTACCGAAAAATGACTGTAATTTAACATCTTTCATTCAAGAAATGAAAAAATTAAAAAAGGTAAAATTGCTATTCCTTCAAAAATCAAAGAAGCTATTTTTTGGTGCCCATTTCTCAATCGCTTATTTTTTGTTTTTGCTTTTGGCATCCTGCGAAATCTGCTTACCATTTTTTGTTCAGGTATTACGCCCCATCGGCTTATTGGCATTTTGGGCATCAGTTTGCTCCTCTCCATTGCTGCCAATGCTAACAGTGATGACGATGACTAATTGATGAGTCATATAACGTCGGAATTATTCATTTATTTTTTGCAAATATTTATTTGCACAACATTTGTCACTTCAACTGATTTACAGTTTCACATTCGATTTACAATTTTATCAAATAAACAATCCATAAAAAGCTTTAAGATTAAAAAAATCGCTTTTTTAAACTTTTTCTATTTCAAATGTTTATAATAAATCCAATAATCCAAAAACATTTCTAAAAAGTAAAAAATTTTAAATGATAAAATTGGTCAAAAAAATTTGAATCGTAGGGGATGAATTTTTTGGAAACTTTCTATTTTGTCCATTTTAGGGGGGGGGGGGGGGTATGAACAATGGTTTAGCTTAGGCCTATCGTAGGCTTTTTGCAAATTTTTTATTGTAAGAGTTGCCCTTCTGTTGACATCATTCAGTGTGCTTAGGGTTGCTTTTGCACATTCCAATAATCAAAGTATACAAACAAAAACAATGGACGATTCGGAAGGTATAAAGTTTCCGACGATTCGAAAAACACTGTTTACGCGTAAAATGCCATGGGACGCAAAAACCGACTAGAACTAAATATTTTAAATAATTGAACGAGTTTAAAGTTATTTCGTTCTGATAATTCCCAATTTTTTTATTTTTAAATATATTTTTAAGAAGGTCAGGCGGTTTCCAATAGTCTGCCACCGGAGAAATTTTTAAAATTTTATAGGGATTTTTAATGATTTTTATCAATAAAAGGAAAAAAATATTGAATTGTCATTAAGAATAGGTCTTTTTTAAACTTTGTCGATTTAAATTGTTGATAATAAATCCAATAATCCAAAAACATGATCAAAAAACAATTAAAATCATAGGGGATGAATTTTTTGGAAACTTTCCATTTTGTCCATTTTAGGGGCGGGGGGGGGGGGGTGTTTTAAATTGCGGGACGGGACGTTAGCAGAAGGACACTAGCGGGCGAAAAAATGCATAAAAAATGAAATAATAATAATTGTCAAGATTTATCAAATAAGGACGGCAATTAAATGTGCATTTTATACAAAAACGATTTGTTTTTTATTATCGGTGTTTCGGTGAGTCGGCTTCAAGATGATGCTAAACCAGCGGTATCAGCAAGAGAAATAAAACAATTCAATTTTATTGGCAAAATTATTTTAATTTTGGTTTATTTTTCGATTCTTATATGGATATTTATGGTTTTCTGAATATTATTTTACATAATTAAAAAAGTTTAATTAATTTCGTTGTAAATTCCCAATAAATTTATTTGGCTTGATTTTTCGTGGCGTCTCCAAAATCCAAATATTTCAATTGATTTTTTCGATTTTTCTTCGGAGGTCGTGGAAAACTGCTGCAATTGGCGCGTCTCTTCTCCATTCGCTCATACATCACTTCGCATTGGTCCATTTCTTCTCATTTTACATATTATCGTACTAAAATCCAGTAAATTTTAAACTTATATTCGTCCCACCGGGAAACGGGAAAATTTTTCACGAAAAATTTGATTTTTTTAAATTTTTATATAATATTTTTCAAGTAAAAATACAGTTTAATTTCATATAAAAGACAAACTTTACAACAAAAATAAATAATATAATATATAATTAATAAAAAAGGCAAATAGAATTTAATGTTCAATTTTTTATCATAGTTTCTCTACTGTAAATTAAAATAATTAAAGAATCTATTCGAATGAGAGAAAAAAGACAAAAATGAGAAATCATTTAAATTTAATTATATTCCCCAATTCCAGAGAACACAATTAAAAAAAAAACTATTGAAAAACTGGAAAAAATATAATGCCGGACTATCACACTTTTGCTTATTTATTATAAAAAATTTATTGGAGAGTAATGCATTTTTTAAACTTGTAAATACAAAAAAACACAACGATACATCTTCTTAAATATAACCGCACCTTAGCCGATTCTAACATCAAAATGGTCAAAAAAAGAATTATGGCGTATATGTTTATCTTATTTAATATAACAAAAATTAAAAAACCATATAAAATATAAAGAATCAAAAGAAAGTATTCACTTTTAAAAGAATATGTTTAAAAATGAAGAAAGTCTTTTCGGTGCTAGTTACAAATCGTCATTAAAAATTAAAACTAAATTAAATTATAATATTAAGAATTTTTTCAAACCGAACTTACTTGAATTATTATCAAACAATTAATCAATTTTTGTTCTTCATGATGCCTATATATGATCAAAATTGTAGTACTAAATATAAATTTTTTCTTTCAATGAACAAAAAAATAATTCTTTAATGAAAGAAATGAGTTAAAAATAACAAAATACTTTTGTTAAATGTTTAAAAAACCAATTAATTGAAACCGGCAAAATAAAGTAATATCTGTAACGCAAATGGTGGTTAATAATTAATTTAAGCTTTCTTTATTGGAATTAAAGCAAGAGTTGTTATTATTGTTTCCCAACCAATTCTGACCAAGCATTAGCCACGAAAAAAGCTTTAAAGGAATTAATTTTGAATTGTATTATTGCACTAAATATAAAAAAGCAACAAAAAATTTCTATATCTTTATAATAATAATGAAATAGTTTGTAAAAAATTATCATATAAAAATAACATAAAATAATACCAAAAGAAGAAAAAAAGTTTCACTTTTACCGACATTTAAAGCGATTGGAAATTATCTGCTACAGGCCAAACAACATGTTAAACCGATTTTATGCCTCAAGATTAGGACAAAAAACCATGGCTGATAAATTTATTCAGTTAAGATAACAATGTAAAAAAATTTAATAATTCTAAATATCCAAATAATATTTATTTAAAAGTAAAGATAAATATACAACATTTTTTTCGGAAATTGAAAATAAACAAAATATTTATTTGTTTTAAAAAGTGAAGAATAAAAAGAATGTGTTCATCGTTAAATTATATATTTAAAAAATTGGGAGAAATACTTTAGAATCTTTAATATTGGAGAAAAAAAAATAATGAAAGATCTAATTCATAAAAGCAATGGAAAAAAGAGACAAAATGGCGAATTTAAATCATTTGATTTCTATTGTGAATTGATACGTGATCCAGTAATAATACCTCCCCGCTCAATTAAAACAAATAGGGACAGACATTTTTCTTTTCTCTACCGATAACAATATGAAACATGTGATTCAAAATTAATATAAACGAGAATTCCTGATAAAAAGAAACACTAAATAAAAATAATAAAAAATAGGAATACAAAAGAAATGTTGAAAATAAGTACTATTAAAATGATTAACAATAAAAATTTAATGAGAGTATATTAATCATTCTGTACGGCCTTCCAACAACAACACCAAAATTAGATGTTAATTAACAATTGAAAAACTTCAGAACTGAAGAATTCATAAAGAACCCGATTATAAATTGAAAAATAATTGATATTAAATTTTAAATATAAGATTTCTTTATTCGAATATTATTGCAAACACTGCAATTATTTTCCAAACAAGTCTGACGAAGGATTATCCATGAAAAAAACTTAGATGCAATTTAATATAATTTAAAAACCAAAATAAACACTCTTCATTCAATTTTGAGGAGTCAAGTTTGGGTCTGATCAGTTTTAGAATATATTTAATAATATAATAATAAAATATTTGGTAAAAGCACCAATTTTATAAAAATAATATAAAGTGTTGCAAAAAAGATGAAAAAAGCAACAATTTTATCGACATTTCAAGCGATTGGTAATGCCTGCTTCAGACCTGAAGAATACATGAAACCTATGTTATGCATCAAGATTTGTTAAAATAGAAAAAAAACTGCGGATATATAATTTATTAATAAAATAATTTGAAAAAAAGTTTCATCAAATTCTTCATGAAAAAAGCTTTAAAATTTATTCTGAATTGTATACACGCAATTAATATTATTTAAAAAGCAAAAAATAAATAAAAATAAGAAGCGCTCTTCGTTCAATAGTTGGAGTTAAGTTTTTAGGTAACATATTTAATAAACGACGCAATGAAATACATGTTAAAAATATTAATATAAATAATATAAAAGGATGAAAAATATCAGTTTTATAGACATTTCAAGCGATTGGAAATGTGTGCGACCGGATGACTACAAAAATCCTATCATCTGTGTCAAGATTTTTTCAAAAAGAATCATGACGGAAATGCTTATTCATTTATTTAATAAAACCATAATCGTAGATGTTAAGTTAAATTATTTAAAAAATATAACAAAGAATAACAACAATATAATAAAATATTTGGCAAAAAATAAACTAATTATAAAAATAATATAAAACGATGCAAAATGAAAATCCCAACCTGTAAGTTTGAGACTGGTAAAATTAGTTTGAGAGAGTTCAAATATTTTTAAAACATTATTTTGACAAAAAAAAAAAAACTTGGACCGGGTTAACAGCCCTAAATTGCATTCGATCGGTCGGGTTAACAACTCTAAATTGTATTACTTATAAATTATAATATTTATCATTTTATATAAAATTTAAGTCGCCCAATTAAACAAATTTTCATTATCCAAAAGTATAAAATATTGTAATTTAATTTAGGGCCGTTATGTATTTCACTATGCCAAAACAACAAAATCAATAATGAGAAGATGAAATTTAATGGGGTCGATATTCCGACCGGAAATAGGTAATTAAAACTAGAGAGCGACTACGGACCGGATCCGTATACGGATTTTACGGGTCCGTAGTCCGTATTTTTTTGGGCCGATACGATTTTTACGGACTACGGATTTTCTCGATTTTTAGTCCGTATCCTGATCTGATCCATATAAATTATGATACGGTTACGGGTTTTTTTAAACTGCACTTTTGTTGAATATTATTTAGATTTTTATTTATATTTCGCCAAAGCACTGGGAAATTTTTACTAAATTGAAAAAAAAAGCAAAATTTTATGCCAAAAACTCAAAATCATTACGATATTGAATTGCATTTAGTTTAAATTTTTCGAAATTCCTTTTCATTTTTTTCAATTCGTAAATTTCTTAAGAAATGAATTTCGTTTTTCAATTTCTTAAATTTTACGAACTTGGATTTGTAAATTTTTAAAAATTATACATAGTTTTAGTGAAATCTGTCAACAAAATTCATGAAATAAATTGCAATCAAATATTGAATGAACGGTTGGTTGTTATGGCAGAGAAATACATTTTTGAAATAATTTTATAAATATAAAAAGATTAACACAAATAGAAAACTATAAATATTTTTTATTAAAAAAAAAATTAAAAATTGAAAAGAATTACATCAGATTAAAATAACATTTAATAATAAATAATTCTATTGAAGGATCACCAAATATATTTTATAAGAAAAGATTAATTCACAAAATTATGTTTATAAAATTATTATTTATGATATTGTTAAAAACTCAAAAATGAATGAATAATTTTGTGTTTTATAAATTAAAAAAGAATTATGAAAACTTAAAATGTGTTTATCTTTATAAATTATTTCGATATATTTAAAAAAAATAAGAGAAAATGATGTTGAACAGTGAGCAAAACAATAAGAAAGCAGCTATACCTTGGTTTTTAAATCGTTGAAAAAATTCAAAATTCATTTAATTTTATTACCAGAAACTTTAAGGAATGAAAAGCAAAAACAAGCAGATGGATAAAAAAAAGAAAATAATCTATTCCGATAGCTTCCCCAAATTAAAAAAAAAACAAAAAATTATTACAAAATTAATTGTCGCTGCTGATCAAGCCATTTTGCGAGGTCTTCGCCAGAGATGAAGTCATATAATAGTATCAATTTAGGTGATAAACTGATAAAAGCCAACTATTAAAATTCGAACTAACTTGTAAAATTATCTAAAACCGAGAATTTTTTCAAAAAACAAAAACAAATGAACATGCTAAGATAAAAAAATAATTTTAAGTGTATCATCTAAAGAAAATAACACTATCAGCTCAGATAAAGCGTTAAAACAGTCAAAAATTTTCAAATAATTTTAATTTTATGGTTTATAAAACTCTATTAAAATTGCTATGCAAATATGTAATAATAAGGGATGTCAATTTTATGCAAATGCATTTTTTTCCTGGCTTATCCTTACTCTAAATAGTAGGAAAAACACTTTCTTTTTTGTATTTGCATATAAAAACCGGGTCTTTTATTTGCATATTTTTGCATATTTTGGGTTTTTATGCATATTTCAAGCATATTTTTTTAGTTTTTTTTTTTTGCATATTTTGCTATTTTATCAAATATTTTCCAGTTTGAATATCCCTTATTTGTTAGGAAAAAATTTTTGATTATGCCTAAACTAATTCCAAATCTGAATGGTGCGCGAGTGGGTCAACAGTAAGCTCCCTGCCGAAAATCTTGAGAAATTTTGATTTGCAGTTGCAAAATAATCGATAAATAGGAGAAATAGAATTTTTAAATAAATTATACACTTCTAATTTTCAATTTTTATGCATATTTAGTGCATATTTCACGACTTTATTTGCATATTTATGCGCATATTTTGGCCACTTTTCGTGCATAAAATTTACATACCTGGTAATAATAAATAAAATGACAATATTGGAAAAAAACTAGTCAGAAAAAATTAATTTCAATGCATTTTTAAAATTTCCGGCTAATCTAAAAAACAAACATTTACGATAAAATTAATCACTAAAAGTAAGAAACTGTTTATTAAAATAGAAAAATTATTGATTTAAATGAAATAGTAAAATATTAAATAAATTTCTAAAATAATAAAAAATATTCATAATTACAAAATACTTTGGACAATTATACTTATCAAGGAGTTCTTGATCACTTCTGTTTGCCCTGGGATGCAATTACACGACTACCCGAAGTAATACCACTTGCTGTTGGAACTAATATGAAAAAGGTCCCACTGACATAAACGCACGCTTCCAAATGCAAATTGATTTACAGTATTATGCAACAGGTATAAATTGCTAGAACCCATTTTTTGGTGAGCAGAAAACGTCTAATATTCTGTATTATAATGATAAAATTTGGCTGTTCAATTGGATAAAAGCTATGCTTAACAAGAATGGTTGGATGTATAAGTCGGAGATTTTCCTTTGTGGAAATGCGACGAAAACTTAAATGTTTTAGTTTTTAAATCGAAGAAAACAACCGATTAAAATTTCAAAAAAATATATATAAAAATTATGGGAATATTTCTTAATTTATTTTATGCGCTTTAATCGTACAAGCTAAAAAATGAAAAGTTGAAGCAACTAAAAAGAAAGGTCTGCTGAGTAATTATAATTTTAGAATTTTATTTAAAAAAATACGTAAAACCATAAATATCAACGACCATTAATGAGGAATATTGAAAAGCACAAAGAGTGCATCTCGATTTCTATAATTTGTAATATGGTTACAAGGCCGAGAGTTAAAAAGAATTATGAATCTTTTTTTTTTAATAACTACAACACTTACTTTATAAAAAAAGAAGCATAGACTAATTAAAATAAATAAGTCTTAAATATTAATATATAATTATTTTATATTATTATCTCATATTTGTACCTTTCATTTTAAAAAGAAAATTTAAATTTAAAACTAATTAAATAATTAAAAGATATTGGTATTTCTATTACTTTTTAATTTATCTTGAAACTTTAAATAAATAAAGTGATGAATAAAAAAAAGCGATTCTAAAGCTAATTTGAGATAAATTCTATGATTATAAAATATTAAATATTTCAAATAAATTATTGCATTGGTTATCCATTATGACACCAGTAAAAGACACGCATGAAACGGCAAAACCGAAGTGAATACCCCTCTTAAAGAAAAATGTAATTTTAAAAGAAAAGAATTTATGAAAATATAAACAAAAAAATATCAAAAAAAAATAAAAAAAATAAATTATTATACAAAAGTTATGATTAAAACTAATGATTAAAATATATAAAGAAAAACCATAATTAAGATTATAAAGACAGAGGGTTACCCTTGAAAATTTCCCGAAATAAGGACATCGCTGGTCAAAAATAAGATTTTAGGGTCAAAAATAAGGACATTTTTTAAAATATGCTTCCAAAACTTTAAATTGCGTTTTTATTCAACAAATCAAGCATTAGCAACATATTTCTCGCCGCCAACTATTTTTATGAGCAATTCCGGCTTAGAAATGAGAAACTTATACATTTCGATTTTAACAATTTTGTGGAAAACATAAGCAATTTTAAATTTCAGTGCATTCAGAATCAAAAAATCAGATTTTTAACAATTTTTTTCGGCGCATTTTCCAAAAAAAAAATTTTTCGGTATGGGTGAGGGAAGAGAGTCCGGCGGTGCCGATAGGCGCCGCCGGGGAAATTTTTGAAACTTTTGCTCGGTTTCTTAGCAAACTGTGTCAAAAAAATGACCATATTTCTCTATGAAAACAATATGCAAGTCTGAAATTTTCAATTTTATCCAATGTAAATTATTCACGGACAAACGGTGAATTGACCCCGTGAATCGTGACCGTGATCGAAAAATCCGTGAAATTCACGGTAACCGTGACCGTGACCATGAGTCACGGCGCACCTCTAATAGGCGCCGCCGGAAAATTTTTTTAAATTTTTAATGCGATTTCTTAACGATTTTGTTCAAAAAATGACAAAATTTTATGATTTTGAGCAGATTTTTAAAAGAATAAGAATTTTTAGGGGGCGGTGAAAATCCAGATCCAGGAAAAATCCAGGCCTGGATCCAGGTCCAGCCGAGCTCTAGATGAAAGTGTACCGCCGAGAGAAAAATTTGAATATTTAACTGAATCTTGTTAAGATTTTGCATAATTCGCTTCAAAAACATTTCTTTCAAAAATTATCATTTAAAATCTAAATTTCTCTCTGAATCCAAAAAATAAGACTAAAATAAGGACAAATCTTATAAATAAGGACATTTAAAATTTTTAAGATTTGGACCCTCAAAATAAGGACAAATCTTACAAATAAGGACAAAGGAAACCCTGATATATATATATATATGTGTGTATAATATATATATATATATATATATATATATATATATACGAGAAAATATATAAAAACAACTTGAATATCGGCGAGTTCGTCAAATTACCAAATAAAAGATCAATTTGGAAAAGTATACCTTCCTGAAGTTAAGTGTCTAATTGTAAGAAGAAAAGGTACCGGGTCGTTACTCAAAAACCATAAAATCAAAATTGGAAATTATTCATAATGAATCAAATTATATAATCTTGATATTATTCGATAGTTTTCTATTATCCTGCAAAATTCAAAAAGTTTCATTAAGTTTCAAAAAAGTTATGATCTGAGAAACTGAAAAAACCAAATTTCTTGAACATTTTTCGTCATAACTTTCTTTAAACATAATGAAACTTTTTTAAATTTTTGCAAGATAATAGAAAACATTTAGTGCTATCGAATAATATAAAAATTAAAAACTTGGTTGATTTTGAGCAAAGTTAAATCAAAAAAAATTTTATTTTGATGGTTTTTGAGTAACATACATAGCATCGAACAAAATGTAAAATAAAGAATTAAACTATTAAATGCAAAATAAAGGCATTGCTTAAACGTCTGATGCGAAAATTGATTCTATTTTAAAAAAATTCATTTAACATACAATCATTTTTAAATGAATTGAATATGAAAATCATTAAATTTATAAGATAAATATTTTTAAAAGAAAATAAATTTATTATTACATTAACATTCTTTAAAAATTAAAGTGAAGGAAGCAACCAAAGCCCTACATGGCCGTCTTATTCAACTAAAAATCTTGAAAACCTCCGAAAATTATGGGAAATATATAATTTTTCTGATAAACAGAGAAAACTTAAATGCATCAAAATGATTGAATGTAAATTCAATATATTAATAAATTCACGAATAAAGAATCAAAAGAATGTGTTTGCTATTAAAGTATTATTCTGAATTTATACACAAATTTTATGTTTCATCAATTGGGAATAAAGAAAAATGTTTAATGAAAGAATATCAAATGATTAAATTAGAATATAAATAAAATAAGAAGTTTTTAAAATTTGGGTATATAAGATTGGAAAAGAAGAAATGATGTAATGTAAAATAGAGTATTATTAATTACAGAAAAAAAGGAACGAAATGATGTGAAAAAATGTTAACTCTAAAAATGTATATTATAGAAAACGAATAGAAAAATACTCAATGTAAGTGAGAAAAATTATAAAATTAATTCTTATTTATCAAATGCAATTACTTGGGAAGATTTGATTTACTCGTCATTGATGAAAGTAAGGTTAAGCCCCGACCCGGAGCTCCCCGATCCCCGACATTTTTGGGCCTATTCCCCGCCCCGACCCCCGACATGTCGCTCCCCGAGGTCCCCGGCCCCTGACTTTTTGCCCCCCGACTCCCCGACATAATTCGGGGAATGAGGGTCTGAGTGAAAAATTAGAGATGAAAATTTGAGATAAAGGAAAAAATTAAAAAATAAGCATAAATATATTCTTTAAAAGTATTACTTCCATTTTTCAGATGGCCTAGTGGTTAGTCTTCTTGACTTTCCCTTCTTTTGTTCCCAGTTTCAATCCCTCTACAGAAATAAAATTATTTTAAATTTTTTTTCTATATTCATTGGTTTCCTATCGACAAAATATGATTCCTCATAGTTTTTTTCAATTAACACATATTTTATCATTTTTAAATGAAAATCCGTACAAATTGTTGAACCTGGTAATCCCAACCAGCCTCTTTTTTTGTTTAAAATCTGTTAACAAATTACACTCGATTTTTCAAAATTTCCCCCGGCGGCGCCTATCGGCACCGCCGTACCCCTTTTTTCCCCAAAAGATTTCTGGAAAAATGCGAGCCGAAAAAAATGACGTGAATAGCAAATCTGAATTTCTAATAATATTCGATCATTTGTCCAAAATGATTAATTATTTGAAATAATTGAACAAAATTTGATTTGAAAATTTTCATGAATTTAATTAAGCTTTAATAAAATAAAAATAAATTTAATTTTGTATTTTCACTTGAAAAAAAATAAAAATTTGAATTTTTTAAAATTCCCGGTTGGTCCCGGTTCTCGGTCCCGGTCCCGAAGAAAAATCGAGGTCCCGGTCCCAGCTTCTCAGGTCCCGGCAAGTCCCGGTCCCGGTTTTGCCCAAAATTCCCGGTCCCGCTTCGTTTGGGAGCAAGCGGGGCGGAAGGCCGGCGGTGACGACAGGCGTTGCCAGAAAAAAGAAGATTTACGAGCATTTAAAAAGAAAAATTGGTTTTTTTGAGTTAAAATAAAATTTGGTCATTCCCCGATCGGGGTCCCCGACCCTCGACAATTGAGCTCCTCCCCGCCCCGACCCCCAACATGTCGCCCCCGAGGTCCCCGGCCCCCGACTTTTTGCCCCCCGAGGGCTCGGGGCTTAACCCTAGATGAAAGTGTTGCCACCGAAGGATTAAGAGTCTGGTGCGCTTTACTGCTTGATTTTAGTAATGAATAATACTCATAGAATATACATAAAAATGCATAATGATAAGAATATTCAATTATTAATTATACAATATGATGTATTTAACATCTTATTTTCTATGAAGAAAAGGAATTAATAAACAATAAAATAAATATTTTTTAACAATTTAAACTCCTAAAAAACTAACATTTAAAATGATTCAATTATTTCGATCCACATGCAAATAAATTAATAGTTCTAATAAATAACTATAAACAGGTTGAGAAAAACCGTAACCATAAAATAATTAAATTCAGAAATAAAACTTCGATTTTGGCTAATCTAAAAAATTTGCAATTCAATAATGCATCATAAAATGTACCAAAAAGCTTATGGTTTGACATACTGTAAAAATTGCGGTCCAACTCCTCACCCATACAAGATTTATTATTAAGTGAAAAAAGAATTGCCGCAGACAAGGTTCTCATGACATCTGGTGATACATTAAAAAAAAAAGAAGAAAAAACACTGAAAATTCTACTGAAATTTCAAATACTAAAAGAAAATGTTACGAGAACATAATTAAAATTAGTGAAGAATATGTAAAATCAAACTAAAAAATATATTTATTCATAAAGTAATTTAGAAAAAAGAGCCAGGATAGAAAATTGAAAAAATCTTTGACCTCCATTGAGAATCGACAACCGACATTGGGATCTTCTAAAAGACCTTTATTGCGAAGCGATAAGGTATCCAGTAATTATACCACCCCATGATTAAATTTTGAAACCTTATCAGCTACAGTAAAGTTATAAAGAAATAAATATGTATATTTTCATAATTAACGCAGACAAGGTTCTCATGACATCTGCTGATACATTAAAAAAAAAGAAAATTTGCAATATAGTAATAATAATAATAATATTTAAAAGAATATGTAATATCTTGCCTTTTAATTGGCTGATTTACCACTGACCCATTACAAGTATTTACTCATTTTTTTAAATCGGAAGTAAATTTCTCTAAATCGAAATTTGAAAGTTTTCTCGGAATATCGTATTCAGATGTCATTTTCTAGGCCAAAAAAGATTTATTTTTTCACCAAAAAACTTATGATTACAATATTTAAAAAAGAAAACGTATTTACGTTTTGGTGTTTTTTTTTGGCTTTGGGGCATATGCTACATAGAGTTTTAATCAGCCTTAAGTTTTGTGCTTGTTTAAATTTTGTGTGTATTTTAAAAGAATGCACCATTTCAATACGAACGAGCACATGAAAAAGCAGTGGCAGTGCATAAAAACATGCAAAAAATGCAGTTTTGACGGGCCGTATTTATTAACACCCCGACCATTTTAAAGACAGAAATACTCACTTTTTGGAAAACAAAAAAAGGAGTTAAACAAATAAATTTGATAGAGATAATCTTAAAAAGATGAATTTGTCGGCAATTGTCACCAGATGTGAGTTTTGCGACTTTTAAAACTGAGTGAAGAAAAAATAAAATAAAATTCAAAAAGTTTATTTAAAGAAAATTAAAAAAAGTTTATAGCCAAAAAATGTAGCCGAATTGCATAAACAAACAAAAAAATAAATAAAATTTTATTTAAATTCGAATGTAACCTGATTCAGCAAATTTCGACTCCCAGAAAACTTTTCTCGAGTACGAATAATCGTTAATTTTTTCATCTTAAAATTTTAGAAAAAAAGTGCAGCAAACTCCAGGTCTTAACAGCAGAAGTGAAAAATGTACAAAGACATTAGTGAACCTAAAAATCAGTATTTTGAAAAACATAATTGAATTTCTGGGCTAAAATAAAATGAAAATCCGGGACCAGGAAAAATTCAGGCTTTTAGGCTTGGGCCTAAGTTTTTTTTTAAATTTTTTTTTATAACAACAAAGTTTAAAAAATGTTATTAATTGCATGAAATTATCTATGCACTTTTGTGTTTTTTAATTCAACCAGAAAGAATGGAAGAAGTAAGAAAGTTGAATAATAAAATAAAAATGTAAAATTTTCAAAAGATTTATTTAATGTTTAAAAAGTTTTCTCCAAGCTATTTCCGATATATTTTTTAAATTTATCTTTGTAAAAATAGCCAAAAAAGTTCTGCCGCTAGCAGGGGTCGAACCTGCGACCTTGGGCTTATTAGACCCACGCTCTAACCGACTGAGCTATAGCGGCACTGTAACCAACAAAATTTATATTAAATAAAAAATTAAAAGATGCAATTGAAATATTTTTAATTAAAAACAGAATTTTTCCGACATTCTAATTAGCACTTTGATGTTAAAAATTTATTTATCTTTTTTCTGTTTAATGATAAAGTTGACTGGCATGGTATCGGTTTTATCACTATTTAACGGTCTCTAATTTCCATTTTTGGCGGGACGGAACCAAAAAAAAAAATAAAATCTTACAAACTTCCGTTCTCTGTTTTCCTACCGGAAATTTTAGCCATCACTAAAATAATGGCAGACAAAAACAAAAACATGTTTTTCATTTTTGTAATTCATTTCCTATACAGCAATCAATAAAGATTTGTTTTTTTTTAAATTAATTTATAATAACATTTCATCTTTCCATGTTTATTATAATGATTATGAATATTCTCAATTATATTATAATTCCTAAATAAATGAAAATTCATTCTCATCAATAAAATAATAAATTAGCAATTTTAAATAATTTATTTCAATGTGTTCAAACATTTTTTCATTTCTTTTTATTATCTCTCAATATATTATTTTTCTTTCTTTTGTAAAAGAAAAGCCTTTCAAAGATGTGTTTGCTATTAAGTATATCTGAATTTATACACAAAATTTATGTTTCATCAATTGGGAATAAAGAAAAATGTTTAATGAAAGAATATCAAATGATTAAATTAGAATATAAATAAAATAAGAAGTTTTTAAAATTTGGGTATATAAGATTGGAAAAGAAGAAATGATGTAATGTAAAATAGAGTATTATTAATTACAGAAAAAAAGGAACGAAATGATGTGAAAAAATGTTAACTCTAAAAATGTATATTATAGAAAACGAATAGAAAATACTCAATGTAAGTGAGAAAAATTATAAAATTAATTCTTATTTATCAAATGCAATTACTTGGGAAGATTTGATTTACTCGTCATTGATGAAAGTAAGGTTAAGCCCCGACCCGGAGCTCCCCGATCCCCGACATTTTTGGGCCTATTCCCCGCCCCGACCCCCGACATGTCGCTCCCCGAGGTCCCCGGCCCCTGACTTTTTGCCCCCCGACTCCCCGACATAATTCGGGGAATGAGGGTCTGAGTGAAAAATTAGAGATGAAAATTTGAGATAAAGGAAAAAATTAAAAAATAAGCATAAATATATTCTTTAAAAGTATTACTTCCATTTTTCAGATGGCCTAGTGGTTAGTCTTCTTGACTTTCCCTTCTTTTGTTCCCAGTTTCAATCCCTCTACAGAAATAAAATTATTTTAAATTTTTTTTCTATATTCATTGGTTTCCTATCGACAAAATATGATTCCTCATAGTTTTTTTCAATTAACACATATTTTATCATTTTTAAATGAAAATCCGTACAAATTGTTGAACCTGGTAATCCCAACCAGCCTCTTTTTTTGTTTAAAATCTGTTAACAAATTACACTCGATTTTTCAAAATTTCCCCCGGCGGCGCCTATCGGCACCGCCGTACCCCTTTTTTCCCCAAAAGATTTCTGGAAAAATGCGAGCCGAAAAAAATGACGTGAATAGCAAATCTGAATTTCTAATAATATTCGATCATTTGTCCAAAATGATTAATTATTTGAAATAATTGAACAAAATTTGATTTGAAAATTTTCATGAATTTAATTAAGCTTTAATAAAATAAAAATAAATTTAATTTTGTATTTTCACTTGAAAAAAAATAAAAATTTGAATTTTTTAAAATTCCCGGTTGGTCCCGGTTCTCGGTCCCGGTCCCGAAGAAAAATCGAGGTCCCGGTCCCAGCTTCTCAGGTCCCGGCAAGTCCCGGTCCCGGTTTTGCCCAAAATTCCCGGTCCCGCTTCGTTTGGGAGCAAGCGGGGCGGAAGGCCGGCGGTGACGACAGGCGTTGCCAGAAAAAAGAAGATTTACGAGCATTTAAAAAGAAAAATTGGTTTTTTTTGAGTTAAAATAAAATTTGGTCATTCCCCGATCGGGGTCCCCGACCCTCGACAATTGAGCTCCTCCCCGCCCCGACCCCCAACATGTCGCCCCCGAGGTCCCCGGCCCCCGACTTTTTGCCCCCCGAGGGCTCGGGGCTTAACCCTAGATGAAAGTGTTGCCACCGAAGGATTAAGAGTCTGGTGCGCTTTACTGCTTGATTTTAGTAATGAATAATACTCATAGAATATACATAAAATGCATAATGATAAGAATATTCAATTATTAATTATACAATATGATGTATTTAACATCTTATTTTCTATGAAGAAAAGGAATTAATAAACAATAAAATAAATATTTTTTAACAATTTAAACTCCTAAAAACTAACATTTAAAATGATTCAATTATTTCGATCCACATGCAAATAAATTAATAGTTCTAATAAATAACTATAAACAGGTTGAGAAAAACCGTAACCATAAAATAATTAAATTCAGAAATAAAACTTCGATTTTGGCTAATCTAAAAAATTTGCAATTCAATAATGCATCATAAAATGTACCAAAAAGCTTATGGTTTGACATACTGTAAAAATTGCGGTCCAACTCCTCACCCATACAAGATTTATTATTAAGTGAAAAAAGAATTGCCGCAGACAAGGTTCTCATGACATCTGGTGATACATTAAAAAAAAAGAAGAAAAAACACTGAAAATTCTACTGAAATTTCAAATACTAAAAGAAAATGTTACGAGAACATAATTAAAATTAGTGAAGAATATGTAAAATCAAACTAAAAAATATATTTATTCATAAAGTAATTTAGAAAAAAGAGCCAGGATAGAAAATTGAAAAAATCTTTGACCTCCATTGAGAATCGACAACCGACATTGGGATCTTCTAAAAGACCTTTATTGCGAAGCGATAAGGTATCCAGTAATTATACCACCCCATGATTAAATTTTGAAACCTTATCAGCTACAGTAAAGTTATAAAGAAATAAATATGTATATTTTCATAATTAACGCAGACAAGGTTCTCATGACATCTGCTGATACATTAAAAAAAAGAAAATTTGCAATATAGTAATAATAATAATAATATTTAAAAGAATATGTAATATCTTGCCTTTTAATTGGCTGATTTACCACTGACCCATTACAAGTATTTACTCATTTTTTTAAATCGGAAGTAAATTTCTCTAAATCGAAATTTGAAAGTTTTCTCGGAATATCGTATTCAGATGTCATTTTCTAGGCCAAAAAAGATTTATTTTTTCACCAAAAAACTTATGATTACAATATTTAAAAAAGAAAACGTATTTACGTTTTGGTGTTTTTTTTTGGCTTTGGGGCATATGCTACATAGAGTTTTAATCAGCCTTAAGTTTTGTGCTTGTTTAAATTTTGTGTGTATTTTAAAAGAATGCACCATTTCAATACGAACGAGCACATGAAAAAGCAGTGGCAGTGCATAAAAACATGCAAAAAATGCAGTTTTGACGGGCCGTATTTATTAACACCCCGACCATTTTAAAGACAGAAATACTCACTTTTTGGAAAACAAAAAAAGGAGTTAAACAAATAAATTTGATAGAGATAATCTTAAAAAGATGAATTTGTCGGCAATTGTCACCAGATGTGAGTTTTGCGACTTTTAAAACTGAGTGAAGAAAAAATAAAATAAAATTCAAAAAGTTTATTTAAAGAAAATTAAAAAAAGTTTATAGCCAAAAAATGTAGCCGAATTGCATAAACAAACAAAAAAATAAATAAAATTTTATTTAAATTCGAATGTAACCTGATTCAGCAAATTTCGACTCCCAGAAAACTTTTCTCGAGTACGAATAATCGTTAATTTTTTCATCTTAAAATTTTAGAAAAAAAGTGCAGCAAACTCCAGGTCTTAACAGCAGAAGTGAAAAATGTACAAAGACATTAGTGAACCTAAAAATCAGTATTTTGAAAAACATAATTGAATTTCTGGGCTAAAATAAAATGAAAATCCGGGACCAGGAAAAATTCAGGCTTTTAGGCTTGGGCCTAAGTTTTTTTTTAAATTTTTTTTTTATAACAACAAAGTTTAAAAAATGTTATTAATTGCATGAAATTATCTATGCACTTTTGTGTTTTTTAATTCAACCAGAAAGAATGGAAGAAGTAAGAAAGTTGAATAATAAAATAAAATGTAAAATTTTCAAAAGATTTATTTAATGTTTAAAAGTTTTCTCCAAGCTATTTCCGATATATTTTTTAAATTTATCTTTGTAAAAATAGCCAAAAAAGTTCTGCCGCTAGCAGGGGTCGAACCTGCGACCTTGGGCTTATTAGACCCACGCTCTAACCGACTGAGCTATAGCGGCACTGTAACCAACAAAATTTATATTAAATAAAAAATTAAAAGATGCAATTGAAATATTTTTAATTAAAAACAGAATTTTTCCGACATTCTAATTAGCACTTTGATGTTAAAAATTTATTTATCTTTTTTCTGTTTAATGATAAAGTTGACTGGCATGGTATCGGTTTTATCACTATTTAACGGTCTCTAATTTCCATTTTTGGCGGGACGGAACCAAAAAAAAAATAAAATCTTACAAACTTCCGTTCTCTGTTTTCCTACCGGAAATTTTAGCCATCACTAAAATAATGGCAGACAAAAACAAAAACATGTTTTTCATTTTTGTAATTCATTTCCTATACAGCAATCAATAAAGATTTGTTTTTTTTTTAAATTAATTTATAATAACATTTCATCTTTCCATGTTTATTATAATGATTATGAATATTCTCAATTATATTATAATTCCTAAATAAATGAAAATTCATTCTCATCAATAAAATAATAAATTAGCAATTTTAAATAATTTATTTCAATGTGTTCAAACATTTTTTCATTTCTTTTTATTATCTCTCAATATATTATTTTTCTTTCTTTTGTAAAAGAAAAGCCTTCTCCACCAAAAATATAAATCTTTTTCTTTCATTGAAAAATTGATCAATTATGATTTTTATTATTTTATATTTCTTTTAATATATATTCAGAAATGAATTTGCAAATTTTTGCGACATTTTTTATAATTAAGATGGAGAGAATTATTTTTATTTTGGTTTTATTATCATTTTGCCTTCCAATAGCGCATGGAGACCATGAAAAATGTAGTATTTACAAAGTCAGTTCGATGAAAAATTTGATACGGTACAAACCGTACAAAATAAATACAAATGATGGAAAAATTGCTGAAAGGCGAGTGAAGACGACTGAAATGCCAATAAATTCACAGGGGGAGAACGGCACAGTAATTTAATAAACTGTTAATATACATTATTAGATATGCAAATTATATGTAATTATGTAAAAATCCCACTTTTGTTTTAGAAATTTTCTTTTAAGCTTTTTCGTGTAAATTCAATAGAATTTAAAACATTTTCGAGTAGCATTAATTTCATTGGCAGAATTCGTGAGAATTTTTTTGAACTAAATGTTCTAATTAAGAAATTTCAATGCACAATCCTTAATTATCCATAAATTTCAATTTATTTCTTAAGGTTTTTGTTGGTTATATTGAAGCAACAAAAAAATGTGTTGCCGTAAAAGTCATTAATGAATTGGATGAATATGAAAACGCGCTGAATGTTTCGGAAAAAATTCAAGAAATGTTACCCCGGAAAAACAGAACACACATCATTGAAATGATTGACGCGTATTTTTAATATTTCAAACATTATTTTAATTATTTAATAAATTTTAATTTTGGAATTAACTAATTTGATAATTTAAATAAACAAATTTAGTGGTCGCCGTTTGGGCGTTAGTGACAGCATTCAACAGGGCATTTTTATCTTGGAATTGGGTACTCTAAGCTTTGCCGAAATGGTTTATGGTGCGTCCTTAACATATCAAAACGATGATGAACTTGGAAGAATGGCACGGCGTATTGCAATTCCCATGTCCGAGTTTCATCAAGGTACGTAAAAAATAAGTTTTGTGAATTTCCAAGAAATTTTCTTCAATGTCATTTGGATTTGGTCTTATTTCCCCTAAAAAATATTTTTGGATTAATTTGTTAAAATATTTTAATTAAATTAAATTCTTTTTTTCCGAGTGCATGTCGTCACCTTGAGCCCATTTCAAAAATTCACAACAAAATAATTTAAGTTGTCTCTTTTGGTGTAAAAGCTTTAAAAAAAAAATTAGTCAAAAATTCCAATTTTTCCAGCGGTGCCTATTTAGTTCAATGTCGTTTTAGTCATTTTTATTTGCCTTATAATTTTTTATCGTTTTAAAATAAAAACTAAACTTTGAATAATCTTTGGCGTTTTTCCCATGAAAATGTTGTTGAAAGTAAATCAACATTTTTATTTTAATTCATCAAAAATGTTATTGTTGATTTTCAAATTGCATTTTTTCCGTCATATTTTTTTAAGATAACATTTAATACGTGAATAAAGCTAAAAATGATGGATAATTGATGAATTGACATAATTACATCATTTTATTTTTAAAGTTTAAAAAATATTTAAAATTATTATCGCTTTTTTATTATTAATTTTTTTTTAAGTTGCGATGCATTTGGACGTAAAACCGGAAAATTTCGTCCTCACAAAACGCGAAATTGAGAGAAGAAATTTTCTGTTAAAAGAGAATATTTCTGAGGATGTTTTTAAAATCGTCGATTTTAATGGGGCACAATTAGTGAAATCAGTCACTGAAAAGGGCCAAACAAGCGCAAATGAGACAAACTGGCCAGAAATTCGAATTCATTCTGCAATCTATAATAGCCCTGAATATTTCACAAGTCAAATTGTAAATTTTTATTTTTAATATTAAATAAATAATAGATTTTTTCAAAAAAAACTCTAATTTATATTTTAATTAAAATTTAATAAATTAAAATTATCAGATAAAAATTTTAATATTTCATGTGCTTGAAAATTTAATTTTAAATTATTATATTTGAGGTCTCAACAAAGACTGACATTTGGTCGATTGGCGTTATAATGTTGGAATTGCTTTTATTGCATCGTTTTTATTCCGAAAATAATTCGTTTCAAAAAGTGAAATTTATTTAAAATAATTTAGTTTTAAAACAAAAATTGAATTTTAGTCAGAAAAGTTGGAAATAACAAATCAACTGATTGAAGTTGTTGATCTGTACAAAGGATTTACACTGAAAAAGATAAGCAATTCAAAAGAATTTGAAAAGAATTCACCGGTCGAATATTTTTCGAATAAAATTTGGTTGCTCAAATATTACGAAAGCATTGGCTTCATTTTACAATTTTGGAAGGAATTCCCAAAAATGGCCATTCTCATTACGGTAATTAAATTGCTATTGTAAATTTTATTTTAATCTTCCATTATTATGGTATTGTTTAATAAATTTTAACATTACTAAAGTTACCGAAAGTTCAAAAATCTAAAATATAAAAATTTCATTAGATAATTAATGATATAATTAATTTAATTTGGTTTTAGAACCTGCTTAGTCCAAATCGTAATTTTCGGATGACTGCCAATGGCATTTTGGAATTTATTGCCGGCCGTTGTGTGCCGGCAGAGATTAAAAACGCACAAAATATGCAACAATTTCCTCTTTTCAACAGAGTTTTATTTGGCGAATTTTTACAAATTTTGGAAGAATGGCAAAATGAATTGGAACAAAATTCAGCTGATGATGAACAAATTCAAAAGAGAAAGGAAGTGAGCAAGCAAAAAAGAGAAAAATTGACAAAAATGGCGAATATTGTGACAAAAAGACAGGACAAAGTGCACAAAGAGTTAGTCAAATGCCGAAATGTGTGCGAAACTGGCATTTAATTGGACGATTTCCATTCAAAATTTTACCGAGGGAGGGGAATTTTCAAAAAAATACGCTTGACATTCTAAAAATCTTTTTATTTTCCAAGAAAAGTCTTTTTATATAAATTTGAAGAAGAATTTTAAATTTATTATTAGTTTGAAGGACAATAAATAGAATAGAAATTATAATAAATGTAAGAATGTATAAAAAACAGAATTTTTGAAAATTAGAAACAATTGTAACAGAATGAAAATAAATGAGAAAATTAAGAACTTTTTTGATTTTTAAATCTCTAAAATAAAATGTATAAATTTAATTTGAAATAAAAACAAGAAAAAAAAATAAAGCCCATTAAATATGTAAGGATATACATATATAGATTAGAAATTGAACCCTTAAATTGAAAAAATTTTAATTAATAAAAGGAACTTTTCCCTCTCGGATTTTGGTCTCCGATTGGCTCAAAAGCCATGAATAGAAAAATTTATTTTCTCAAAATTATTATTTTGCTTCTAAAGTTAAATCTAAAGACAATTTAGTTCAGTTAAAAAGCAATATGTTTTATTTCAATTGTTTGTTCGCAAGACAACGTCCCCATGTATCGGATTGTTTGCTAAAAAAGGTTTCTTTCTTCTTCTTTTTTTCAATTTTGTTATTTTTCATTATTTCTCTAATTTAATAATATTATTTATCTAAAAATAAAATCCACAATATTTGAATATAAATTTATAGTTTATTTTTCATTATTTCTCTAATTTAATAATATTATTTATCTAAAAATAAAATCCACAATATTTGAATATAAATTTATAGCAAAATTATTAAAGAAATCAGTGAAAAAAATCTCAAAATTTTAGCATATGAACCTAAAACGATCAGTATTGGTTTTTTTCGACAAAAACATATAAATATCTCATTATAATTATTTTTTGAAAAAATTTCTATTTACCCAACGGCGCATTGGACACAGCCGGAATTTTTCTGTCTTCTCCATTTTTTAAATAGCACAGCTTCTTATGACGAGTTGGGACAAATTGGCTCGTTTGGCGTTGGCAAAATTTTTATTAAATATATTTTCTTGGTATCATTCGATAGAGCAAATTTTTGCTATTCGAAGAAGAATTTTTTATGTGACGAGAAAATCTTCCAAAAGACCAAATCCCGACCGATAATTTTCTTTCCAAATTAGCCATTTTTCAATATTCTTTCTTTCTTTCTCTCTTCTGCGCGTTTTGTTCTCTCACATCTCTCTTTCACTCCCCTCCCTTCGCTCTCTTCTCCGCCCTTTTTCTCTCTCCATTTCCTTTCTTTTCTTCCTCTCAATTTTTGCAATTCTTCGTAAAATTCTCCGAGTTCTTTTTCTCTCCAACTATTTCTTCAAAATTCCCATTGGTGGAAGATCAATTAAAAACGACGCCTTAAAAGAAGGAGGAAAGGCAATGAAAGAACAACACTCATTAATAGGACGTTTAATTAATTAAACGCACAAACATATTTTACAGAAGTTTGGAAAGCCTAAAACCCACGAAAATTGTTTCTTTTTTTAACTTTTTCTAAACTTCTCGAATGAATTTCCATTAAATGTTTATTTTGTGTTTTTTTTCTAATCATATTTAGCTAGTTTTAGGAGTTTTACTTTCTTTAAAATTAACTTTTTGAGAAATTTTGGAAAATTTTGCCATAAAATTTGGAAAAGTCTATGTAGATATTTTTCACTTATTTTTACATATTGAGCAACATATTTCATGTTCATATTTCGATTTTATGTGCATATATTTGATGCCCTATTCATTAATCCTCCAAACATCAGTTTCATCGGTTTTTTGTATTATTTCGTGAATTTAAAATTCTAGCAATAAACATTTTATTTTGAAATAAAAAAAAATACATTGTTAAACTAAAGACAAAAGACAATAGAATTTAATAAAACAAAAACAATAAAATTAATTAATTTTTCTTCAAATAAATGCATAATTTTTTATTATAATAATATTAAGATTATATTCATTATGATGTTATAATTTAATGTTCATATCTTTTCAGTTCTCGGATACATATTTTAAAAAATAAAAGATTCAACCTTTTATTAAAAAGAATAAAATAAATCAAATAATGCAAATTTATGAATTAAATTATTAAGATTTAACATAAAATAAAAAAAGCCATTAAAAACCTTGGTTAGGATGGATTTAAAAATAATTACCAATTGTTAAACATTCATTAACTACAAAAAGAATATTATTATATACATAATTATAAATTAGTCATATGGACAATAACAAAAAAATCGTTCTTAAAATTTATAAAATTTTAAATAAAAACCTGATAAAATATTTTGATTAAATTGACAATTTTCTTCTTTTATTATAAGCAAATATAATAAAAGTATATAAATGAACAACGCTAGAATCGATATTTTATTTAAAGTTAACAAATTTAAAATTGAAATTAAAAATGCTTTATTCAAGAAAAAAAAAACTCATTTAATAAGAAAATATTATTGATAAAGACACAGAAAGGATATTATTTAAGATTTAAAATTCCAATAAAAATATTCGTTGTTCAATCAAATGATTTATTCACAGCTTAATGCAAAAATTTTCAAATTTTAGTTCTTTAATTAAGTGCTATTTAAAAAAATTTTTTAATCACAACATAAAATCCCAGTAATATGAAACATGTGCTTCCTTCAAATTTGAGAAATTTTACTCTCATATAAAATTATTACTAAATCCATATATAATTTCAAATTAAAACAATTAATTTAAAAAGCATAAGTTGAAAATTATTCATTCCATAAATAAAATGGAAAATAAAGGCAATAAATAAAAAAAATTCTTATTATCATCATAGAAATAATGAAAGTAAAAATAATTATAAATTATAATAAAAAAAAATTGTAAACTGAATTTAATTTTCCTAATATAAAGAAAATCCAATGCATACATTTAACGGATGAAAAAAATAGGAAGCCGAAAAAATATAAAAAGAGAAATTGTTGATGGGAACGCAATATAAATTGTTGATAGAGATGCAAGACTAAAGAATTATTTAGGTTTAAAAAATATAATTAAAAATCTGCTCGCTATTTAAATAAAAAAATGATAATTTAGTAAATTATTACGTTTTTTTTATTAATTAAATATTTTCTAAAAGACTTAAACATTAAAATATCAAAATTTAATTACCCATGGTTGAGCCCATAAAACATGTGCTATATTTAAATATTGCAAAATAATTTAGAAAAAATGTAACTATAAAATAAGTAAGTAACTAATAAATGAATGGGCAAAATAAACAAAAACAAATTTTCAAAATGAAAACAATAATTGGCAAGTGATTAGCAAAATATTTATATTTTGAGCTGAAAAGTTAAAAATGTATTGGAAACTTAATGAAAGAAACATATTTTTTAGCGTCAGTATGACGCGCGAACTGTCAGAAGAGTGTTGTGTTCTGCTGTACTTGGATGGGGATTTTTTTACAAGTAAAGAGCAGCCAAAGTACAAAATTAAACTAATTTCATCATTGTAAATATAATAACTTCTGGTGAATACTTTAATTTTATGAAAAAATAATAGTAAATTATTTGACTCTTATATTAAAAATAAAATGTCAAGAAAAATATATAAAAAACTTTTTTAACTTTTATTAAAGAATTTAAAAATTACTAAAAACCCAAGACACTTAAACCAATGTAAAAATATAAAAAATGTTATCTCAAAAGATAAAGCGGCCGATGTCGTTCATGCAAATCGACGGAAGTAGAAGTCCAGTGATTTTAAAGTTAATTTCTTCAAAAACTCATTAAAACGCAAAATAGCAGGACAAAAATAAATCATTCATATAAAAAAATAAAAGTATATAGTCAAATAATGTCTCTAAAAAATGTCGTTTAAATGCCCGAAAAATGGAGCTATCCATGAAATTGTTAACATAAAATTTAGGCCATCTTTAAGGTTTTCTATGAACACAAACTTACTTCCGTTTCTTCATTCTCTGATGAGTTCTTCCCACACTGAAAAATTGCTCAAATTTGTGTGCCAATAAAATTATTTCATTACAATTTTTAACTAATTTTTTCTTACTGTATGAACACACAACCTCATAAATTCCTTATCATAAAATTTACAAAAACCTAATAAAAAAAAAAGGTTTGAAAAATTGGACTCATAAATTTTGTTAAACAACTAAATCCTTCGAAATTTAACAGGATAATAGAGAAATTTTGGGATTAAAGAAACTAAATTTGGTTGTTTCTCAAAAAAGTTATGAAGATTTAAAAGTGTCATATTTTTATGATATACAAAATTTAAGAAGGTTTAAGTGCATTATATAACATTAAAATTATTAAACGACAATAAAAACATATTCATCTTATATAACATAAAAATTATTAAACGACAATAAAAACATATTCATCATCTCCCCAACGCAATTTGTTGGAAACGCCGGCCCTAAAAACTAACTTTTTCGCTATTAATTATTTTTCGAAAATAACTTAAATTATCTGTATCAAAAAAAGGAGAAATCTTGATATTATTGAATAAAAATCGAATAAATATCGCTCGTTATATATCTAGCATGCAAGTCTCTAATGATGAATTAAAGCTGTAGCAATTTATTATAGTGTAACACAATTATTTTTCATTAATTTTTGTATAAATTGGAATTTAAATAATCGCATTAGCCTTTTGCAAGGATTTTCTTTTAATTTTTTGGCAATTAAAAAGTAACAGAGGGAAATAATTAATTTAAAACAAAGTATAAAATTTTACAAATTTTTTAACGAATAATTAACTCAGAGTGAAAATATTTGTCTCTATTTAAAGCTAATTAAAAACAAACAAATTTATACAAGATGAATACGCTTTAATATAAAGTTGAAAATAATATTGAAAATTAACTAAAACCAATACTTATTAAACAATAGACAAAACTTTTAAAAATGAATATATTTAAATTTAAAAAATGAAATTTGCTAAAATTAATGTGCAACAAAATAAATGTTTAAATAAGTTTAAAGATTTAATCATACATTATTAACCGAAGTAATAATTGGCCTCGCCCGCTTTGAAGATGGTTGCCAGCAGGAAAAAAACGAGAAAAATTATAACTCGGCAAAAGCGCATTTTCTCTCTTTTCTTTAAAGAATAAAATAATAATAATAATAATTATAATATATACATATATTTATATATATATTAGATACTTTGGTCGGGATATATGAAAATAAAGTTAATCAATAAATCTAAAATAATGAATTAAATAAAAATATAAATTCATATATCAATTAAAACTAAATTTGACTTGAACCGCGAATATTAATCAGTCAAAGTCAGCACAAGGATTAAAAGTCTGTTGTTCTAAATTGTCTGATGAGAGGGCTCCTCCCGCTTCGAAGATGACTCATTCGAAAACGAGAAAAAAATTTGCACGGAAAAAAGCGTATTTTTTTCCTTTTCTCTAAGTATAAAAAATAAAAGTAATAATTTTAAAAAATCAAAGGTCGAAGATTATAATAAATCTAAAAGAATTTAGACCAAATAAAAATGTAAAAGTAATTTATACTTTTGTCTACCTATATATATATATAAGATTTTTTGTCGGGATGTATAAAAACAAAGATAAGCAATTAAACTGCATAATAAAATAATGACGCTAAAAAAAATAAATTATTTAGTAACTAATTAAAATTAAATTTCACTTGAACCGAGCATTTGTCAATCAAAGGTCGGACAGTCAGGGATTAAGAGTATGGTGCTCTACCGGCTGAAAGCAGGATAATTTACAAAATAACAATAAGCAGAAGAATAAAAACTAAAGAATTTTTGGCACAGAATAAAAATTAAAAAATTAAATGCAAATATTCAAATTTTAACCCTATAATTAAGTTCTATTCGAAAAATGAATTTATTTTAGCACTTTTTCTATTTAAGGACTTTATGTGTAAAAAGAATAAAAAAATAAGAATTACTTTTATAAAACAGAAAGGAAAGGAGAACATATAATTTTAAGTTCCAAGTAATAGCAAGTATATGCTCAATCAAATTACGGAATTTTTACCTTTATACAAATTATTACAAAAATCCAAGAATTTTCAAAATTTGCGATCATGATAACCTGTTTTGATAATTAACGGTTTCTTGTATATTTGCATTGTAAACATTTTTTTGGAAATTTCAGGAGAATTGCTAACCATTATGCTAATGTTGTATGTGGAAATTGAACAAATAAAGCGAAAAGCTGAATATAAATGTGTCTTTAGAAACACAAATCACATATGCGTGAAATTTAAATAGAAAGAAACTTTTTACATATTAAAACAAAAATTCGATGAATCAAAAAACAATTTAACAAAAAAATTTTTTTTATTTCACAAAAAAATGGGAAATAAAGACAAATTAAACAGATTTTTTGTCAATTCATAATCATAGAGATAAGGAAATGAAAATTTAAAAATAATAATTATGCATATATAATTTATTACCTAGTTTTGTTGACATTTTCTGAGATTATAGTGCCTTCACCATGTAAAGTGTAAAACAAAGGTTTTTTCATAGCAGTAACAAAAACAAAAAAATATAAAAAATTAATTGCAAAATTAAGACCTTGTACAAATGGATGTAAAATTATTAATAGGAGGCTATTAAAACTCTGTAAATAGAAATAAATTATACAATATAAAATTTATTTATATTCCTGCTAAAAATAATTAATTAAAATTTAAAAAAATCAATTCATTGCAAGAGTTTTATATTAATGAAAAGAATAGTAAAATTATTTGACTCTTATGTTGAAAATAACAAGTCTTTGTAACTTATTTAAAAACATATTGACCAACTAAAGAATATTATATTATTAAGTGAGAGATGAAATTGAAATTCATTATTCTAATAAAATAAGAGATTGATTACGGATGCATTTTTAGCACATAAAAACTTTCAAATTAAGTAGGATAATAAACATTAAAAAAAACAAAATAGGGCCCAGAAATAGTGATACGACATTTGCGGCGCCCAGTCAGAACGACATTTATTTTGTATTCCTTATTGTATAGAAATTCTTTCAAAATAATGAACCGCTGAATGCATTTTTTAAATATTTTTTCAGGGAGTCTGTAAGAAATCTTTTGAATTGTGCCGTGTTCATTACTTTTAAGGCAGGGCATCGAAGGGATAATGACATTAGAACGCGGAAAGTGGCGGTTGTCAAGAGGCGGATGTGCCTCAGATTTCCACAAAGGCTAAAGTTTTGCCCATTTCTTTATTAAACGGAGAAAATCATAAAAAAATTCCTTTGGTTTGGGGTCATTAATGCTGCGCCGCAAGTGTCGTCTTGACTGGGCGCCGCAAAAATTCTTTTGGCTGGGCGCCACAAATATAACGCCGCAAATGTCTGAACCGAAAGTGTCGGCGCCGCAAGTGTCTGCGAATCCATTAAACAGAAAAAATTATCGTATTGATATTAAATTTCACCAAAAATAAAACTTTTTTGTAACATTTCTGATTTTTTTAAATTTAATTTGACCATTTATTGGAAGAAATTTAAGTTTATGAAAAAACTCAAATTTTTGTGTCTTTTTTTGGGTTTTTAGATTATTTTCTTATGGGGTATTTTTTCGTTTTATTGCGTCTTTGTTAAGCAATTTTGGGTAAAAGGTTAAAATTGATACAATAAAATTTCTCAAAAAATGTTTAGGACAAATATAAAAATAAAACACTACAAAATATGAGTTAAAAGCTCGAAAGTATATTAACAACCCACCTAAAAGTCGTGTTTTACACTTCATTATTGGCTCATAAAAAATAGGATAAATCATTAAAATGCACTGAAACCAATTAAAAGTGCAAAAATCATGGTAAAAATAAAACATTAATTGGCAAAGTGTAGCATAATATTATTTTCATTAAAAAGAATAAAAAAGTCTCAAAAAATAATTACAAATTAGCATAAAATTAAAGGAGCTGAGAAAAAAAAAGAAAAAAAGCAATCACATATCAGCTCAAGGGATAGTAAGTAATTCATAAGAAATTTTTCAAATCCTTAAGCAGGAAATACGCAACAAGAAGATTCACTGTTAATATTTAAATAAAAATAAAAAAATGTATAATTTTACAATTGTTTAATTTTAAAAAGATAAAATCCAATGCAACTTGAAAGGCTTATCATTGAAATTGCGGCGTGCAATTATCCCCAAAAAAAAAGTCTAGAGAAATAAAAAAAATTGAAAAAATTAATGGATATGTAACGCTAAATAAAAATTGCTCTCAAAAATGAAATGAAATGCAGCGAAATTAAAAACTATTAATTAAATAAATGAAAAAATGAGAAACATAAAATAATCTTTATTTTGTTTAGCATAATAATATCAAAATGAATAATAAAAAAAAAATTATTTTTTCACTAATAAAATTGAAAAGAAAGAAAAATAAGATTTTTTCCATTTATAATCATAAATAAAATAAAAAATAATTTTGCTATTTATATAAAAAATAAATGTTTGTCTATGATATAATGATTATTCAGCTTAATCAAACTAACAAGTCAAAAAGCATGATAAATAAACTAAATATTGAAATTGTATTAACTAAGAAAATATAAACCACCAATTGACAAAGTTTAGTACAATATTACTACATTAAGAATAATAAAAATACAAATAAAATAAAGATTTGAAGAAAGTAATTTTAAATTATCACAAAAATAAAGAGCGGAGAAAATGGCAAAAATAATTGCATATCAGCAGTTCAAGGGAAGTAAGTAATTCAGAAGAAATTTCCAAAACCCTTAAGAAGGACTAGCAAAAAGAAATATGTCATTCCTTATGCTAATTTTTATGCAAATTTATAAGCAATTCTTATAACAATAAAAAGAGTTACAAAATTCAACTTAACGGCATATAAACCAAATAAGCATGAATGTATACAAAATAATTATTTGTAATTATATGTACTGATGAAAGTTATAAAGTCAATTCTATTAAAAAAAGTTACTCATTTTATTCACTATTAATATTTAAATACAAAACAAAAATACAAATGTTTTTTCTATTTATTCATAGAGAAAGAAGTTAATTAATTATTAAATCACAAATTGTTAAAAAAGAATTTTTATAATTATATAATTTTGTAAAGAAAAAAAAATCCAATGCAACTTTAAAGGCTTAAACTGAAATTGAGGTGTGAAATGAATTAGTTAATGGATATGCAACTCTAAATAAAATTTGCAGTCGAAAAATGAAACAAATGCAAAAAATAAAAGAATATTCAATATGTAAATATGAAGTAAAATGAGAGTCATAAAAATAAGCTTTATTTTGATATTTATTAAAAATGTTTAAATTATTATGTTTTTATTAAAATAAAAGTAGAAAAAAAGAGAAGAAAAAACTGAAAAAGTCAAATTAAAATGAATGACAAATCTTAAATTTTTAATTCATATTATGCATAAAAATAAATTCAAGAATAACCTGAAACAAATTTTATAACAAATAATACTTAAGACGAGCATAATAGCAAAGATTTTTAATAAATACATTCGTACAGGGATGGGAACGGAAGATTTTCTCGACTCGTGGTATAATAAAAAAAAGAGAAATTTAAATTTAATTGAATTACGAAAACCAAAAATAAAGCGAAAGATAATCAAAGAAACTATAATAAAGAAAATATAGTGATTATCAATAAGAAAAATATAAGGATTCTACCAATTTTAATTTATACAGACACAATTATATAAAGTAATAATTAATAGCGAAACTTATACAATATTAAAAGCAACATAAAACTACGTTTACTTAAATGAATATTTTTTGAAAAATTATTAGAATTTCTATCCAAATTTAAAATAATCTAAAAATTCATGATTTACTATTAAAAGGAGGATGATAACTTTTACAAAATATTATTTTTACTGCTAAAAGTTCAATGCAAAAAGATAATAAAAAATAATAATTAAAATCATAAAAAAATAAAGAAATTGAAAAAATTAAATCAATCTTTATAACTTCATCAATTTACTTGAAATGCTTTTTGGCAAAATTAATCCTTGTCTCGGTGTTTATCTTCTTTTAAAATAAAATTATGTGTGATATTTTCGGTCGGACACCTGCGGATTTCGGGAAAAATAAAAATATTTCTTAAAAAATTAATTTCATTTGTCAATGTGTGATGCTATCAGTATTGTAGGGCTCTTAAGTGGTTTTACTAAGTTTACTCCTCTATCCGTTTCAGGGAATTGCTACATATCGGATGAGATATTAAATGAGTTTTGAGACTTTTTTAAAAAAAATTTTTTTGATTCTTTTTTTCGAATTTGTGAAAATTTCCTGCCTGATGAGGCGTTTTACTCTATGATTTTTTACGTTTTTGCAGACATCACCGACAAAATTTGTCGGATCATTTCCTCCCCAATTCTCGATTTTTCTTTCCTGTTCTTTCCCTGAGGGTCGGGGACGAACTCAGCAGGAATGGATTCCGAGGCCACAAAAATTTAGGAAATCGGAATTCCGAGGTCCAAAAGGTCGGAAATCGAAAATAGGATTTCTATGCCAATCATTGGTGTTAAGCATTTAGGTAATATACAGTTAATTTTGAAAGTGTAAAAACAAATTTTATTGGCGACTAAGCATGCCTCAAAAAACAAATATATAAAAAAAATTTTCAAGAAATATTTCTTATTTTTCCAAAAAATTGTCCACAAATTGAGTTTTGGCTTAACCGAAAACTGGTGAACTCGGAATAATCAACCTTGACCATCGATAAAAATTTTCTAAATAAAATATCAAAAATGATTGCAATAAACTAAAAATAAGCAATTAATATAATTTACCAGATTAAAAATTCAAATATATTATCAAAAGAATACAATAATACTAACGGAACGAAAGTTTTTACTGAGTCTGAGCGTAAACGCTTTACCGACTCGTGAGAGTAACAAAAAATGATTATATTATAAAACGTAACAAGACAGATAATATAAATAATAATTGAAAAAGATTAAACATTTGAAATTTTCTGCATTTATTTTAGCAAAGTAATATTATTTAATATAATTTGAAAATTTTATACATAATACATAATAATTAGTTAGGTTTAAGTACCCACACAAAGTTCTTTGTAATTATACAAGGGAACTTTATCATAATCAAAATTGAAGCAACTTCATATTTGTCGAAATAAGTATATAAATTAAAAAATATATAAAGAGAAAAAATGTTTAATTTAAAAAATATTAAACTTAGAAATAAAATCTTTGATCTGAATATGAAAAAAGATAAAAAAAGCACTTTAAATATTTAAAAATAATCACTGAAAGAATTTTAAAAAATAAATAAATAAATTATAATATATTAAAGAATCAAAAAACCTTATGGAATGTCTGGTTAAATGTCCAGCCGGAGAGACGATGTTTCTCATGAAAACCTATTAAAAAATAAAAATTTTCAATATTAACTGACTGAGTTTAATATATATATATATATATATATCTATATATATATATAGATATATATATATATATATATATATATATATATATATATATATATATATATATAATAGCAATTATCCAAAACTGAAGCGATTAATTTAAACCGAGATAAAAATAAAAAGCAATTTTTAAGATAAAATATTTAGCACATATAATCTCTATCGAGAAAAAAATTGACTAAAACTTTTTTTTATTCACAAAATCTTGTGAAAAACTAAGCAAGGATAATATTACAAGGTTCATTTAATTTAAAATATTAAGCTCGGCAAAAAGTACATCTATTGACTGACTACCATTGGGAGAACTCAATTGAAGAAACTTACCAAATTTACAATGTAATTTAATAATACCAAATTATCAGTGCTTAATAGAAAAATCAAAAATTAAAAGGATAGCCGAAATAACAATAAATAACTAAAAATTTAGTGTTTATTTTTTAATTCACAATCTTTTTAATTCACAATCTCAAAGATATAGTTAATTTTATTATTTTGATTTCGATCATCAATAGATCTAGTTGACTTTAAGATTTCGAATTTTTGTAAGATTATAAAAAAAGTTATTTTAAAAAATTCAAAACTTAGGGTTTAATTTTTAACTTTTTTGACATTTCTTTTTATTTCCTACAAAAATTTGTATCTATTGTATTTTAAAAATAATAAACCATTCACTGGGCTTTAGAATAAAAGAATATTTAATATAAAAATTCAGATTTTGAATTTTTTCGTTAATTTTTTTTTGCGCGTCAGAATTCTGTCTTTGATTTCCGAAAACCTTTCGGGACTTGGAACTCCGTAATTAATAATTTCGTAATTTTTTGTTGAAATTTAATTTTTGATAATATTGGCCGAATTTTTATTTTATGAAGTCAATTGGAACCGTCGGTATGTAATCAGGCGACGCATGGGAAAAGCTTGGAATTAAAATAAATATTGTTAAAGAAATTGTAAAAAGATTAATTTTAAGAAATTTTTCGTGCCGTTAAAAATTAAAAATTTAGAATTTAAGTCAAAAAATTTTATGCGTCGGAAGAGTTCCTACCAAAGCAAATTACAAAAACAAAAGGCGCTGACAACTAGATTAAATTCTCGGAACATTTATTTAGATATAGTATAAAATAGCAAAAAAATATATATATAAATAATTTTGGCTAAATTGCAGATTTAATTTTTGAAAATATTTAAAAATATCGATATTAAAAAATAATAAAAAGAATAAATTGTAATATTTCCCAAAAATTAATGCACATCAAAATAAAATCAGTAATAATTTTAAAGTATGCAATATCAACCGATCTTATTAAAAGCGCATTATTTCTTCTTTTGTGAAGAATATAGAATAAAAGTAATAATTGAGCATTACGAAATGTGGATTAATCCGAAAACATTTTTGCACCCAATTAAAATCTGTTAAGAATAATTATCCGTATGCACAATATAAATTGTTTGATTCTATGTTAAATTGAAAGTTAAGAATGAAAGATAAAAAAAACTCCATTAATTTAATTTTATTAAAAAAGTACTGTAAAACAAAAGAAATCGCAAGGCCCAGAAATGTCATCTCAGTTCGTGTAAATCGACGAAACTCGACTAATGATTTTTCGTCTTAATTCTTTAAAAATAGATTAAAATAAAAATACAGGTTAAAAATAAAAATTTATGTAACAAAAAAAAACCAAAATATATTTATCTAGTCAAATAGTAGAATTCCTACCTTAAAGATAATTAAAAAGAAATTAATTTTACGCAATGAATCTTGAAAAAAATTAGCAAAACTAATAATTATTAATCAAAAGGCAAACTTTTAAAAAATGAAAATTCATTTAAATATTAATAAAAGAAATTGCCAAATAATAAGGCATATCAAAATAAACTGTCATAAAAAGTTTAAAAAATTCATTCTTTTTAATCGAAGTTATAATATTAAAAAACTAAAAGTCGAAGATTGTGAATAAATTATAAATTTTTGCACCCAATTAAGGGTTAAAAACAGCATTTATTTGCATTTCAATCGAATATAATTAAAAAAAATTTTTAATTGTATTTTCAACATCGGACTCTCCTCTCATCCATTGCTTAATTTAATATTAAACCGCTAAAAATTATTTGTAAATTTAATTTAAACTAACAGAATTAACAAACAATTAATTAACTGTAAAATGTTTGATCGTTTATTGAAAAGTAGAGGATGCTATAAAATTTAATTCTTTCGAAAAGATTTAATTATAAAAAGAAAAATATGATTTTTTAAATTACTCTACCAATTTTGATCATGCTCATTACTAAAAAATAAATGAATTTGTAATTTACACCAAAATACCAAAAATTGCATAAAATAATTCAATATAAAACCTATTATGCCCGTACTTGTTTTTTAACAAAATTATTTCGGTGATATAATCAAAATTTCTTTTTTTTATAACAGAAATATTACCATCTGCATTCTCTTCTCATCGGAAAGAGGAACACTCGTTGCATTTCAATTTTAATTTGTAAAAATAATTGAAAATTCTTAATTTCTATAAAAACAAACACAAAAAGAAAATCAACTTCCATCAGATCCAAAGCACCAATTGGAAAAAATTAAATTTAATACATAAAAAATTTTATCATCTATTTATAAATTACTTTTTCTCAGAATCTACTAAATGCGACTAATTTAAATTTAATTTAGAAGTTTTAACCACTCACAAAAATGGAGTTTTAAATGGCTAAAAAAATTATGAAATACAGTTAATTATTAAATAACCAATTTGTAAAGAATAAAATTTTTATGAACAAGAGGGAAGATTAGTTTCTTAATGAGAAAATCAATATTCCCTAACTTTGTGAAATTTATTTAAACCATTACAAAAAGCCAAAAGTTCTTTACAAAATTAATTTAATTTTTAAATTCTAACTGTTAAGCGTAATGCTCACTATTTTAAAATAAATTACATGGTAATTTACAATAATAAAAATAGCATAACATAATTCAATTTAAAAACATAATATAACTGTTCTATTAAATAGTCAAAATATTTTTCATTACAGAAGTATGATCATCCGCATCTTGGATTGCACAAAGAGGAGGAAGTGCCTTTCACCTCGATTTTTAAATTAAAAAAAATGATTGTAAATGGCTTAAATTACATAAAAATATTACCATAAGAAAATCAACTGCCATTACATCCTTACCACCAATTGATTTACTAGTTATTTGCATTTGGTAAATAATATTTTCTGCTATATTTTAAATTTATGAATTTAAAATTAAATTTATGATAAACTAAATATTATCATACGAATGAAGATCAAAATGTTGTCAAATATTATAAATAAATTGTGAATATTATTTAAAACCATATATAAAAATATATTTTAAATATTTTTAAAATTAAATTAGGAAACAGTCATTCGAAGAAGTACGTTTTACGTGTCAGGGCAAGTAATTGGCATGGTAATTAAATAAAATCTCACTAAAAAATAAAATTAAAAAATACAAAAAAGTCAAAATCACAGAAGTGACATACCAAAATAATTCTTAAAACGACAAAATTTTAACATAATTCTGGCAAGGACGGAACACGAAAGGCTTTGCTTTGAGATCCGAACAATTTATTTATTAATGGTAATTAAACACTTTAAAATATTTCTCTATGTAAATGATTGAGAATTTTTCTATTTAATGAAGGTCAGAAGGTTTAGCCACTAGGCCACATTTGAAATGGCGCTAGTTGCAAAGAGGACATTTTGAATTTATCAAAAAGTAAATATAAAAGGGGGGAGGGACCCTTTTGGTTTGTAAAATTTTTAAATATATAGTCATGAATATTTATTACATGGGGTTCTTGGGGTCCATAACCTCGAATTAGGTGTCAGATTCGTGTTCAGCGACCTCTAAAACCCCGGATAACAAATTTTCATGGTTTTTTATCACAAAAAAAAAATTTGCAAAACAAAAGGGCCCCCCTTTTTGTTTTTGATAAATTCAAAAATGTAATGTCCTCTTTGCAACTAGCGCCATTTAATTTTTTTCTCAAAAATTTCTCCCACCAATTTCCTTCTCTTCTCTCACCAGACTCCCATTCTTACCAGTGCTTATTTAGTCCCGCCGGGACGGGGACTTACAAAATCGGGACCGGGATTTCAATTTTTCCAAAAACCGGGACCGGGACCTGAAAAAAGCGGGAATTCCCGTCCCAGTCCCGTGCTAATTTCTACCAAAAAGGCACATTTAATAAATTAAAAAATACAAATTTATAAATTCCAGAATTTTTTAAGTTCATTTGATCAGTGATCGCGATCGCCCCGATATTATGATCATAAAAGTTGCTTATACCATTTGAACCACCAAGTATTTAAAAATAAAGAATATTCGATCCTTTTAAATTTTCAAAAAAATAATGAATAATTTCTTTTGTCTAAAATTCATTAATTAGTGCAAGGCAAAAAATCGTTGAAGAAAACTAACTTCACATACTTTAGAAACCTGAATGAGTTTTCTAAAATACTTGCTTGTAAGTTTGATTTCTTAAAATATTTTGATCGTTTCGGCTGAAATATAAAAATAGAATTTTTGGTTGACTTTTATGCAAAACCGAGGAAGACTTTTCAAATTTATCAGTTTACAGATTTAACCAAAAAGAAGAATTTTATGAATTATTGGGTTATTTATTTATTATTCTTAAAGAAATATGTACATAAGCACGGGACCTCTCCAAATTGTGGCTTTTATGGCTAAGTTTTCATGAAATAAAAATAAATTTTTTATAAAAAAGGACATTATAAATTCAGTGTATTAGCTCCCCACTTCCGCCGGTTGGGGAACATATGTCGGGGATCGTCGGGGAGGACTGGTAGGGATTGGAGTCGGGAGGTGGAACGAGTCTTTCAGCATTTTAAAACAAATTTGAATACGGTCAAAATTTTCATTATTATAAAAAAAACTCTTTGGAATTTTTCCGCTAAATATAAAATTTTTAAAATTATAAAATAAATTTGACAAAACTTGCACCGGAAAAATCGCCCTAATGCACAGCCAGATAAACCCTAAAGTTATTTATCTTTTTTGAATTTGTCTGCTAATAGATTCTAAAATTATTGTCGCGGTACGTATTTTTTTTTTAAATCCGGTCTCTCAAAAAAGTAGGAAATAGCTTTATAAAAAAAACAAACTCAAAAAATATAAAAATTCTTTTCTAAATAAATTAACCAACATTATAATAATAATAATTCATTTATTTATTCAAAAATTTAAAATAATATACTGTATAATTTTAAATATTAATAAAATTAATTAATTGAATAATAGTTTAAAACGTTTATATGACCATAAAATATACATAATCATTAAAGATGAAATCAAGAAAAACATTGTTTATAAAAAAATCCCCATGAAGTGGAAGCAGAAATGAGAAGATTTGTCGAGAGGTAAGTGTTTTTATTAAATTTTTATTCAATAAAAAAAATAAATCTTTTTATTTATTTCTTAAATCATTCGTAGTCATATTTTGAGACAAAATGATAATGAAAAAACTCTGAAAAGGCAAAAATAATAAACAGAAACAAATATAATTATTCATACAAATGAAATCATTGAAGACTTGAAAATTTCATTACAAATAAAACTCAATTCTGCGCTCTCAACGATTTGTTTGTAAAATTATTAAAAATAATTCAAATTCCTATTATGAAGAATGAAGCAGTTTGATTTTATATTAGTTGCTAATTCCTTTAAAATAAATAAAAAATGCTGAATTTAGAATATATGACTAAAATAATATTAAATGGAAAAATAAGAAAGAATTTTTTAGGTAAAAAAATGAGGTAAAATAATAATGTAAACAATAAAATTCTAGCATAATAAACTTGAGAAAGTTTTAAATATCTTAATGTAAATCAAATAAAGAAAAATTAAAAAATGTAAATGTATAATTACAAAATAATTTAGGAAATTGAAATATAAATTTAAAAAATAAATAAATGGGAGTAAAAAAAATTCAGATCTATTCTAGAACGATTGAATAACTAAGCAACATTCATGAAACCCTTATTCAATATTTGGGAAATTACATGCATTTAAGAATAAAATTTAATTATTGAAATAGAAAAATGATTTTCTATTAAATTAACAAGCAAAATATGGTGAGTTAATGAAAGTGAAAACATTTGTTGGATAAAATTAATATTATTTCGTGATTATTACTAAATAAATTAAAGATTAATCTTAAGGCGAATCTCGTTACGTTAAAAAGAAATTAATAAAAATGATAAAAAATTAAGAATTTGGAAATAAATATGACAAATAATGGAAATGGATGAAAACAAACAATTTTTAATTAATGAAAAACAAAATAAAAAATAAAAACAATAGAAGAAATAATACAAAAATTGAAAAATTATAAAATTATTTTGACAAATTAAGAAAAGTGATTAAAAAATTAACATTTATAAAGGTAAAATTAATTGATAAAGTGACAATATTTAATTGTTTATAAACATCAATAATTAAGAAAAATCAAACTAAAATTGATACATACAAAATATAATTCGTTACTTTAATGGAACTTCATTTGACACAAAATTTCAAGCGCGAAAAAATTCTTAGCAAAAAGGTAAAAACAAAAATTCTCTGAAATTAATTTCATATTATTAAGGATAAAATAATTGATCAAATGAGCGAATTACGAGCGCCGTATCGATTAAATTATAACATCTTATCAGCAATAGAAAATATCTGTTGGAATGAGTAAAAATGGAATATTTCTTAAAGATATTAATACTTCATCAAATTTTATAATTAAGACATTCGAAAATGAATAATGTAATATTGTGTATGAAGTTCGGATCGAGAACGCGATTGTCAATCTTATCATGAAGAAAATGTGAGATTTTGGGTAGACCTTCAAAAAGGAGGAGTACTAATTCATTTTAAAATGAAATTTTAAATTTAAAAGAAAACAATTTTAATAATGAGAACTTGCTTATAACATTAGTCAAACATCTTATGAACTAAAAATTATATTAATTAATCAAAATAACTAAAAGCAAAAAATTATTTAATGAATGGATTAAAGTAAAATAATTCTTAAACATTTAAACTCAAAATTATTAATTTATTTAACAAATCTATTAACAAAGAAAACACAAAAACAAAAGAAAAAAATTTGGACAGTGATTAAGAGTCTGGTGCTTTACACCGAGTGAGAGCAAGGTAAATTTAATTATTTGAAAATAGAAACAACAAAAAGAAGATGTATAAAAACAAACCAATTTCTGGACTTATAGTAAAAAAATATTAAATAATTACATTAAAATTTATTTATTAAAACAATTAAAAATAAAAACTAAAAAACTAAAGAAAACTAACAAACTGATTTTCTATTTCTTCTCTTTTATTTAAATAGCTAATAAATATTTTTACTCAAAACCAAAAAACATTTAATTAAATGAATTTATTAAAAAAATTTTGTATTTACATATATTAGAAAAATAAAATTACAATTTTTGAAAAATCGTAGACTAAAATTATACATAAGTAGGTTTAATTACCCACAAAGTTCTTTCTAACTGTACAAGAGAAATTAATCTCAATCCAAATTGAAATAATTAGATAACGAAAAAATATATAATAAAAAATGAGGGTCGGGGTCGTTTTCGTACGGGCCGTTTTCGTACGAGCGCAAGTTTTTGGCTATAACTTTTTTCTTTGCCAACCCAATCCAACATTTTTGGTATCATTCGATAGCCCTATGTATCCTCTATTAGCCTGCAGAATTTCGAAAAATTTCGTTAAGGTTCAAAAAAGTTATGGCCAGAAGAATTCAAAAAACCGGATTCTCGAAAATTTTTTGCCGTAACTTTTTTGAACCTTAACGAAATTTTTCTTTATTTCGCAGGCTAATAGAGGATACATAGGGCTATCGAATGATACCAAAAATGTTGGATTTGGTTGGCAAAGAAAAAAGTTACAGAAAAAAACTTGCGCTCGTACGAAAACGGCCCGTACGAAAACGGCCTGGTCCGAAAAAATGAAAATAGAAAAGGGAAAAGAGTAAATGAAATTGCAACAAAATGCCATAAAATAAAAAAAAGAAGATAAAAATAAATATGAAACCCCTTTATATAAATAAATTCTCTTAGTAAATATATAGTAACTTACGCTGGTGAATAATTTAATTTTATGAAAAAATAATAGTAAATTAGTGAAAAAAGAAAGAAAGATAAAAAAAAAAGTCCTTTAAAATTTAATTTTAAAGTACTGAAAAAAAAGAAAACCCAAGGAACTGAAATCAAAGTAAAAATGTAAAGTTATCTGAATGATAAAGCGGCAGGTGTCGTTAGTGCAAGTCGACGGAAGTTGACTATGGTTTTTCAACTAAATTCTTTAAAAAATTCATTAAAATACAAAATAGCAGCGAAAAAACAAATCAGCAAAAATAGTCAAATAGTATCTCTAAAGCAATGTTATTTAAATGCCCAAAAATGGGTTTATCCATGAATTTTTTCACATAAAATTTCGGCATTTTAAATTTTACATTGAACACAAAATTTTGTTTTTACTGCGCTGTTTTTCAATTTTAGCATTACGCTAACTTGCTTTTCAAACCAAAAATTAAAACAATAAAAGGAAAAATAATATCAAATTAGTATTTAAGGCAGAGTTGAAACTAAATTCCACAGTTTTCATAAAATTAGTTTAATGATAAAAGATGCACTTTTAGCACCAAAAATTTCATATTGTGTAGGATATAGGACTTAATAGCCATCAAAAAAACCCGAATTGACGTTTAGGTCCTAAGTGTTTCAAATTTAGGAGATTCTGGAGCTTCTATACGACACTTTCTGAGCCATAGTTTGACCATATACTTTTGTCGCATACTGTCGAGTACACTAAAAATTATGATTACTTTTGCTTATTAAAAAAAAATATTTTTTTTTTCCAAAAAATGTCCGCAAATTGGGCGCAAAACTGGTCTAACCGAAACCCAGTGAACCAGAAAGATCAACGTTGACCATCGATAAGTGAAAAATTTTTAAATTAAAATATCGAAAGTGATTGCAATAAGGTAAATATGTATAAGCAATTAATATAATTTGCCAGATTAAAAATTCAGATATATCAAACGAATACAATAATTACTAACTGGAACGGACATTTTTTGCCGACTCGTGACAGTAATTGAAAAAAAATTGTTATATTATAAAACATAACAAAGCGAGCTAATATAAAATAATAAAAAATTTGGAAAAAGATTCAACATATACAAGGAAAATTTATCAAAATACAAATATAAACAACATTCATATTTATCGAAATAAGTATATAAATAAAAAAAATAGAAAGAATAAAAACAAATTGAAATAAAATGCCATAAACTTAGAAAATAAATAATATGAAACCTTTTTATTATTGAAATGATAATTAAAATTGAAGAATTGTTCAACAATAAGCAAACTTGAAAAAAAAAGAATATTCATTTAAATATTAAAAAAAGGAAATTTGCCAAAAAAAAAAATAATGCATATCAAAATAAACTTTTATAGTAGGTTTAATAATTCATACATTTTAACCAATGTTATAATTGGCATCGAACCGCTTTGAAAATGATTTCATTCGGGAAAAAAACGAGAAATATTATGACACGGCAAAAAGCACATTTTTCTCTTTTCTTTTAAAAATATAAAAAATAATAATTAGCGTTAAGAAACCAAAGGTCGAAGATTATGAATAAATTATAAATTTTTGCACCTAATAAAGATGTTAAAAATAATTACCCGTTTATACAGTAAATTTTTGTTGATTTTTACAAAATAAAAATGCCACATTGGCAATTCATAACAATCATCAAAGAATGTATTTTATATGAAATTTTTTAAAAATTATTCTTTAAACGAAATAATTTAAATAGAGAGAAACAATAAAATTTCTCATAAAATGGAAAGTAAAATTAGCAGGGATGCCAAAAATATGCAAATGCATATTATTTTTTTTCCTGGATTCTAGGTAGTCTAATTAGTATAGAAAACATCTTCTTTTTGGTATTTGCGTATAAAAATCGGTACTTTTATTTGCATATTTTTGCATATTTTGGCTTTTTCTGCATATTTCATGCATATTTAGCCATTTTTTGTACATATTTTCACTTTTTGCATATTTTGCCATTTTTCGTCAAATATTTCCGATTTGAATATCCCTTAGTAAAAAAATTTGATTATGACTAAAATTAAATCCAAATCTGGTAATACTGTCGATGGTAGCCCCCCTTTTTTGAAATTTTTTTTTTGTTTTTAAAAGATATGAAAGCATGTTTCCTAGGGGTTTCAGGGTCTCTGATCAAGAATCCGGCATCAATTTCGGCCAATTTTGAACCCCGAACCTGAATTCGAACAAAAGTTCGAAAATTCATTTTTTAAACTGTATTTTTAGTTCAAAACCGGCTAAATACGCGGAATAAATCAGGAACTCATTAATACTTCAATTTTTGGATCAAAAATCTGCAATTCTAAAAATTTGAATTTTCGAGCTTTTGTTCGAATTCAGGTCCGGGGTTCGAAATTGGTCGAAATAGGTGCCGGATTCGTGATCAGCGACCCGCAAAACCTTAGGAAACATGCTTTCTTTGAAAACAAAAATAAATTTTTTCAAAAAGGGGGGCTACCATCGACAGTATTACCACAAATCTTAATGGATGCGCGAGTGGGTCAACAGTGAGCTTCACTGCCAAAAATCTTGAGAAATTTTTGATTTGCAATTGTAAAAATAACCGAAAAAATTATGAGAAAGAAAATATTTAAATTAATTTTATACCCCTAATTTTCAAGTTTTGTGCATTTTTGGTGCATATTTCACGATTTTATTTGCATATTTATGCGCATATTTTGGCCATTTTCGTGCATATTTTTGGCATCCCTGCAAATTAGGAAAAAAAATACTTGAAAGTTAATTTAAATTTTTTAAAAAATGATTGTAATTAATGCATTATAAATCTCAATTTTAATTTTAAAAAATTCATAAACAAATCTAATTATAAACAAATGAAACTTAAAACAAATTTTATACTTGGCGAGTATAAAAATTTTATGAATAATAAATCCATTCTTTTATGGATGGAATGATAGACAGCAATTATTTGCATTGCTAAAGAATATAAATAAAAAATATTTTTAACTGAATTTTCAACATCGGACTCTCATCCTTTGGTTAATTCTTTGGCAATTGGCTGCTAAGAGGCCAATAAAATGAAACAATATATTTTAATAACTTTTTAAAATATCATTTATGAGGTCTAAAAGTTATGCATGGAAAATCAAAATTTTTTGGCCTTTTTTGGCCTAACATTCATGAAATACGAAGTCATTTTTTAAATAAGTGCATCAAATAATAGAAAAAGTGTAAAAAGCAAATAAAATTCCGATTATTTTAAAAAACGCAAAAAGGAGAGAAGAGAAAAATTTATGATTGAACCGCTAAAAATTAATTGTATACTTAAAACTTAATTAACAGACAATTAAATGTGTAAAATATTTGGTCGTTTTGAAAAGGATCTAAATCATAATACTATAAGAGCATGCTATAAAAATAAATTCTTTAGAAAATATTTAATTATAAAAGCAAAAATATGATTTTTTAAATTCTCTACCAATTTTGATCATGCTCTTTATTTAAAAATAAATGAGTTTATAATTTACACAAAAATACCAAAAATTGCATAAATTAATTCATGTAAAACCTATTATGCCCGTACTTATTTTTTAACAAAATCATTTCGATGATATAGTTAAAAATTTACATTCGCTCCACATCGCGAGGAAGAACACGTCTTACATATCGATTTTTAATAATGATAATGAATTGAAAATGCTTAAATTATATAAAAACGAATACAAAAGAAAATCAACTGACATTACATATTTAGTACCAATTCGGCAACAACAAAGAATAAAAAATTGCAAAATAATTGAGAAAAGAAAATTAGACGTCACAGCGAGAAAGGATTAAACAAATGTTAAATTAATAAAAAAATATAATCAAAAATATAAATTTTTAAACGAAATATTTAAATATGTAAAGTCTTAAAATTGAATATTAAATGAATTTGTATATATACTTAACCAAAGAGATTTTATAATTCGGCCGGAATCAAAAAAGCCATACTTGAAATTAAAAACAATCAGTTTGATATATAACAAGTATCAAATAAATGTAACAATGAATTAATACGAACATAAGATAAAAATTGTATTACTTTCTTAAGTTTTATAATTAAGAGAATATAATTAAGAAGAGATCAACTAGTAAGTAAATATTTATTAAATTTTTTATTATTAATTGAATGTATTTCCTATAAAATATCAATTTATTAAATTAATGATCATCAGTTTGTTGAAAAAACAAAATTATGTAAAAAACATGATTTTGAAAATTTTTTATATTAAATTAATTTCCGAAACTTAAATATATACAAATGTAAATTATAGCATAGCCTAAATATGAGAAACCTATCTTTGAAATTGCCGCTCCACCTGCTTAAATTGAAATTCTAATTTAATAAATAAATTTTATAAATAAGAAAAATTAAAAAATATTTATTTTATTATAAAAATAAAAATAGATTACTTCTAAATTAATTGAAAACAATAAATAAAATCATTTCATTTTATTTAAAAAATTAATTTCAAAAACCAAAATAAAGACTAATCATTTCAATTATAGTTTCATAAATAAATTATATTTTAGTGTAGAAGTAATGAAAAAAGTATAAATTACAATTCAATAAAACTTAAATTAATTGTTTGTATTATTTGCTTAGATTTGTCTGCCAAATTATGCGTTTATATTTAAACCAAGAAATAATAATTTATCACAATATTAATTAAAGAATTAAATATGACAACATTATATTAAATTCGAAAATAATAATTCCAAATTAACATTTTGAATAATAATAAATCACAAAATTTAATAAAATAAAATATTAATTTTAGAATAAAAAGGAATTTACATTTAGCATATGGCTTTCTTATATACACATTATTAATTCAAATAAAATATATCACAATCTAAAAAGAGAAGGGAATAGATAACAAATAAAAGCATTGATAAAATTTACTTGATGAAAGAGTTTTATTTTTTCCAAATAAACTAAAAATATTTTATCAAATTGAAAGAAAGATCGGGAAAGTGTCAAGTGACACTTCACAGTTATGATGTCGAAATAGTCTACAGACCAGGGAAAAAGAACAAGGGAGCAGATCTTCTTTCGTATATAATATAACTAAATTGATAAATAAATATATAATAAAAAAATTTAATTCAATCTTCTTTCGATATATAATATAACGGGAATTGAAAATAAAAAGGAAAAAAAATAAAATAATTCGAAAGTAAGAAAATCGTAAAATTTTAAGTCTAGGCAACCCAAAAAAAAATCGAAGACAACAGCATTTTTATTTTATAATCGAACTGATTAATGAGTAACACAAAGTCAAGGAATTAGCATAAATTTTTATATTTTGGAAAACGGAAAATACCCAAAAGATATTTTTAAATTGAAACTGGTCATGTCAGATTTATTAATCAAGGTGAAATTTATTATAAAAAAGGAAAAGGAAATTCGGACTAACCAATATATTAATAACATTCATTTTAACAGACAGCATTTTTCACGGAATACGTGAAGAGGGTCACTTTGCTAACTATATTAAAAAAAAGTTATTATAAATTTGCAGAAATGAGAATATGCTATATATTAATTACCCTGTCAATGCCGAGAAATCCTCAAGAAATTTATAAAATTTGCCAGAAGAGTTACCCAAACTATGAACTTAAAGTATTATATAATATCACCTTAAAACAACGAAGCGCAAGTTCCGTTAACCAAACTAACGGAAATAATTAACAAATTTATTGAGTATAATCGCAAAATCATAGAAATTGAAGGCAAAAAATTTAAAACAATAAACAGAAATGTTATTTATTGGCAAAAACAAAAAGAAAGTGGAAAATTTGCACATATGGTGATGAAAAGATAATGAATGAACAAATTATAAAAAATAAATGAATAGTCCAAATAATTTGATCCATAAAAATAGTAAGAAAAAAATAATTTAATCAAAAAAAAAAACAATAAAATTCAATAAAGTAAAAAGAAGAATATAAATAAGCTAAAATTAAAAAATAAAACTATGCAATTAACAAGCATTTTAAATTTACAGCAGTTTAAACAAATAATTTTATTAAAAATAAAATGACAATAAATTTCATTTATAAATATAAAAGAAACGAAAAGACAACAAAAAAAACTCTTTGAATGCAAACTTGTAATATTACTTTAAAATAAAAAATAAATGTTAAAAAAAGCAGAATTATATTAAAACACTAAATAATTTGAATAAATTATAAAAAAATTGATTTAATATTGCATGGCGAAAACTGACCGATATCCGAAGTTAATTAGCATAAGAAATTCATGTCATTTTTATCATAAAATAATAAAAATACGGTAATCTTAACAGAAAATGGATCTTATTATATCATTGAACACCATAATAATCGCCACTTATTAACAAAATTTCGATTTTGAGCTAATTTTTTTAAAGAAAATTAAGGATTTTAGGGTCCGCAGTGCCGATAGGAGTCGTCGGGAGAAAATTGATATGTTGGCCGTATATTTAGCAGATTTTCATCAAAAATCCTAATTTTTAGATTTTTGGAAAAAAATTGATAATTTTCTGGGTTTTCGGAAAAATTTTTCAAAATTTTTTGGAATCTATTTATAATGCAATGAATGGTTACCAAAATTCAGACCCTTTTTCGATCACAAGAAGCAAACTTATTGAAATTCTAACCAAACTTAATTGGCTCACAAATAAAATTTAAAACTCTCCAAATTCAAATGAAAATTCAAAAGAAAATAAAAATCCTTTAAAAAACAAAATGAAAAATTACAATGCTGTTTATGTATTTTTTCATGAAAGAGAGAAAAAAATTTGGATATTGGAAAAAATTATGATTTATTATACCTTCGAAAACGAAAAAATATATATAACTTAAAAATTAAATTCACTAAAAATAACATATGTCAACTGTCAAATTTCAATAAATATTTAAAAGGGAGAACTACAATTAATACCGAAAACAAATATGATACTGAATACAATTTTCATTTATTTGGTGAACAAAGGGCAAAGCATATTTTTGGAGGAATGAATATTGAAGTGAATGAAGCTAACTTTGAATACTATTATCTATTTATTATCAGAAATATATTGGTGATTAAACAGACTAAATTTAAAACTTTTGTCAAGAAATTCAATTATTATTAATCAAAATGTTGAAATTAATCTCACGATTTTGTTATAATTTGTATATGGAAATGAAGGAATTTTCAATTGTATTTAATTGAAAGAGCTATGATTTATATTTTTGGCATTTTAAACTCAATTGTGGCATCTCGAATCAACTCCAGTGAGATTAAAAATTCAAAAAAAAAAAAATTAAGAAAATGAAAATTTATGAGCAGATATAGCTTTTGTCTTTTGAATGAACTAATTAAAGTTAATATATGAAATTTAAAATATGGATCTCAATTTAAACATAAGAACTAAACATTTAAATTTTTCATATGCAACAGAAAATAATTAATAATGAATATTCGCGTGCAAAATGATATTAAAGCTGCAAAATACAAACAAAATTAAATAGAAAAAATATTTAAAAAATTATTAATGAATTTGAAAATAAATTTCAAAGAGATATTTCAATATTCTTAATTTGTAATTTATTAAGAAAAATATATTTAAATCTTTTGCAATTTATTTAAATTCAAAGAGATTGATTGTTTAAGAAAGAGTTTTTTGCAAAAAATTCAAAACAAATATTAAAGAATTGAAAAATTATAAATTTTTCAAAGGGATATTTAAAGAATTCCTTAATGAAACATTATGCAAAATATTAAATAACACAAAATTAATATTCAAAAGAATTTAACTCAATGAATTGAGAAAAATAACTAATTTCAATTACTTATACTAAGAACCCCTGACCTTTATTGAAATATTGTTATTCTGCGGAACTGGATCTTTTGAATATAATAATAAACAAAATTATTTTAAAAAAGAACAAAAACATATACGTGTTTAGATGAACTAAGTTAAATGTTAATTCATAAATGGAACTAATAAATAAAAACGAACCTACCAAAAATGAGCACATATTATCCAACAATTCCAAAATGCTTACAAAGCAATTACACTGAACGACGACTGTGAGTGGGTGTTCTGTGGACGTGTCGGTTTTGCTATAATGCATTTGTAAAATTAATTGTCCAGAATATAGTAATTCGAATTAAAAATTTTAAAAATAGAATAAAAAAAAAGTAAATCCAAAATTGCAAAAAGTAAAACATAAATCTGCCAAAAGTAACAAAAAATTTAAACTATACTAATTAACAAGACAAGCATTTTAAGTTTACATCATAGCTTTATTATAATTAAACAAGACAACAATTTCAATTAAGTTTATAAAACAAACGAAAAAATCTTTAATCACACAACAAAAAAACAATACAAAAATTGAATTAAAATTTGTTACATTACTTTCAAAAAAAATAAATCATTAGAAATCTAAATTATTGAATAATTCTAAACAATTAAGAAAATAAGAAAATAATTGATAATCCAAATGAAAAAGATTATAAGTGAAGTGATTAAGCATAATAAATTATGCCATATTTAACAATAACAAATTGATTAACAGAAATGGACCAAATATCATCCATCCAACATGAATTATTGCCACTTAAATGAAATATTCCTCACTATTTATTACAAAAAAATCTCTCTATTGCTTATATAAAATTGACAAATTATTACACTTAAATAATTTATTCTAAAAACATGCAGTAAATGAAATAGCATATGCTTTGGTTAATCTTCAGTGCCAGCAAGAAATAAAAGAAAAGTAAAACAAAAAAATATATAAAAACTATCTGGTTCAATTTGTTAATAAAAGAATCCATAATAAATTATTTAACAACAGTAACAAATTTACTAAATAACAAAAAACTCGAAAAAAATAAAAATAAAACCATGAATACTGTGCCAAATTCCAAAAATTTTTCATTTATATTTTTTAATATTTAAATAAAAAATTAAAAATTTTCATATTTAACTTTGTTGATAATTTAAAGATTTAAAAAAATCAAAAGCATATCTATTATAATACAATGAATGGGGTACCAAATCAAACTGTTTTTGCGATAGCAAAAAGCAACGTTTAATAATAGCCAAGTCAAAAACAAAAATAACAAAAACGATGATGAATTTGCTTGGCGCCATAAGTCAAATGGAAAAGAGGCTAATAAATTCAAATATTTCGATTAATTTATTTTTACCCAAAAAGAAACAATATAAAGTGAAATATTAATTTATTGGAAATAAAATATGAAATTAAATATATATGAATTGAAGATGTCTAAGAATTATTGAATGAAAAAGGACCAAAATATGGAATTTTTTGTAAAAAATTGGTGCATTTTATGACCCTAACTATTTTAGTGTGGCCAGATTTTAAATTTTTAGACGAAGAAATTATAACAGGTTTACATATATCCCCGGATTCTATAAAAAAAATTTTTGTTACCTTTTCAAACTTTTTGTAAAATTTTCAGGACGTGGACCTTATGGTGCATTTTTTAAGTAAAAATTTTTTCAAAAATGCCTCAATAGGGGCAAAAAAGGGGGCGAAATGCCAAAATAGGGGCCAAACTTATTTTAGGGACGAAAAGGCCCAAGATAGGGATTCCTAGAGACCGGGGCGTTAAAACGAAGAATTTTCGCGAAAAAATTTGATCGTACTCTTAGGCTCAGTGAGAACGCAGAGTTCAGATCTACGGCATATTCGGACAAAGCATGCCTGAATTACCCAACATTATGAAAATTCATTGTTTTCAGATCGCATTATGTTAGAAATGGTTAATAAAAATGCCATTTTTGGAGACCATTTTCAATCTTGGCTCTCCAATAATTCCATTAACCAATTTTAGTTTGTCAACTCTAACTCCTTGAATTATATGCTCGGGAGATTGATCTCTTGTCTGAAAAATGCTACATGTTATCGACCATATGAAAATTACTTTGAGTCGTGATTTTATTTTGTTGAAATGAAAAAAAGTAAATTTTCTTCATAAAATTGAAGGCCGACGCAATTTATGTTACACTTTTTAATGTCTCATTTTGATGAATATTATAAATATTTTACCACAAGCGAATTTGAATTAATAAAATTCGAATTCACTAAATCACAAAAGGATTGAGAAATACAATTTAAAATACTCGTTAAAAATTTTATATAATTAAAATTAAAACCAAAATACTAATCAAGAAACAAATGTTGAAAAACCAATTGAAATATTTAAATCGTATATAAAAAACTAATGAAAGTAAAAACTTTTAAAAATTATAAAGCATTTAAAAAAAAAACTATTTTTTTTTTGAGAAATGACCAAAATTGAAGAAATTTGTAAAAATATTTATTTAAATTCCACTATCATTTTCTTTAGTTAAATGCGTCAGCGCGTTAGTTAAATCGCCAATGATTAAAAAACTGAAAAATATACAAAAGTCACATTCTCAAAGTTGACTATATTTATTATTTTTGGTTTAGATCGTCAAGAGATTTAGTCGTCTCTAATTCTAAATTTCTAATTTTTACAATTAGTATAAAAGTTATTAAAAAAATTCAAAAAGTTAGGATTTAATTTTTTGATATTTCTTTTATTTTATTCTGTCTTTGATTTCCGAAAACCTTTGGGGACTTGGAACTCCGTAATTAATATTTTGATAATTTTTTGTTGAAATTTAATTTTTGATAATTTATTCACGAATTTTTATTTAAAAAAACTCAAGTAGAACAAGCGGTATGTAGTTAGGCTCCGCATGGGAAAAGCTTGGAATTAAAATAAATATTATTAAAGAAATGTAAAAAGCTTTTCATAAAATATTTTAAGAATTGTGTGCCTTTTAAAATTTTAAAAAATAATTAAAGCTAGAGATTTTATGGCGTCGGAAGAGTTCCTAGCAGAACAGAATATACAAAAATACATGACAATTTGATTAAATCTCGACGAATATTTTTTGGATACGGTAATAAATAAAAAATAAAAGAAATTATTTTGATTAAATTACTTATTTAATTTATGAAAATATTTAAAAATATCAATATTGAATTGAAGCTGCACAATGACAATAAAATTTCATTTATTTTTATACAAAATTTTCAAGAAATGCATTTTATTAAAACAAATGTAAAATTTCTCAAAAATAAATATGCACAAAAATAAAATCATGTAATAAGTTTAAAGTATGCAATATAATTAAATCGATCTTATTAAAAGCGCTGTATTTCTTCTTTTGTGAAGAATATACAATAAAAAATAATATGAGCATTACTAAATTTAATAGAATGAAATAATATATAAATTATTCTCTTATATTATTTAAATTAAATTTTAATAGAACCGAGCATTATTAATCAATCAAAGTCAGATAAAAGATTAAGAGTCTGGAGCTTTATGGCTTAATACATAAATATCAAAATATTGAAATTTCTCAGGAAATTTTTATGTTTTTACTTCATAAATAATTAGTTAAATATTAAATTCAATTATTCGTTCCCAATTAATGCAAAATGATTTTCAAATTTTAATTTTTAATATGACCTATTTAGAACATAATTTGTTTTTAAAATATATTAATTTATAAGCAAATTAATAAAAATGTTTGAGTCTATGTTAAAAAAAATGAAAATAAGAATGGAAGATAAAAAAGCTCTTTAAAATTTATTTTATAAAGAAATTAAAAAGTATTGAAAAACAAAAGAAACCCCAAGGCCTAAGCCAATGTAAAAATATAAAAAATGTTATCTCAGAAATCAAAGGTGCTAGGACGAAGTGTCAAAAGTATCAATGCGGGCGAAGTGTCAAAAGTATCGATGAGGGGTGATCGGAAGAGGCGGGTCATTTCAGTACGGAATAAATTATTTTAATTAATTAATAATGTAATTATTTTAATTAATTAATAATGTAATTATTTTGATCTATTAATTAGATTTGCGGATTTTGAGCCTAATTATAATTTTGATTTATTGTTTTAGCATTTCCCAAACAAGTTACATTTTTGTGAGAGAAATACAGTGCCCCAAAAAAGTCTTGACTCAAACCTAAAAAATATCTTATAGTTCATTTAAAAATTTGAAATAATTCATGCTTGCATAACTCTGGTGCTGATCAAAAAAGTCTCTTACACCAACTTGATCAGATCACTCCTTCCTAGTGACCGGGACACCCCAAAACACACTGAAAGTCGGTGAAACTTTCGAAAAAAAATCCCTAGTGGCTTGGGAAATTTTTTCTAGAAAAAATAGGCAAGCCACTAGAAAAAGCACAACATTTGCTATCGAATTGTTTTTGGAATGGTGGATCTATGATTTGTATATAGAAAGTTATACCAAACGAAATTTTTTGAAATTTTACAGGCAAATTGAGGACACTTAGGGCTATAAAAAATACCAAGATTGTTTAATTTGGATGTTTCTTGAAGAAGTAATGGCGAATTAAATTTATCAAATTATTGTATGGTCGTGTCTTTTTTTATGGTTGTGTAAACTGAAATAGAGCCAGATATATTTATTACTTATTAGATTATTATTCATTTGTTAATTAACTAATTAATTTAATTAATTAAATAATTTATTCCGTACTGAAATGACCCGCCTCTTCCGATCACCCCTCATCCATACTTTTGACACTTCGCCCACATCGATACTTTTGACACTTCGCCACATCGATACTTTTGACACTTGACCCACCACGAAATCAAATGATAAAGCGGCCGGTGTCGTTCTTGTAAATCGACGGAAGCGGAAGTCGAGTGACTTTTCAACTAAATTCTTTAAAAAATTCATTAAAATACAAAATAGCAGTGAAAAAATAAATCATGTAAAAAATAGTCAAATATCATCACTAAAACAATGTCATTTAAATGCCCAAAAACTGGGTTTATCCATGATTTTTACACATAAAATTTCGCAACAAACTGATTTTCCTTTTCTTCTCTTTTATTTAAATATCTAATAAATAATTTAAATTAAATTAAACCAAAATAACACTTAATAAAATGAATTAATTAGAGAAATTTTGTAATTACATATCTTAGCAAAATAAAACTACAATTTTTGAAAAATCGTACACAAATTTACAAATAAGTAGGTTTAATTACCCACAAAGTTCTTTCTAAAGAAAATTAATCTCAATCCAAATTTAAACCAACTTGATAACTAAAAAATATATTATAAAAAAAGAAAAGAGAAAAGAGTAAATGAAAATAAGAACAAAATGTGATAAAATAGAAAATAAAAAGATAAAAATAAAACAAAACACTTTATATAAATGAATTATCTTAATAAATATATAGTAACTTACGCTGGTGAATAATTTAATTTTATGAAAAAATAATAGTAAATTATTTGTCTCTTATATTAAATATGAAAGTTAAGAACAAAAAATAAAAAGATTATTTATTTAAAAGTTAAACTGAAAACAAAAGAAAATAAAGTAGAAGTAATATTTGTCACTTTAAAGTTCCTAGGCGGTCTTATTAAATCTACAAAGGTATATGAAAAAACTATTCTCCTACATTGATAAAATAATAAAGGGGCAAACCCTCATTTTAGGAGATTTTAACTTTAACAAAAAATATTGAATGCGAATATTAAATTAAAAATTTTAAAACTTTTAAAAATAGAATTAGATTTATTAGTTTAAGTAATAAAAAATTTTTAAAATTAAAATTGAAAAACCTCCTGGAAAAAATAAAATAACTTTTATATTTTTTATATTTATTCCCGTTAAAACCAATTATTTTATGATAATTGTATATTAATTAATTTTAAAGAAAATAGAAATCAAAAATGCATGTAAAATACAATAATAAAAATTATGAAATATGAGCAGATTTTATCTGTGTTAGCAAAGGAATATTTGTTTTTTTTAAATGAAATACTTAGACATATAATAAATACATAACTAGGTTTAATTACCCACAACGTTTTTTCTAACTGGTCAAGGGAATTAATCTCAATCCAAATTTAAATAAATTTCATATCGAAATAAATATGTACATAAATAAAAAGAAAAAAGAATGAAAAATTACAAAAAATGACATAAAATAGAAAAAAAGAAAATGAATATAATACGAAAGCCTTTTATAAAAACGTTTAAGAAATCTTTGAAAAAATCGAAAAAGAATTTTAAAATAAAGATTTATGAAATTTATTTGTTACTTTAATTTAAATTTGCTTTTACCACTAAAAGCTCAGTAGCTACATTGATAAAGCGAAAGATTATGAAGTCATTAATGATGGTCAATCGGACTAAATTTGACAAATCTTTGCTTTGCTCCATGCGGAAATTAAGATAGAAACACAGAGAAAGAAAACAGCATTTAAATTTTTTTTGCTTAATTATTTATTTCGCTGATTTAATTGCTACCAAAACTCCCAATTTTCAAAATTTAGCGGCGCCTAGCGGCACCGCCGGCAACCAAAACTTGTCTTTTTCTTAAAAAATTGGCACAAAATCGTAAAAATTTGTAATTTTTGGTGAAATTCTGTTAACAAATAGTGTAAATTGCCTAAAATGCCTTAAAGAACAGTCAAAATTTGGACAATTTTTGGGCAAAATCTGTATCAAATTGCTTCAAATTTTCAAAAAATTCCCCGGTGGCGCCTATCGGCACCACCGGACCCCCCCCCCCCCCCCACTTTCTCTAAATTTTTTGGGAAAAAAGCGCCGCAAAAAAGTGCATATGCGAATGAAATGAGAAAAATGATCAGCGGAAACAAAAAAAATTATTCAATTTTTACGAAAAATTACGTTTCCTTCGCGCTACTATTAGTTGTAGAAAAAATCTTTATTTTGGGGTAAAAATCTTATTTTTAGCCTCCTTAGTCCTTTTTTTGAAAAAAAAAACTTGGGAGCCCTGATTTAAGCCCACTCCACGACAATAATATTTTTTTATTCATCAAGGGAGAGAGAGGAAAGAGAAAAAAGGAAAAGGAAAGAAAAATGAAGGATTGATATATTCGTTTTTGTGGAAAAAGCGCGCCTTAAAAAACTGTCCCCCCCCCCCTTTAACATATGTTTCCAATCGAATTGAAAGACTTTAGTATCATTCGAAAGCACTTGACGAGGAGATTAGCAAGTTAATTAAAAAAAAAACTCATTTTCGTTTTATTTTAAGTTAATCCGAAAATGAATATTAAAAGTATATTTTGGGTAGTGAGAGAAAAATAAACGATTCATTGAACAAGTTCTTGACCAAAACTGCTAAATCTATTTTCAAAAAAAACCCATTACTTAAAAAGTATCGGTCAAAAATCAAAATCGATTTTCCAAAAACAATATTAGGAAAATTAAGGACAGAGAAAGAGACAACGGAATGTTGATTTCATAATAATATTGGTGACACTTGATAATAAGAGAAAACAATTCGCATCAATTTTAGGTATGTACGAAAAATAAAACTAAAAAATTCAAATCTAAAAAGAAAAAAAAAAAAAAAACAAAATAATTAACTTCAAGAATCAAAAGATATTCCCTTTTTTGAATACTTTTTTTCACATTTGCGCTTCCTAAAACTCCAGGCAAAGTTTCGATTAAATATAAATGTGACCAAATATGGGTTTTTCGTAACATTTTTTTACTTTATCGTTTTTAACTTTAATGTTTACGAGAAATTGCTTTTTTTAGAAAGGTTTTCCATTTTTGGTCACTTTCTGATGGCTTTTAAGTACTAAATTAATTAGGTTCTATTGCCTTTATGAGTCCAAACGCATTTAATGAGGCCTTCAATTAACCATACCTGGTTTTATAAAATAACTTTGTTCATATTCGAACAAACTCTTTCTTTTGGTATCATTCGAAAGCACAATTCTGAAATACAAGAAACAAGAGAATGTTAAATTTAAAAAAATTATAAACAAAATAATCATCAAATTCTTAATCAATCAAATCTTATTTGGCAATTGCTAAAAGCTCTGAGATTTTCTATATTTTAGCTTCTTTAGGCTTTTTGTTTTCGAATAATATCAAAAAATGGGGTTTGTTCGAACTAAACAAAGTAAATAAAACCAGATATGGTTAATTGAATTGGATTCATAAAGTGCAATAGATAGAGCCATAAATTAACAAATTTGGCTATTTTTACGTCGTTTAAAATTCTTGCCCTATTAATGTGAAACAAATTCACTCAAATCCTTATTTTTGTTTCAGTTCATAAAATTTTGTTTTCTTTCTGTTTTTATTTTTTCTCTTAAGGTTCAATTGATTCCTTAAATGCCTAAACGAAACTCTCATTTAATTTCCTCGTCATCAATTTCTTTTTCTGTTGGTATGTTTTGAAAAACGGCGGAATAGACAAAAGCTATTTTAAAAATATTTTCAGGTGCCAATGGCAGTGGCCAAACTGAGGGAAGCCCAGGGCCTTCTGCCGAAAAATTTGCAAAAATAAAGCTTGAAAACGTATGTTTTGTTTGAGAAAGGCTCTTTTTGTGGGTTATTAGAATACTTGACATGAAACAATTAGAGAATTTCATAATCACAAAAAATAAAAGGAAAAGTGGGGGACGACAATTTGGTTAACATTTTGCAAAATGTCAAAAACAAGATTTGGCAGTCCATTTTTTGTTGGCACACTTATTTTCAAAATTTTAAATAAATGAAATTTATAAAGAAAATATCGAATTTCAATAAATTTCTGTGGCAATTTTCAGAGGATACTTAAAGCTGAACTGAAGCAACGAGAAATGATGGATGAACTCAATGCATTAAAGAAGAAAGTTGCGGAAATGGAACAGCAAAAAGAGGCGGAGAAGGGAAAATACGGTAAAGGAAAAAGACAAAAGGAAATTTAAAACAAATTGGGAAAATAAAAAATAAATAAGAAAATTAGGATTTTTATTTTAGTATATAAAAAGTTTAAAGAGATTTTCATATTACAGTTTCCATTGATCAGTTTAAAAAGCTGAAAGAAGACCAGCAGAAAGCAATTTTGGAAGAAATTGGCAAAATGGAGAAGAGACAGAAACAGCAGAGAGAAAAAGTGACGAATGGTGAGGGCTAACCTTAAGTTTCGTTGTGTGGAACTAATAATTGTGCTAATCCATTCCATATCATTAAATTAGAGCTGAGCGGGACCGGGATTTTTGACAAAAACCGGGACCGGGATTTGCCGGGACCAGAAAAGTCGGGACCGGGACCGGGACCAAGTTTTTCGACCGGGACCGGGACCGGGATTGCGAAAAAACCCGGGACCGGGACCAACCGGGACTTTTTCCAAGAGAAAATTTTTTTTGAAAAATTTTAAAAATTTTTGGTGAATTTTGTTACAAAAATTTCCTAAATTCAAAAAGGTACCCATAAAATTTTTTAATTTCGAAGAATTTTTCCATTATTCATTGGAAAATTTTTAAAATTTTCATTTTAGGGGGCGGGGGGAATTTTTGGAATTTTCTGAGTCCCAAAATTCTGGATTTTTCTAACAAATTAACAATCTCTTAAAATTTTTAAGTCGCTGTTTTTGTGGCAATGTTATTTCGAAAAACTTTTGGAACATTGGGAGGGTCGGGGTCCGTCGGTGCCGATAGGCGCCGCCGGAAAAAATTTGAAATTTAGAGTGCGATTTGTTAACAGAATTTGTCAAAAAATGACCAAATATTAGGTTAATTTGTGGTTTTAGGCTGTTTAAAAAAGGCAAAAATATAATTTTTATGTAGAAATATTTTTTATTAATTAAATTTCAATTGATATTGTTGGTAAAGAAAAAAGAAAAAATTATCTGTTCCATCGGGGAATTGAACCCAATGGACAAATAATGAAAGTCAAAAGGTTTAGCCACTTATCCACTTATGCATATGAAAATATGCTTTAAAAGGAAATAAATAATTTATTTTTTTTCTCAAAAATTTTTTCTTCTCCACCAATTTTCTTCTCTTTTCTCACCCAGACCCCATTCTTACCAGTGCTTATTTAGTCCCGCCGGGACCGGGACTGGCAAAACCGGGACCGGGATTTCTTTTTTTTCAAAAACCGGGACCGGGACCGGGACCGGGACCTGAAAAAACCGGGATTTCCCGCCCCGGTCCCGGTCCCGGTCCCGGTCCCGCTCAGCTCTACATTAAATAGTAAGAAAGGTTCGTTCCTCTAGAAATTTATATTTAAAAATTTTAATTATTTTGGACTTGGATCAATGCTTCTTTGGTTTCCTTCATTAGGATCCAAGAAATTTTCAAAATCAAGAATCGAACAAATAATTACTTAAGCATTGGCTGGCCAAATCAAACAGTTGAAGGATGACCAAAACAAATGTTTGGAAAGAACCATTGGATTGGAAAAAGAACAGGCGAAAGCGAAAGGCAAATACGGTAAAGGAACTTAACAATACCCAAATAAATACAGTATAAAGCAGTACAGTATGAATATATTACAATTTATGTATTAAAAATATTCTATTAAGTTTCTGCGGACCATTTTGAACAGATGCAAAATGATCAGAAGAAAGCACTTTTGGGAAAAATTGTTCAATTGGAAAAAAATATAAAAACAACAGCAGAAAATGGTGAATAATTAGGGAAAGGGAAAACCGTAATGAATTAATTAAAAATAAAAAAACAGTTTAAACACTGTGGACATAATTTAATGAATTTTCTAGCGTGAGCGGTACCGGAATTTTTCAATAACGGTTACCAATACTGACCAGATAGCTAATGCGATTGAAATTTAAAACAAAATGATTTATTTTTATTTTCCATTAAAAAAAGCTAAAAATAACGAAATAAACACAAAAAGTTACACCAACCTAAAATTAAAAAAAAATCATCATCAATTAAATAATATTTCAATTCATCAAACAATCTTTTGGAGGGGACGCCCCAGGGATGGTCACAGGGGGGGGGGGGGGGGGGGGTAAGTTTGAGAAAACAAAAATTTGAAAAAAATTGGCTAAAATACATTTTTTAGCCGTTATCCCCACTGCCTCCAAGCAAGAAAACCCTAAATTCTAAGACCGTGTGAGTGGTGCCGATAGGCACCGCAGTGAAATTAAAAAAATTTTTTATTTTTAACAGCTGTTACTAAAAATCCCGTATCGATTTTTCATTTTTTTAAAAAACCATTGGCAGGGCCAGGGCCTGAAAATTGTTATTTACATTCAATGTATTGGTTAAACCCAGAACTTGCCAAACTAAGGTAACAACGAAAAAAAAAAATGATCAGTTTAAGACACTTCTAAATTTTCGTCAAAATTATTTTGATGGCACCGCTTGTCACAATGACCTCGAAATCACTGATGGCCAATGTTTGACGATCCAATACAAGGAAAAAAGCAACAATTATGGTAAAATAAAATAAATTCATAATTATTTTTTGTTTTTTTTAAAGGTTACCGTTCTGTCTTTGCTAAACATTCCATTTTGCTGAACAATGATTTCTCCACCATTTTTTACTTTGAAATTTTGATCACAAATTTGAAAAGGCAAAGTTTTTTAATTATTCGATTCTTTATACAACTAATTAAATATAAATTGGTTTTTAATCTACAAAATTAAATTTTGATATTTTTTAGCTTTTCTGTCTTTTTCGGATTCGCACACAAACAGCAGAGTCCGCTGGACAAAAGAATTTGCAATCGCATTGGCACTTATGCTTATGAAAGTGATGGTTGGATTTGGATCAACGGATCAGGAAAAGGAGCAAATGCCGAATATTCTTACGTTGTTGGCGACACCGTGGGAATTGGTGTTAATTTGGCCACCCGAAAGATTATTTTCACCAAAAATGGACAGCAAATGGGTATTTGCTATTAGTGTTTTTATAAATACTATTCTAACATTTAAATAAAATTTGCTTTTGGTTTAATTAAATAAAATTAAAAATAGTTTTGATAATTTTCTACTTTTCACAGATTCTTCCTATTTGTTGGTTGATTCTTCTCATTCTTCTGCCGCTTCATTGTTCCCATTTGTCTATTTGTGGAGTTTTGGTGACAAAATTTTGGCCAACTTTGGCCCAAATTTCAAATTCGATTTGACCACTTTTTGAAGTAAAGAGATAAACGAACATATGCACATATTATTCACAAATACTGATCATTTTCTTATGATTTATTCATGATTTTTTTTTATTATTCTTTTTATAAATTGTGGTAAATATTGATCATAGGCCCCAAACTCAAAAATGCTTAAAAACGGTCAGAATCGATGTAAAAAGGTTCGAAATGGGTTGGAAAATAGAATTAGGGGCGCGCTTGCCCTTTTCAGGATGAAAAGTGCCGAAAATGGAGTGCCAAACTCAGCTGGGACTCAAGTGACCGCATTATAAAAAGCAGTCAAAAGACATTTTAAATAATTTTTCTAGGGTAATTTTTGGCGCTGATCACCAGGGCTGCCAAAAGTATGCAAATGCATATTTTTTTCCTGGCTTCTCCATGCTATAAATAGTAGGAAAAACACTTTCTTTTTTATGTTTGCGTATAAAAATCGGGACTTTTATTTGCATATTTTTGCATATTTCGAGATTTTTGTGCATATTTGCATATTTTGGGAATTTTCTGCATATTTCATGCATATTTTGCCATTTTTTGTGCATATTTTCCGATTTTTTGCATATTTTGCCATTTTTCAACAAAAACTTTCTGATTTTAAATATTCCTTAAGAAAAAAATTTGATTAGGTCTAAAATATTTCCAAATCTGAATGGGTGCGCGAATGGGTCAACAGTGAGCTTTACTGTCGAAAATATTGAGAAATTTTTGATTTGCAATTGCAAAATCAACCATAAAACTTATGAGGAATAAAAATTTTTTTTGAATTTGCATCCCTAATTTTCAAGTTTTTTTGTGCATATTTGATGCATATTTTAATATTTTTGTGCATATTTGGTGCATATTTCACGACTTTATTTGCATATTAATGCGCATATTTTGGGTACTTTTCGTGCATATTTTTGGCAGCCCTGCTGATCACGAATGTGACCTTTATTTTGCAAAATTCCGAACCACGAACCCAAATTCGAACAAAAACTCAAAATTTATAAATAAAAGAAAACATATTATTAAGGGGTTTTGAGGTTGCTGAACACGGATCGAAGACAATCTAACTTTCGCAAAAGGGAGCATGCGAAGACGGAGCAAGTAGTGGGGCGAGACGGAGGGCGGAGGAATCAGTCTGACGAGCGCCACAGGCGGTTGACTGCGGGGGCCCGAAGGGCCCCCGCCAATCAGTCAACCGCCTGCGGATCACGCGCGGACTTCTTCCGTAGTCTCGCCCCACCTACTGGCCGCCGTAGTCGAGTGTGCGGCGGTTTTTTAGCGCAATAAGCTAAATTTAATTTTTTATATTTGACATCTTTTACATTTTCTGACTACTGGTTTAAAAATAGTTTTAACGATTTTGAGGACCTATTACATAGTCGGTTCGACTTCATAATTAGGGTTCGGGATTCGGAATTTTGCAAAATAAAGGTCATATTCGTGTTCAGCGCCACAATTTACCCTAGAAAAATTATTTATAATGTCTTTTGAATGCTTTATATAGCACTTTCACTTGAGTCCCAGCTGAGTTTGGCACTCCATTTTCGGCACTTTTCATCCTGAAAAAGGGCAAGCGCGCCCCTAATTCTATTTTTCCTATCCATTTCAAACCTTTTTAGATCGATTCTGACCGTTTTTAAGCATTTTTGAGTTTGGGGCCTATGATCAATATTTTCCTAAATTGTCATTGGCAAAATTTTGTTTGGATTTCTTTAATTTTGTTCAACTTCTATTTTAGAGCATATTTATTTTTTATAAATATTTTCTTTTGTTCGCCCAAGAATCTTAAGCGCAATTTAAGCAACAAATTTAGCAAAATCAGAATAATACAATCAGGAAAAAGGAGAATATATTCATGAAACATTTTAAAGAAATATTTGCTCTTTTTTATTTGGTCATTAGCGCGCTCCATCATCAATTTTCTAATTAATTTCCAATATAATCCGTCGATTGGCATTCTGTGCCGTTTGTTGTGCGTCGTCTCCGTTTTGTTGACGCGGTGCAATTCCGCGATTTATTTTGTGCGGTATCGTTTTAGGCACCATTTTAATGCAATCTTTAAAAATTGATTAAAAAGTTAATTTTTGGCATTTAAGGTAAATTCATAAAAATAAAAATTTTTAGTTTTTTGAAAAACGACCAAAAATTTTAAAAGTTGTTTTAACTGAAGAAAATTCTTAAAATTTAAAAAGCTGCGTCGGAATCCTGCGTCTTACCAGGGATTGGACAAACGCTGTGGCACAACGTGCAACCCGTACAATTCTCTTCATTAACTTTGGCCAAATGTGTCTGTTTGTCAAATGAAATTGCCTGGTAGCCCGAATCATTGCATGTCATATAGCTAAATGATTTGTTTCATTATTAACAGAATTTTTTAATTTTTTTTTAATTTAATATTTTTCCCACCATTTTCCACAATTAATGCATAAGTCATCATCAATAACGGCAACCACCTAAATATAGAATCGTTTTTTATCAAATTTATTAAAAAGTTGCAACATTTAAAAAAATTGACCCAAAATGCATAAAATTGTCTTTTTAGGTTAAAAAAAAAAACTCAAAGAATGCTAATATTATTTTTCTGCAATATTTGGGTAGAAAAAATAATAAAAATTAAAAAATCACATTAAAGATTTATTTGATAAATGGAAAATGTGAAATATTTAAGAAAAAAAAAGATGATGCGAATCTTATGAGTTTACCTGATCAGAATTGTCCATATCGCCATAAGTACCAATTTTATCAAGCGCTTTTCCGATCACATCCTTTGAAAAAATAAATAATTAAATAAAAAGAATTTTAAATTTGAATATTTGCCTTCAATTTCGGAACAAATTCAGGCTCATTTGCAGGACGAATTGCAAAAAAGTTATTTTCATTGAGAACACCATTTTGGTTCAACATCTTCTTCTCCAATTGGTAACGTTGTTCACGGAAGAAGCCGAGGGGAGGAAGATGCTTATTAATTAGGGGAAAAGCGATTTAGAATTATTGAAAAATAAGAATTTTAATCCATTATTTTCAATTAGAGAAAGGAAAATCAACATTTTTCTCATAGCGAACATTGTTTTAATAAATATCAACATTGATGTTGATATTTAATTAAATCAACATAACATTAAGCCATCAACGCAAATATCAACGTAAATTTTTAAAATTGCGATAATTTTTTAAAATTTATTTGAACGGTTTTAATTTTATGGAGAGAGATAATGTAAAAATGAGAGAGTGCTGAATTTCAATCCTAGTCATACAACACATTTTTGATGAAAGAGGATAGAGAAAATAATTTGAAGAGAGAGTGCAATGGGAAGGGATTTCATGTCCCTTCTTCGCTGATTCTTTTGGTAATAGACGCAGATTCCTCACTATGTCCTCTGTTCACTCTCTGTCTTAAATCTCTTCCCATAACACTCTCTTTTTAATTAATTTTTCTTTATTCTTCTTCATCAAATATGCTTTTGTATGGCTGGGGCTGAATTTAACACCCTCTCACTTTTGCGTTATCTCTCTCCCCATTTTAATTTCCGCCAAAAGTCATTTTTAAAAAATTACTTTAAATTATCAAAAAAGGATACCAATTTTAAAAATAGCGTTGATATTTGCGTTGATGGCATAATGTTATTTTGATTTAATTAAATAACAACATCAATGTTGATATTTATTAAAACAATGTTCGCTAAGAGAAAAATGTTGATTTGCCTTTCTCTATTTTCAATTTATTTTTGCTAATCAACTAATTGTTTATTAAAAGATTATTTACAATTAATTAAGTTATGGTTTTTTAATAAATTAACTATATATTCTAAGGATGCCGACAGTTTTCCCCTTGGTTTTCCAAGATTATAATTTCTGATAAAATTTAGAAATAAATTAAAATAAAAATATTATTAAAAATTATTAAAATTTAACTGTATTCTGTGCCAAAACAGGTTTGCCCTTTTGGTGTTTTTCCACCGGTGGAGTTTGTCCGGCCCAATCCGACAGCGCTCGAATGCCACTCAAATAAAGCAGTGCACGAAGCCCTACACAGAATGCCACAAACCGAAAATTTTTAATTCACTGAAATTTTAATGCCTGTTACGTAGTCCTGCACCACCGTAAAGTCCTGATTTTGTACCGCAGAACATACCTATAAGTTAATTAATTGTCATTTTGATAAATTTAAAAAAAAGAAGAAATAAAAAAATATAAATTTTTGAAATCCTGTAACCATTAATTTTTAAATTGATAGCACTAATTAATATTTGCCTGCAATACGCTGGCACCAGCATTTAAAAATTGAAGCCCAGTCTCGGCACTTTCAATGCCACCAGTGGCCAAAATTGGGAAGCCGGGCATTGCATTGGCAATTGCAGACACTGCTCGCAAAGCAACGGGACGTATTGCGGAGCCAGACATGCCACCATATGTTGTCCTATATCAAGAAAATGTACTGTACTACTGTAATTACAGTAAAAAAAAATGGGAGCAATACAAGGAATTGACAAAGGAACAAAAACCAATCATTAGAAAAACTCAATGTCCTTTTCCTAAAAAAATTTAGATTAATAGAGAAACAATTTAATATTCAAGGAATTTAAAATTTCATTGCTTCTGAGTAAAAGGTATAATTTTTCTTTTAGAAAAAGCACTCATTTTGGCGGAATGCACAAAACGGTAAGTACAATATACTAAACTCAAATATATTTTTATTGCGAAATCAGTTTTGGTAGTTTTTTGTCAAAAATACCAAGAAGCTGCAGATAAGTAGTCTGCCCGGAATCCTAGTCCGATTAATTTTTTTTAAATAGAAATCAAATTTACAATTTTGCTTTGCCAACATTTGGCCATGCAGTGCCATCTGAGCCCAGTCCCATCAGCCCGGACACAGTGTTCGTTGCGGTTACGCCATCCGCTCCGCCATCCCTTGCAGCTTGTGCCAGAACGCGTACATCCGTAATATTTGGTGTCATTTTGACAAAGAATGGGATCTAATTGGGTGAAAAACAGAATTAAAAATAAATAAATAAAAACTCCTAATTATTAAATTTGACAAATTAGCAGATCAGCCATCACCTTAACTGTTGCACGGACCCATTCCGAAATTTGTTTGACCATTTCGGGATTCTTAAACAAAAATTTATTTTAACTGATCGCACACCAAAGTGTACATATGTAAATAAAATTATAATTGGATATTTTCAATTACCAGAAATTTTTAATCTTTTTGGTCTTAATTGTTTAGAAAAATAACTTACTTAATAATTTTAAATTCTATTACTGACTTTTTAATATTTAAATAATAAAATAAGTTGAAAATATTTTCTACTTTTGTAAGAAAAATAAATATATTTAAAAGAATTTTGAATTTACTTGGCCACAGGCGAGGCCCATGCCTCGTTCGCCCATCCCATGAGGACACGACAAATTAAGTTCCAAAGCATCAGCGCCCGCTTCTTCAGAACGGGATGCCAAAAATTCCCAATCTTGCTATAATTTAAAAATATTTGAATTTTTTCCAAATAAAAATTTAATTTCACTTGGTTAAACGATGCCATGATTGATGCAATTACAATTTTTTGTGAAAAATCACGTTTTAATTCCTTCACGCAAGTCAGCCAATACTAAATCAATGGAAAATATTTATTGTTTGAAAAGTTAAATTTTGGTAATTTATGGGACTTGACAAAAATAATTAGATAAAATTAAAAATAGTTAATTGTTTATTATAAATTTTTAAATACTTCTGTTAAATTGTTTTGATGAAAAATCTTGAAATTAAATTAACAAAACCAAAAAAATTGATGTCGATTTTTTGTACATTTTTGGTTTGAATTTTGGATATTCTCACAAATTTATTGAATATTTTCATATTAAGAAATATTAAATAATGAACTTTTTCGAGTTTAAAACCTTACCTCAGCTGATTTCTCCGAAATCAATTCAATGTTCAGAAATGAGCCCTGCCCTGGGCCGAAGATTGGCCCACTGGTCGTCCCACGAATAATTCGAGGTGAAACATTTGTCACCAAGTCCTTACCAAGAAATAATTTTTAAAATTTTGCGATTAGCCTATAAAATTTTCTTTCTTCGCATAACAAAATAATCTTTTGAAAGAATTTCAAATTATGACTTTTTTGAAGGTCCTTGGCTTTGGGCTTTTTCAACCCCACAAAAATCTTTGTCGCATTTTTCAACAAAAAAAAATTGAAGGAGTAGATAGGGGTCGGCACGGGGTGGGGCTAGCCCCTTAAGCCTCCCCTAATGAAATGGAAAAAGTAATTGGTTGAATTTGAGGACCTTGTCCATCCCAAAAGTTTTGGTCAGCACAAAGGCCCAGCCCTGCTCAAACGCACGGCGACACATTGCACCGGTGGTGGTCGGCGGAGCGGAGGCCAACCCAAACGGATGTTCAAAACGAAGTCCGCAAAGCTGCACCGACAAATCAACCTAAAAAATGGGAAATATTTTGTGGGAATATAAATTAAATTAAAATTAAAATAAAAAAGAAAAAGAAAATTTTTGAATGAGGATAAATCATATTTACTTACCTATGTATATAAATCATCTTTCAAAATGTACTTATTTCTAAGGGTCCTTGTTCTGAAGGGCCGAATCTTGGAAATTTAAATGTCCTTATTTCTAAAATTTACTTATTTGAGTTTTAAAGAAGTCAAAAATGTTTGGTTTAAAGTACCATATCCTTATTTTTGAACAAAAACTGAAGCACTGTCCTAATTTAGCCATTAAAAATCAAATCCGTTTACATTTAGTTTTTTTAAATTTGATTACATAGTCAATTGGCGTGTGAAAGAGCGGTAACTTTGGCACTCGTTCAATTTGGTAGCCATGCAATTCCTGCAAATAACGGTGCATATGCCAAGCAGCAGTTTTGCCATCGTTCACTGATTCGACGGTTGTCTGAAGGATGAATTCTATGAGTAACTGAGAGATATTGTCCTAAAATTGTATCAAAATTCAACGTAAACATTTTAGATCAAAATTTGCTGTGAAATCATAGATCTCAGCACAATTTACAAAAAAATTCTCAGCAGTAGGGGCGGTAACCGTCAACGCCACCTTGATTTCCATTTTATTGAGGAGCTAGTCAAAAATTGAAATTTAAAGATATTGTTGGAAATTTTAACAAATTTATACGGTGATTTTTGGCATGGGGATAAAAATCTGAAACTTAAAAAATAAAATTTCACAAAAATAGGGATGTTATGTTGAACAATGGCCCAACATACCTCGGCCACTCCAGCAATGTCACCACCTAAAAACACCCATGGCAACGAGCTTTGTTGTGTGTTTGGATCAACAACGGGCAAGCCATGTGAATTGAACTCCAACAGATTAATGGCAGATTTAACTGAAAAAATATATAAAAAACAATAAATATTTCTTAATTTAAATTTATTTGCCTTTCTCATCAAGCAAATCTGAGCCAAATGCGCTGATCACCCAGTCAGCGCGCAATGTCAACAATTGGCCATCATCCTCCACCCATTTGCCATTCAATTCTTGCTCCATTTTGACAAATTCCCTTTACAAAATTAAAAAGATTTTCAAATTTTAAATTAATTTTAATTTAAAATATTGTTTATAGTGTGCACATTGAAACAATCCGTCCGTCTTTTAAGTTGATTTTACGAGGCGCCATAAAGGGCATAAATTCGCACTTTTCTTCCCGTGCTGCTTCCATCTTTGTTCAAATAATAATTGTTGTTTTTTAAATTTTCAATCCAAAATTTACCTCCTCTGGAACGGCACGGATTGAAGTAAATCCCTAAAAATTATTTATTTATACTTTACGGTTTTCGAATTTTTGATTCCAAAAAAAAATTCATTCGAATCGATCCCATGAAATAAATAAAAATACAATTCAAAAAAATTGTTGCTCTATAATTAGACCTTTCTGAATACAACAGTGACCCGAAGGGCACCGCACCGAAGTGCCGAAGTAGCGCAATCGAACGCTGTGTCACCGGCACCTGTACTCAAATTTTCTTTCAATATTTTCGGTTGGCTAACACATATATTTTTAAATTTTATTTAAATTAATTTTAATATTTGGACTAACCTAAGACAATTACACGGCCAGATAAACGAGGTAATTGGGTCTTGGCACAATGGCACATTCCTTAAAAAGGAAAAACAATTTTTTTTTCATTAATGGCATCAATTTTCAATAAAATTAATTGTTTATTTTTGGTCTTGACCTTGTTTACTGGCCTTTGCCACCAATGGTAAAAAATCTTTGGACGTGTAAAAGCCGTTTTCCGGTGTTAAACCATCAAACATTGGTGCCCGTTTTGGCTCCGGCATTCCAATGCCAATAAACACCGCTTTAACGCCTTGTTTTTGCAATCTGTCCAAGGTCAAATCATCACGATGCTGAGAACGGCCAGTTTCAATCTTTTAAAAACAATTATTAAATTAACAATTAAATTTTGATTTTTAAGAAATGTATTCAGTTTTTCAATATATATTTAAAATATTTTACTTTTAAATAAATTTAATCTGAAAAAAGGATTCTTCTTACCTTAACACCAATGTCTTTTGCCAATTGAATTTCAAAATCGACCACATTATAAGGCAGACGAAACTGAGGAATCTCTGAGGAACTAAAAAGAATATTTTGAATTAAAAAATAGGAAAATAATTTGAAAAAATATGATTAAAATTTTGCAATTATTCTTATTTTTTATTAAGATTTCCCCAAGCCCCAATCTTTTTGTGCCATTCCCTGACACTCCGATTCCTAACATCTCGGTGCCAACGAACTCAGTTAACCATTTTTGGTTCTCGCCAATTCCAAACTTTTTGTACCCTCCCGACAATTATATGCCCGTGGGGCGAACCCAAATTACCAATTAAATAGCGGCAGCAAATTCTCATTTTCACTTCACCTTAGTCCGCCGACATATGACGCCTTCTCATAGATTGTAATGTCCGTATAGCCAAGTCGTGCAAGAAAAGTGGCACATGAAATGCTGGCAGGTCCGCAACCAAACAGTGCCACCGGCTGACTGTGAGCAGCGTTTCGGCCCTGCTCAATCTCACGGCACACAATTTGATGGATGTTCATTTTCATGAAAACCTAATTTAAATTTATTGAAATTTATTTATTTTATTTTTAATCATAAAAAATTCTTCAAAATTTTAACTTTTATGGTCCTTCTTTTGGATAACTATAAAAAAAGAAAAACTCAACCCAAAATTGAAATATTTGATATAATTAAAAGCTCTTTGCATAAAGTTTGGATTCCTATCTTGGAATAAGGGATATATAATATAATGAAAAATGATATTTAAAAATGTATTTAATTTTTTTATTAAATCTCCTAACTTTTATGTTTCTTATCATTTAGGAAAATTTATTTGTTTTGTTTTTTTACTTCAGTGGCAAATTGTTGAAGTCCACCAATGTTTATGGCACCTTCTTCCGTGGCATATAAATTGCATGAGCCAACACAGAGGTCAGAAGTTGGACACACCATACCACAAGTAAGCCTACAATAACATATTATACAAATTTATATGCAATTAATTTTTATATATAGGAAATATTTTTGTGAGTTATTTACAATTTTAAAATTTATTTAAATTTCGGTGTAGAAATTTTTGAAAATAGTTCAAAACAATTGGACTGTAGGGCTTCCATGGTTCGCAATCACAAATCTCGCACCTATTTTGGCCAATTCCGAATCCAAATGCGAAACGAAAATCAAAGTTTATTTATTTATTTCTAATTCCGAACTTTTGTTAGTATTCGGTTTGGATTTGGAAGTGGTTGAAATGGATGTTCAAAAAATAATGGTCAGCATCCCGAAAACCTTCAGCAGACCTCATTTTACAACATTTCAATTAAATTACCCTAAAGGGTTGTCCGAAAAGATTTGTCGAGCAGCGCCATAATAATTCTAAAAATAAAAATTAAAAAATGATTTTGTAGTAATCATATGATCAGTTATACTTTATTCGCAATGCTTGTGATAAATGCTTTTACATCCAGTTGAGTTGGACAACTCTTCTGACATGGCGCATCCGCACATTTTAAGCCTTAAACTTATCATTTTAAATAAGTATTAAATGAATTAATACTCAAAATTAATGAGCATAGCATACCGTAATAAACATTTTCGAAAGGCTTTAAATTTTTAGATTGGTTTAAAAAAATTTCCAGAAAAATTTCCCATGCAACTGTCATTTTGCTCATAAACAATTAATAATTTTCGCAGAGTACGGAAGTGCGGGAAATCTTTCTTTAATTGCTTACATTTGCTTTATAAATGGGATTGATTGGAGAAAATTGTTTTTAAAAATATCGAACTATTTATTGCGGGTAAATTACAAACATCGCATTGCTTCGCGTAACGCTCCGCGTTCGGACAATGTCGTGTGTTTAATGTCACGGAAATCATTTTCATACTGATTGTCCACACAGCCCTTAATTAATATGAGGAAATATGTTTATTGTTATTTTTATAGTTTAGGCCCTCCAAAAAATTCCTAATTTACTTCCATAAATCATGAATTTTTTTTACAATTTCGAACTGAGAAGTATTATCCACAAAAACCAAAATTCAATTTAAAATATGTATATGTTAATTACAATATTTAACACAAACTTCTTAATTTGAGTAACTAATAGAGACCAAATTTTTCGAGTACGGGTACAGCCCGTATTCGACCTCAAGTGATAAACACCCTCGATGGAATTAATTTAGATTTTGTTGCTTTTACCCCGCATGATTTGTTCACATTCCGCTTCCATTGCTGCTTTACGAGCTTTGTGTCCGCACTCGGTTTTAGTGTCGCGTTCTGTTGTATGCGAGGATTCAATGACAAAAGTGACTAAATAGGTAATCAATTTTATTATTTTTTTTTGAAATAAAAATTTTTAATTTCTTTCATTTAAAATATAAGTTCATCTTCCTTCAATTAGGTTAAATTATTTGGAAAAATATTGGGTGGCAAGGGGGACCGGCGACCAGTAAAAAAAACAATTGTTTTTTAAATTTATTAAGAAAATTGATTGGACGAATAAACATTTGAAATTTTACTGATATTTCTAACAAAAATTATTTTATATTCCATTAAATAAAAAGAGTAATAAAATGAATTGAGAATGGCTAAAGAAAAAAAAGAATTTTTTAAATTTTATAATTTCTTTCATTCACCTCAATATCAGGCGAATCTTTTGTATATTCTCCGTGCATTTATTATTTAATTTATTTATTTAAAAAATAAAATAAATATTAGAAAAATGTAATAAAATATGTTTGTACGATGAACTGAAAGGATTGCAATAAATCTGATAAAATTGGTAATCGATTGGGCCCACTAAACCCTCACTCACCACACACAATTAATATCACTTTTTACGTCACATCAATGTCATAAGGAATGGTGCGTCATTAATTAATTTATTTTTTACACAAATTAATTATTAGGGACAAAATCAATTTGATTATAAATTTTGTGCTTTTTGATGGCTTTTTTATGTCTATTTCTTATCTGATATATAATAACATTTTACTCAAATAATTGTTGTAGTTTCAATTTTTTTAAGTGCATTTAGTGGTCGGTCGATTAAAGGAATTTAAATGAATGAATTTTAATATAATTAGAATCTCATCGACTCGATTATTTCAATTTGACTTCCTTCTTCTTTTGATCTTTATTTTTCATAATTCGTCATTATCTATTTGATTTCTTGTTAAACTTTGTCGAATGATCACAACACCACTAATTTTATCAGTAGCATTTTTGAGGACCAATGTGCTAAGAAATCGCTTATAAATTTTCAAATATCTGCTTATATTGTTGAAAATGTGAAAAGAAAAAATGACTGAAATAGTGAATATGTTTTTTATTAACATTAAAATGAAGAAGTAAAAATTTATCATATGATTTTCAAAATACATTCCAAACAAATGAAAAATTCATCTCCAAAATTAGTTATATATTTTCTTGACAAGAATTTTAAACATTTTTGGAATTTTGAGGGTTTATAACGTATATTTAGGCAGTTTTTAGTCCATATTTTGGTTCATAAAAAAATCCAAAATATTTGAGCTTGAGTTCGGGATAGTCAGATTCTGGTCATCATTCTCGAAAACTCCCCGGCGAATAGTGATTTTGAACCAAAATATAAAAGTTAAATTAGGGACCACAATTCTGCACCATTGTGAAAAAATTGACATATAATTATCCAAAATGAAAGGCAAATTAAAATTTTGGTGATTTTAAAACACTTGCGCCAAAAAATCATTTTAAAACGGGCGCTAAAATGGCCGCTCCAAAAAAGCGGCACCAAAAACCGGCGCCAGTGGCCGCGCCAAACTGACGCCGACCCGATGAGATGCCACCCAATTGATTCATTTGGGTTTCTGCCCGTGGTCAACCGAAGAAGAGGCAGAAGAGAGAATGGCAGCAACAGTGCCCAATTGATTCACCCATTCATTCCCTTTTCTCCTCACAAAATTCATTTGTGCATTTTCCCAGTGGCGCCTATCGGCACCGCTGGAGCCCCAGACTTCATGGTGTTTCAAGACCTTCGTTACACATATTTTCCAAAAATTTTGCTAAATTTTTGAAAAATTGGCATTTGTAAAATCAATAAAAATATAGATAAAATAAATGTGGAAAATTAATAAATAAGTAAATAAATTTAAAAAATGCAATACAACATTTGCAAATATTTAAAATAACAATTTCGGCAGATTGTTAAAAATACTAAATTTTAAAAACTTATTATTTTTGGAAAAGTAATAGAATCAGCGGTGCCGAAGTCGTAGTCGGCAAAATTAAATTTTTGCGATGAGTTTATTGCCAAAAATTTTAAAGAAACAGCAAAAAGCTAACATCATCAATTAATGAAGTACACAATTCAATTATTATGATAAAAATCAACAAGACTAGAAATTTGCTCATCAACTAATTCAATGATATATAGAGGCACATGATTATGATATTTTTGAAATTAAATTAATAATTGAAATTGCTTTATCTCATACCCAGTTTAAATAAAAATCTCAAATATGATATTTTTATTGAACTTTCAGTAAACTATCAAAAACGAACAGATATAAAATCAATAACTACAAATTTCTTCAAAAGTCGTTCTTGGACACCAGAACTAATTCGTGCCACGTTTTTGGTGAAAAAATAATGTTTAGCTGGCGACCATTCCTCACTAATTCTTATGAAAAATTGATAAATGCTTTTAATATTTAACAACGGATAACATAAATTTAAACGAATAATAATTAATTAATTAATAGAAATTTAAATTTGCATTTAAATGCAAAATAATTTGATAAAATAAACTAATTAAAAATCAAATCTAATGAAAATAGCTAATTGCAGAAGGAAATAAGAAAAATGTTGAAAATTAATAATTACTGTGCGATGCGATTATTAGGTGTCGAAAATCGGTGCTAGTGCGTTTCCTAGAAAGTGCCACCCATGCGCGTTTCCTAAATGTGCCACCATGTGATTTTCCTAAAAATCGTCACCATGCGCGTTTCCTAAAAGCGCCAGCGCTTTTCCTGAAAGTGCCATTTTAATAGAATACCTATAAATAAATGCAAATATAATTTAATTATTTATTTATTTAAATTTCATTATATCATGAAATATTAACCAATGATGAATCTTACATTGTAAAGTTATCACCAAAAATATGCAAAACGCGCTGACAGCCATTTTTGCTCATTTAGGAAACGCGCATGGTGGCGGGTGCGCTAGAAACCCATTTGGCACGTTTTAGGAAACGCGCCAGCACGTCGAAAATCATAGGCAAGTGAAAAGTCTTGCATCAACAATACATTGGATTAAATGACTTAATTCATTGATCATATAATAAAAAAAGACTTTTGCTGGAATGAAATAATCTATATTCTTTTTCAATAAAATAAACTAATGGAAGCGACAATTAACGAATTTAACAACAGTTTTAATTTTTTCACAAATTTTATGGTATTTCAAAACGAAAATTCATAAGCATATAGTAAAATTATGTAAATGGAACAAACAAAAAACTCGATCACTGCATAAGTTGTAACATAAATAGGAAAGTCAAAATTAAATAAATTAAAAATTATAATATTATTCGAATTTTAATTTTAGCTTATATTCTTCATATATACAATATGTTTATTATAATGAAGAAAAACAATAATTTTTCTTTATAGTTTATAAATAAACGGAAATAAATAATTGAAACAGATTATCTAAGAAACGTTTTATTATCCATGAGTTGAAATCATTGAGCATAAGAAATATATGCCAATAAAATAATTATTAAATCATAAAACAAAAATGGAAACCAAATCAAAATCAACCATAGTATTATTAAAATAAAACCTAACATTATAAAAGGAAAATATATCAAATAAGAAAAATATTTAAGTCACGATAAGTCAGCAAAAATCGACTAAAAAGTATTTGAATCAGAGTTTGCAATTTCAGTTGTAATTATTGTAAGGAAAGTTTAAAAAAAATAATTCTTAATTATTCTCAATTAAAATTAAAAAACAAGCATAATTACAACACAATTTGCTCTGATTCATTAAAACAATAAAGAAATTATTAATAATTAGTCATTTGATTTAAATTCCCAGCCCTAGTGATTATGCAGTGAATACGGCTTTTACTTTTCTAATTTTTAACAACGGAGAAAAATGTGTTTAATTGGGTAGGTGGATTAGTACAATTAAATGTTTAAAGTATTTTTTCAATGAAAAATTTGGTTGGGCACATAAAATGAACTCAACAAATCGCCATTAAACATAATTTAATTTGGGAGCTTTAAGCAGCTGTAAGAATAAAATTAAGTGTTCAGTTTGATTCAATTGAGCAATTATTTTTTAATTTCAACGCGCTACCGATGCCAATAGGGGCCGACAGAATTTCCAGTATTTATATCATTTTGCCAAGCATTTAAGTGCATAAGACGATTTTTTCTAACTTAAATAAAAAATCAATTTTTTTTAAATCGCAAAAGTCAAAAATGGAACAAATGCGAGAATAAAAGATAAAAATATACATTTTAATTTCAATCAATTCAAAACAGCTAAAAAATTTTACATTAATTTGCTGCAAAAATTAAAGATATAGAAAGAAAAAAAAACATAAATTTTAATTTAACCAATTCAAAAAACAGCAAAAAATCTAATTTAAATAAAAAATTAAATCTAGTAACATAAAAAACTTTCTCATGTATTTAAAAAATTTCATTTTCCCAAAATTTAAAATAATATATTTTAATAATTAATAATTGAGTAATTTTAGTCACGCATAAAAATGGGATTTAATATTGTTAAAAATATTTGTACTTCAGCGCGCAGTTTATTACAATGAAATGCAAGAATAAAATGTCAATAATTTAAATAACCAATTTAATACAAAATTGCTTGGGAACCATATGTTTGTAGAGAACTGAGCAAGTGAAAAAGTATAATAACATGCCCTACCGATGATATAATTGTTCCGAGAAAAACCTAAAAAAAAATTTAACTAGTAAAAATATAACTTTTCATCATTGTTTTCCTAAATCCAATATATTATTAGAAAGAGAAATAATTTGCATATTAAATCCTAGAATAATTTAATAAAATAAATTAAAAAATGTAAACATTAAAGTGCATGAATGATAATTAAAAAGAAAATAACGAAATAAGTATTATAAATCAAAATAATATTTTTGTCATAAAATTGGCTTCTGTTAATAAATAAGCATGCCCAACTGATAATATAATTTTTCGAGAAAAACCTAATAAAAATTTAACTGGTAAAAATAAAAAATTTGCTTATCCTTTTAAAATTTTTCAATGTTTAATTTTATTCAAACAATACCACTATTTAAGCCCAGCGTTCGCCTTTGAACTTTGTCAGTTACCACTCAGTCATTTGGCCAGTCACTTTGCCAATCACCAATCACCCCACAAACCGCCCAATCACACCATTCACTGTATTTTGGTGAAGAATAACATTTGGATTAAACCAGCACATTAATTTTTCTAAAATTTAGACCCAGCCAATCCTGCCCAAATCGGCTTCGTTCAAAAAACCTAATAAAAATTTCTGGCAAATATAAAAAATTTTCTTTCATTTTAAAACTTCATTTTAAATTAAAAAATTGTTATGAATAAAAGAATCGGAAAATGCTTAAATATGCTTAAAATAGGAATATCTTAAATTAATAATTGTTAAAATATGCAACTTTCATTTACCGTATAATAAATCTTTGACAAATCCACCCATAAAACAATGCGGATATTGAATATCCTAAACAAGAACATCAGATTCTCATTAAAAGTGAAGAATGCACATGAGAAAGCACTGAAAGCGTCAAGAGAATTATGTGTAATTAGGCCAAGATAAATGTCAAATCAGAAAATAATTTTTATAATCAAATAAAAATAAGTTTTTTCATATGATAATCAATTAAAAAAATACAATCACTAATTTTATTTAATATTATGATATTTCAATGAAGAATCATGTAGAAAAAGATCCATCATTTATAAAAATAGTAAAATTATATAAAAAAACATTAGCAAAAAATTGACCAATGCAAAAAGTTGAAACATAAGTAAGTCAAAATTAAGTAAAAATTGAAATAATTATTCGCATTTTAAAATTTTACATTATATTCTTCATTTATATAACAATTATTTTCATAACAAAAAATAATAATTTTAAATATATTCTACAAAATAAACAGAAATAAATAATTCAAAAAATATTATAAGCAATTTTTTATTGGGCATAAATTGAACTGTTAGGGGACTCATTGAGCTGAGAAATGCATTTCAATAAAACAATTAATAAGTGTTATATAATTGATTACATTCAATTTCATTAGCACGATAATATTATAAACTAGATCATAATTATGTGTGCAAAATTGGTGGACATTCATACGTTCATATTTTGGCATTTTCTAGTTTGGTAATATAATTAAGAATCCTTCTCCATTTCCAGAGATTATCAATACTGAATGGCCAATGAGCTCTGTAAGATTTGATTCCTTAGTTTGGAGGAAGAAGACATAAATCTATAAAATTACCAACTCAGGCGACTTCTTTAAAAGTTGCCATCGTTATATAAATTAACAAATTAGTACACTCAAATAATTATCCCAATAATAAGCAGTACATGAAATAACCGAGACCCTCTCAGTCGGATCCCTAGAACAAGAAGTTAAAAGAAAGTAAATCAAAATCAACCAAAACAATTTAGCATAAAAAACTATCAGCAAAAAAGTAAAATATACAAACAAAAAACACATAATTTTTTCTTTCATTCAATCTTTTAAACCTTTGACAATTATTAACAAAGATTAATAAAGAATTTATTGTTATGTTAAAAATTAATTCATTTTAGGAGCCTAAATAAAAAAGTCTGAAACAAAAATATCAAAAACAAAATGCAAAAATTATAAAATCTTGATTTATTACAACAGATGGATGCAGAAAATAATCATTATATAATCAAATGCATATGAAAATTTCAGGTATTTGACCAATATTATAAAATTACATAAAAGCGAAAAATTATTTAAAAATAAAAGAATTGGTAATTAACAATAGAATACCAAAAATTTAGCAGATGCATTCGCTTCACATCGCGAGGAAGAACACGTCTTGCATATCGATTTTTAAAAGCGAAAATGAATTAAAATGTTAAATTAGAAAAAACAAATATAAAAAGAAAATCAACTGCTAACAGATACTTAGCACCAATTGGGAAAAATTAAATTTAATTTGTATAGAATATTCTCATCTATTTAAATTTTTTCTCACAATTTTTCAAGGACTTCAAATGCTTTTGGATTTGTGCGCGAACTTTGAACATTCCATTTGAATCTTCTTTGATCCAAAGGTTGGTTCAGCTTTGGAATTAATTATTCAAGATTAATAATAATACATTTATAAAATGGGCAAAACAAAAAGAAAACAAAAGAAAAATAAATAAATAAAGCAAAGAAATAAAATTAAATTATTGCCTCGGCAAGACAAGCAAATGGAATACAGTGACTTAAACGTATGTGATCCGGGACTTATTAATGGAAAAATTCTAGAGAATCAAGCAAAATAAAAACCAGATCAAGATAAACCAATAGCACGGATTGGTTGGGAACTGCCAAGCATTTGCGGAAACATCAACTGTTTCCGATGCAACAATAAATCAATTATAATATAAATAAAAAATATTATCAAAAATAAAGAAAAACAAATTATGTAGAAAAAAGTCCAAAAAATGTACAGCTTCGACGCCACATATTTATTAACAGGGTACGAATTTATATGTGCCAAAAACCTCAAAATATTTACCAAAAACTGAAAAAAACTAAAGTCATAAAAAAGTAAAAAAAAACTCACGAAAAAAGTAAAAAAGTCATGAAAATAGCCAAAGAGGCATAAAAAAAACAACAAAAAAGCAAAAATAAATGCAAACCAAATAAAATGACTTCACTGCCCAAATGTCCGGGAGCCAGTATATATATATCTTTTTAATTCATTTTAAGGCCATATAAAAGCAACAAAAAAAGTCATTTGATTTAAATTCCCAGCCCTAGTGATTATGCAGTGAATACGGCTTTTACTTTTCTAATTTTTAACGACGGGAAAAATGTGTTTAATATCTTTTGGCCAAGCATTTAGGTCAAAAATGACAAATTTTCTAGAAAAAAATCATTTTTTTTAATTGCAAAAATCAAAAATGGAACATATGCGAGAATAAAAATAAAAAATTTTTCAACCAATTCAAAACAGCTGAAAAAAGTTTTACATTAATTTGCTGCAAAAATTAAAGATATAGAAAAAAGCATATATTTTAATTTAACCAATTCAAAAAACAGCAAAAAATCTAACTTAAATTTACTTAACTAAAAAATTAAATTTATTAACATAAAAAAATTTTCTCATGTATTTGAAAAAATTAATTTTCTCAAAATTAACTATAATATATTATCTTTATGGCTGAACAAATAAAAATGTAATAATAATTAAAACTCCAAATTAGAATTGGAATCAGAGTTTGCAAATTCAGCTGTAATTATTGGAAGAAATAATTATTCTCAATTAAGATTAAAAAGCAAGCATAATTACAACACAATTTGCTTTAATTCATTAAAAACAATAAAGAAATTATTAATAATTTGTCATTTGAATTGAATTCCCAGCCCTAGTGATTTGGTCGTCCGAATCGACGGCCAACTGTTTCATCACAAAATTGGCAAGCAAAAATTGTACAACATTTAAAAATTTCCCAGGTTTTGAACTAGGTTTTTGAGTTTTGGCAATAGAAAACCTGACTGATCTATGAGTTAATCACAAATTTTTTAAAGAAGTAAAAATAATTTTGGTAAAATTTTTACTTAAAAAATTTGGCAAAATGAATAAATAACTAAATAATAAAAAAAGATACAATAACAATATTTACAAAAAAAAACGACCATTGGCAAATCACCCAAAAATTACTAGCTAAAATAAAGGAAAAATTTTTTTATAAATCAATTAAACGCTAAAATCATCAATTAGAGAAGGACTGTTTATTAATAGAAAATGAGGTAAATTCATAAATATTTGTGTATTAGATTATTAAATGCACTAAAATTAATTCTTAATTACAAATATAATTTTTATTTCTCTAAATTTTAAAATCTTCATCTGAAATTGCATTTATTAGTGGAACCGTCTTACTGAGGGAAAATTCAATTTCACTCAACAAGTTAGAGGAAGTATTGTTGCTTATTTGGTTTACCGTATATTAAAGGATGGATTTATCTATATTTTAGCAATTATTTTAAACTAGTGGAGAGCGACAATTAATGAACAAATATTATATTCTTGGAGTCAAAATTAATTTTTATTAAAAATATGAAAATGGCGAAAATACAAATATAAATCAATAAATTTTAAGCATTAAAAATTGAAAACAAAGAAGAAACTAAAAAGGTTAAACTATGAAAATAACGCATTTAATAAATAAAAGCATTCTTTATTCACTTAAATTTACATAAACTAATGTGGAAATAATAAGTTTTAAGCTAATGAAAAAATTATAAACCAACCAAAAAATTATTAAATAATTTAGCTTTTAAAAATAAAAATTACAGAATTCTCTAAATTGTTAGCCAAAATACTCACAAACTTTCGCTAGAATACATTACACCAGCAATCAAGCAAACATTACAAAAGTTTATTTTGAGTTAGAGACCATATTTCTGAAAAATTGGGATCGGGATCAAAGCTCGGTGAAAGAGCTTCAAACTTCGAAAATTTACTGTTTTTGGGCTTCGAATTTCGTGCTTCGTGAAATATTTCGAAACTTCGGTTAGAAATACTCTTTAAAGATTGAGTCTTAAAAGTGAAAAAGGCACTCCTAATTAGGGGCTCAAGAAGTAAGATAAATTTTTTCTTCAAAATTTTATGCTGTACTCTGTTAAGAAATCACAATTAAATTTATGAAATTTTTCCGCGGAACTCTTGATATAGAACACTGAGGGCTTTTCTATTTTTGTTGGGACGGTAATTAAATATAAGTAGGGTGGAACATAATTTTTGATACCCAGATTTTTTCCAATGTTTAAAAATTCATAATAAATTTATTTATTTGATATTTTAATGGTGTTTTTTAGTTTTGTTTTAATGAATGATATTTTGTAACAATATCACAAAATTTCTCTCCATATGATTCCATTCTCTTATTTTTGTGAAATTTTAACAAATATGCCAAAAACGGACACTCGCGCAATAATTTTTTTCTGGTTGAAAATAAAATGTAATCTTTAATATTTTGTGCATTATAAAATTTTTCATAGACTTAACGAAGGAAACATCGAAAACACCTCAGGGTTTTGACATATTTAAGGCAAGAAACACCGCGTCATATATAAATATTTAAAGCATAATAATCTTTTTTTTCAGTAGGACTTAATGAAAGAAATTTGGATTTGTTAAACAAAATTGAAAAACCTACGCATGATGATTATTAATGTAATGAAAATATTAAAAAATATAGCAAAAATCATTAGAATACAAATTATTAAAGTGCTAATGAAATAAAGAACAATTTTACATAAAATGGAATCAAATTAATTCATTAGTATTTAACAATTTTTTTTTATTATGCAGTAGAAGCCTACTCGATGATGATACATTTTCAAAAGATATATTCTCAGAATTATTTGTTCTTTGTTATGTAAAGTGTTGTATTCAAAACATAAATAAGAAAGTGGACACATTTATAAGCAAGGTAGAAATAAAATAAACTACATAATAAAAAATTATCACAATAAAATCTAAATATTTCGCATTCTTTCTAAGATTGTTTGCTTTCATTCAATGCCAATTTATTGACACAGAAAATCAGACACAATAGAAAAAGTATTAAAAATTAAAAAATATCTTGCAATTAAACAAAATAAATTTGAGTATTAAGCGCTTGAAAGTGTTTTGCATTTGTTTTGATAACATAATAAAAAAAAAACTAAACATTAAGCTTTATAAATAAAACAATATAATATTCCATTAAAAATCACCTTTGGGCAACTAAATCTATAAAGCACAAAAAATTTAATTTCTAGTAGAAACAAAATTATTGCGTGATGCCACTTAGATTGAGTCTTGATTTCAAAAATGCCTTAGGGCGAGTTCTGATTAAAAATTTAAACGAATATTCAAATTTAAGGCATTCAATTCATTTGCCATTTATTCGAGAATAAAAGTGATAAAAAAGAAAATTGAATTAAATTGACAATATTTAAAAGGTGAATTTGATAGATATTCGAGGTCGCATTAACACCAAATTAAACTTATTGCATGAAAGGCCAAAGTTAGTGTTATAAATTAAAATAATTATAATTTGTAATTTACGAGCATATTCATTTAAACATTGATTAAGTTGTTCAATAAATTAATAAACAAATAATATAGTTAATATTTTTTGTGAATAGTCAATAAACAAATAATTTGGGAAATATTAAATAATTATTTTATAATCTGAAAATTTTTAATCCAATACAATGTTAATCCAACATTAGCAAGGTAATATTGTATTTTGATAAAAGATTAAATCTCCTTTAATTGTAGTAAAATGATTCATTTATCAGGTATAATAAATGATCACTGTTTTCCTTTGGTTTAAATAATATGTAAATAATATAGATTAAAAATTTTAAGTTTTAAATGGAAAATTTATCAGATTATTTTTTTAATTTGGTAAATTTATATAATATTTATTGAAAAAAATTTTAAATTATGAATTAGTAATAATTTATGAAGTTTTATATAATCGTTTACACTATTTTCTTTTCTTTATTAGATACATGTAATGGACATTTTTATAAGCATATTTTTATTAAAATTAATGTGTAAAATTTCATTAACTTATTGACGTCGCTTGCACTTTTGCATTATGGTGATTAAATAAATTATAACAGTTTTTTAAAGTTCAATATTAAATTATTTTAATTTTTTTTTTGTCAACGCAGAATCAGACGGAGCTTAAGTTATAAATTAAGATGCGTCCATTTAATTTAAAACATTAACAATAAATAACAAATTTTGCCTGACCAATTGCTCCAACAAAGGCAATAAGTGCAATAATGCTGTACGGCGTCGCAAACTATGTTTATTCGAACGACTAATTAAACATTACAGAAAAATGTGAATTTAATTAATTTTGAAATTAAGTTCAATCGCATTTTTCTGCAGCACACTGAAAATGAGATATTTGGTTATAAAAATAAATATGTATAAAGAAATGTTAATGCGAGGATAAATTGATCAAATCGAATCAAGTCAAAATTCGTTTCTTGAAAGCTAATTTAAAAGCGTTCGAGCTTTTGCATATTTTTTTTGTTGATTTTCATGTGTTCGTTATTATTGGCTTCTCTTAAGCAATGTTTTTTTGTGCGGCTATCTAAAATTTACTTTATAAATTATTTTATTATTAAAATATTGTTATATCTTGGCAAATAAATTTCTTTTCATCTAGTAAAATAATTTTTTTTTAAATATTGTTGAGTATATTTGTTGAAAAAAAATTATAGCCAGTTTAGAATATTTTAGTTAATTTGTAACTTATTGCTCAGAGTTTCAAAGATTTATGGTATTCGAACATATAATGACAAAATAATTTTAAAATCAACATTCTATTAGTTTAAAATCAATATTTATTTTTATTTATTTTAATTAAAACTATTTTTTTAATTTGGAAAAAAATTCTCGCATAGATTCCACTAAATTAACTAACGCGCTGACGCATTTTACTGAAGAACGGGATAGTGGAATTTAATAACTAATTATTCATTCTTCTACAATTTTATTCAAAAGTTTTTGGAGCTTTTCCAAAAAAACTAGTTTATTTTTTATTTGTTTTAAATGAACTTTAGTATTTTAAAAATTTTTTTTATTGAATTGAGCTCCTCGATAGGTATCCAGTCCACATGTTTTTCACCGAGCTTAATGTTTAAAGAAATTATATTTACTCTGTTATTGTTGTTTATATTATAATGATTTAACTGAATATCCTCAAAATGGTTCAATTCCGATTTTTATTATTAATTTAAGTTCTACTGTAAAATTTTAAAGCTGAGTTTGTTTTATATTAAAAAAAAATTATGAAATAATTGCTTTTCTTGAAATTTCGCTATTACTTATTCTTTATATGATAGTGTTTGTATTAGGTAATTAAAAATTAGTAGTATTCTTTTAGTTCGCCCCTTATTTTTTAATAATACTATATTGAAGAATTAAATTTAAATAAATCATTTTTATTTATACTCACGAGTAGAATGCAGCAGACGAAAGCTGTCTGATTTGTTCCTGGCTCATAAAATAATTTATGGCCGAAAAGATCTGAATCCCTTTGAAATATTCAAACCTTCTGAACGCTTTACATTCCCTTTTATAGACTTAATTCGAAATATAAACTTGGCAAAAAATTTATACTTTTGCAGAGCGGGTAACTAAAATTTGGAACCAACTCGATAAAAGGCTTATAGAAATAAACTTATTAAATCAATTTAAAAATAAAATTAAAACTATCTCTATTCCTGTAAAATAAACCGGAAAAATTAAAATCGAATTTTAATTCATTAAATTAAGAGTGATTTGGTCATTACGTTTTAATTGTTAATTCGCTTTGTTGAGGACATTTTTAAATAATGTTTTTGTCCTCAATGTAAGCGGATTTTCCCCTTTTGTGGACTTTTTCTTTATTGACAATAAACAATCATAAAAGTATAGAATCACAAAAGTATTTATTTTTTTAAATTTAAGCTATTTTGCTCGGCTTGATTATTTTTATAACATTTATTTATGTTTATTCTTGATTTTTTTATGCAAAATATAATAATTTAAAAATTTAGGATTTTTCAATTTGATTTTTTTTTCAAAATTTTAATGGTTTTTCTCTTTTGTTTCTAGTTTTATTTTAATAAAATATAATAATTTATATACTTTATCATATCAAAATAAAGATTATTTTATGACGCTCATTTTTCTTCGTATTAATTTAATATTATTTAACTAAGTAAAAAATTTTGTTTTTATGTTTTAAAGCCTCAATATTTTATTTTTAACTTCTAAGAATTACTTTCACTGGTCAAAATGAGATGTTGGTCTCTTAAGTGATTAAAATGTGGTCCAGACAATCCGTAGTAGTTGATTCTTAACATTTCTAGTTACTTTATAATTCTTTTAATTGACCATCTCGAGAAATTATCATTTAAGTTTTAAAAAATAATTATTTCATAATTTTTATAAAATAACCCAAATTATTAATTCACTTTTTTAGCTACTTAAATTAATTTTCACTCATTTTAAATAAATCTGGGTGTTTTAAAAAATAAATTTGCTTATAGATTATTTACTGACGGATTGTCCACACCTTTTCTTTCCCAAAGAGTTTGGGAATAATCCTAGATAAATCTTGTTCTAATGTTCAGTTGGGATAGGATTATTAGGGCCCAAAAATTTTCGGAAAGGGAAATCGCAATTCCGAGGCCTAAAAATGCCGGGGATCTGATGCCTAAAGCGGAAATTCGTGCAGCTCGTGTTCATCTCTAAATTTCTTATAATATTTTATTTTGATGAGCATTAATCTTTGGTAATAACTTCAATGAATTTTCATTTTTTAATGTTTGTCTATTATTTTATCAATTATTAGTTTTGACAAATTTTAAATTCTTTGCAACAAATATTAAAGTGAATTCACTTGTATATGTATTGTTTTTATTCGATAGAACAAATATATTTAATTTTTATTTAATTTAATATTCTCTCAAAATGTTTTTGATTGTAAATTTTATATTATTTGAGTAAAATTCGAGCCGGGCGTGCCCAACGATAACCACGGTTAATATATATGAATTATTTAAAAGTATTATAACATCTCACGTTATCTCTATGAATGAATAGAAAAAAAATTTGTATTATTGCTATATATTTAAATATTAATAGTGTATTCAACTTATTTTGAGCAATTTTTTTTATTGAATTGGTTTTACATTTTCTTCGACTTTTTTGATTTAATATGTACATACAATAGACAATTATTTTGAATACGTCATGTTTATATGACTAATACCTGATTTTATATGTTGTGTGGTTTGTAACTCTGTTCATTGTTATAAGAACTGCTTCTAATTTTGCATAAAAATTAGCATAAGGAAAAGAAATGCCAGAATTTCTTTTTGCGTATTTCTTCTTGAGAGTTTTGAAAATTTCTTCTGAATTACTTACTTCCCTTGAACTAATACGTAATTATTTTTGCATATATCTTAGCTCCTATTTTGTGGTAATTTATGTCGGCGCCCACGACCGACGAAGTCGAGATGCCAGAGAATGCCGAAAGAATTAAATGCCAAAAACGGAAGAGACAGAGGAAATAATTTTTGAACAAATTTGCATTTAATTATTTATTAATTTAAATTTCATTTCATTTCTATTTTATTATTCATCCATATCTTTCATCCTTTGCCTTTGCGATCACTTTATAAGTCGTTGGAGACAAGAAAAAAAAGGAGCGATAGGGAATTTCACAGTTTAACAAAAAGCGGAAAATGTCCGTGAGCGGAAAAAGGGGGAAAGATGGAAAATTGAAAATCTGTTCTCATTCGCTTAACTTTTTAATCCGTTCAACATCTTCTCTCTCCGATTTAAAATTATTTATTAATTTCGAATTTTCGCACCGTAATAAATATTTGTCACCGGGACATTGTTTGAAGGTTACGGTAGGGGAAAATTTGGTACTAAAAATCGTTTCACCGGGAAACGGGAATTGGTCCACCGGGGACTTTTGAAAATAAAATCTGTCAAGGGATTGGCCCACCGGAAATTAAAAGTGATTGGCAAACTCTAATTTGTTCCACCAAACAAAGGCTGATTGATTGATTCATTGTTTGATTCTTCTACGGTCATTGGACGAACTGACAAAAGAAAACAGCGGACGAAGAGCGGACTTCGACACGTGGCGACCAATTGGCCATTGCGAACCGAATTGTCAAAGGTGGACAGATTCAAATTTTTGTTAAAATTTGAAAAAGCTAGTTGGCTAGCAAAAATTTAAAAATGAGTTCGCCAATATTGGATATAATTCAAGGGCTAGTCAATCGGTTAGAGGTTGAGTTAACCAAAGAAATTCCGATAAATCCTGGTCAAAATGCCACCCCAAATACAATCCAAAGACATTTGTACAGAGCAAAAAATGCTTGTGATGAGTTAAGCGAAATTTTGGAAGAAATTCAGAGAAAGCGCGTAGAATGGCAGAAAGTTTGCAAAAAATTGCAGTTGCAGCGCGCGAAAATAAGGAAAGAGTTTATGTAGACTTTTGTACGCATCTTGATATTGAGGCAAAAATTAATCGAGCAGTAATTAAGAAAAATGAATGGCAAAACAAAAAAGAACAATTGGAAGATATTTTTGACATAAACACTCAAAATTCGCTAAATAGCACAATTCTTACTCCAAGAAATCAGCCAATCAAAAGAGTGAAAATTCCACAAATACAATTGAAAAAGTTGATGGGTCAGTTGAGAAATGGATACCGTTTTGGGAGACATTCAGAGTACATGTCCACGAGGATGATTCGGTTACCAAAATTGAAAAGCATAATTTATTAGAGTCAAATTTAGAAGGGGAAGCTAAGGAGCTAATTGAGGGCATACCAATTTCGGAAGATGGTTACCAAATTGCAATTGATTTACTTTTGGAAAAATACGGTAAAAGTACCAAACTAATAAGGGCACTCAATCAAGAAATTAATTTATTCCCACAAAGTGACACTGTGGAAGAAGATGAAAAATTGTACATTAAATTTGAAAAAATTTGCAGACAATTGTCAAGTTTAAATCAAGACATGGATCTATCTCCTCATTATTTATCGCTAGAAGGGAAATTATCAACTTTAGTTCTGGACAAGTATTTTGTTATAAAAGATGCCGAAGATAATCAAAATTGGAATACCACAAAATTTAGAAATGCTCTATCGAGAGCAATTGAGCAAATTAAAAACAGGCAAGAAGTGAGACAAAAAACAAGCACGAGTCATAAAGAAGTAAATCACAACAAATATGAGTCAGAGGCAACAATGAATTTTGCAGTAAAATTTAGAGAGGAATGGAAAAAAGTACAAAACGAACAAAAACACAAAAATTTTGGAAGCAAAAACGAACAAAGATGGAGGTTTAGCTCCTCCCCAGAATATTAAGTGGATCATAAAAATTTTCAAAATTTAAATAATCAAAGATTTTCGAGACCACAAAACAGATGGTAAAGAGGGAAGAAAAAAGGGTCCCCATACCCAAACAAATTTCGTTCAAGCTCAAATAGCTCAAATTATTCCAATGGCTCAAATTATTCAAATAAGAGTCCTCCTAAATTTCCATGTCATTTTTGTGAACAAATTCACTCACCAGTATTTTGCAAAACATATCAGACAGCTGAGAAAAGAAAGGAACAAGCAATAAAGAAAAAATTGTGTTTAAGAAGGGGTCATTTTGCCAAAGAATGCTTTTCAAAAAAGAGAAATTGCTTATTTTGCAAAAGCGCAAATCATCACTCGGCTTTGTGCCGATGGTCAAAAATGAATGATTCAAGCCCAAAACGAAAAGATTTTGTTAATGCAAGTACAAAAGAAGAAAATGATGAAGTTTTGTCTTCAAAAATAATTGAAAGTATTAATGCAGCTTCATGCTAAATTACCCAACCAAACAAAATATCAGTGTTAAAATGTCGATATGTCACAATTTATAATCCATTAAATAAAAAACTCAGAAAAAGGGTTTTAGCATTTTTCGACGATGGAAGTCAGAAAACTTATATTGAAGAAGAATTAGCAAGAAGCCTTAAATTGACAGTGATTGGAAAACAAAAATTAGAACTTTCTGGTTTAGGCGGAGCAAATTTGGGAAAATTCGTAAGCCCAGTAGTTGAATTTGGCTTAAAAGCGAGAGATTTTGATATGTTAATGATTGGAAGAGCAATTAAAAAAGTCTTAAAAGAAATTCCCGTTTTGGACTATCAGGAAATAAATAATGATGAATTAAAGAAAAACAAAATTTCAGTTCCATATTTACTCGATGAACCAAAAATTACCATCGGAAGCGATTTTTACAATTATTTTGACATTCGACCCATTAAACATTTAAATTCTGGTTTTTGGATCAGCAATTCTAAAATCGGTAAAATTTTGAGTGGTGATGGAAAAGTAACCTGGACTAATATAAATGGCGAAAATGTGAACACCAAGGACGAATATAACGTATCAACCATAGCCTCAAGTGTAGTACAATATGAAACTGAAATAACTGATCAAATGGAATTGGATAAAGACAAAGAATTGATTAAATTGGTTAGACAACACGACAGCTTAAATAGCGTGGGATTGGGAGACTTATCAGAAAAAGAAGAAAATATGAGAGAAAAAATGATTACAAATATTTCTTTCAATGGCAAAAGGTACCAATCAAAATTACTTTGGATAGAAGAAGAGGCCGAAAAATTGCCCACGAATTTTGCAATGGCTTACAGTCAATTAAAATCAAATTTGAAACGGTTACGCACAAACCCAAAATTACTCCAATTATATCATAAAACAATTTTAGAACAGATTAATGACCAAGGATCAGTGGAAATTACTAATCCGTTGGTGGACCCAAACCAAAAAGGCCAAAAAATTCATTATTTACCCCATCATGGCGTAGTGAAAGAAACTAGCGAACACACTAAATTAAGGATTGTTTATAATGCAAGTGCTAAAAGCGGTAAAAACCCAGCCTTAAATGAATGCATAGAAAAAGGCACAAATGAATACAATGATTTAACCGGCATACAATTACGTACGCGGTTAAAAAATATTTTGATTGGTTCTGATATTGCTAAAGCATTTCATCAAATTGAATTAGCACCTGAAGACCGAAATTGCGTACGTTTTTTGTGGGTGGAGGATCCATTCGACCCAAACAGTCCATTAATTCATTATCGTTTTAAAAGAGTGACTTTTGGTGTCATTTGTAGCCCTGCCCAATTAGCATTAACCATTAAATTGCACTTAGAAAATTATAACCATCCCATTATTAAGCAATTGGCTCAAAATATTTACGTTGATAATTTACTAGTGGGAATTAACCATAAAAAAGATTTTCAAATGGTTTATGAATTGATTAAAAAGGTGTTTGCTAAAGCAGGTATGAACGTGCGTGAGTTTGTGTCGAATGAATTAATGAGCTTCAAAAACTCCCAAAGGAAGACCGAATCGAAAAAGAAACTATCAAATTGTTGGGAATTTGGTGGAACGTCAAAAAGGACGAATATTTAATAAAAATGCCAAAATTCGAACCAAATAATACTGTAACAAGAAGAAAAGTACTATCTCAAATAGCCAAAACATTTGATCCATGTGGGATGACATCCCCAGTGATTTTAGCGGCTAAACTTTTTCGTCAAGAAATCGAAAATGGAAAAAATCTAAAATGGGACAGTAAATTATCCGATTCAGAAGAAAAAAAATGGAAGGAATTAATGCTTACGTGGGAAAATAAAGAGATCAAATATCCACGGAAATTGTTTCAAAATAATATTTCAGAACATACGAAATTTCAATTACACGCTTTTACTGATGCATGTTCAAAAGCCTTTGGCGCAGCAATTTATCTTCGAATTGAAAATGACCAACAAATTTATTGTAATTTAATTTTTGCAAAAAGCTTAGTGGTGCCTGCTAATATGCCAAAGGGCAAAAGGACAATTCCAAATTTGGAATTACATGCAACAATGCTATGTGGAAAATATTTAAATTTTGTAAAAATCGAATTCGAAAAAGAAATTAAGATTCAAAATTGCACTATTTGGTCTGATTCAACCGACGTTCTTGATTTTGTAAGAAGTGAACGCAAATTTGACAAATGCATTAGAAATAGGGTACAAAATATAAAAAGGTGGCATTTAAAACATATAAATGGCAAAAATAATCCAGCTGATTTAGCGTCAAGAGGAACATCAGTGGAAGAATTACAAAATAGTGAAATATGGTGGAAAGGCCCCAATTTTCTTTCAGAAAGGGAAAACTCTTGGCCTAAACCAATACGAGAATATGACCCAACGAATCCACTAGAAATAAAGGAAAAACAAAATGTTATTTTTGAGATAAATTCAGCAATTAAGGAAAAGGATTTTTGTGAATTTGAAAAACATTTCGAAAGATTTTCAATATGGGACCGTTTAAAAAATTCAATTGCTTACGCACTTCGAGCCTTTAAAAAAGAAAACCAAAAGAAGGTTTCCCAAAATATGGAAAAAATTTCGGATATCAAAAATAAAAATAATGGAAATGACATAACAAAAGAAATTATTAAATTAATCAGGCCTTTAGAGGCTAAAGAAATCTTTAAAGCTGAAAAGCTAATTTTCAAATTAATCCAAACAAATTCGTCTCCAACCAAATCTATTATAAGAAATTTGGATTTGTTCAAAGATGACGATGATTTATGGCGCACAAAAGGAAGAATTTTAAAAAGTGGTTTAAATTATGACACTATTAATCCAATTTTCATTCCAAATAATTCATATATTGCGACTTTATTGATTAGAGATGCTCATTTGAAGACAATGCATGGCGGTCGCGAATTGGTGAATAGCAAATTGAGAGAAAATTTTTGGATTCCTAAAAACAGGAGGAAAATTTATGAAATATTAAAAAGAAAAACAAAGAAAAATGCGGAATTTGTGCAAAATTTACAAATAATAAATATACATATCCCAAAAACCCTCCTCTACCAGTGTTTAGAGTAAAAGGGAAAAGTGCATTTGAACATGTTGGAATTGATTATTTTGGGCCCCTCTCAGTAAAAACATTGGATGGCAATAAAAAATGTTGGGGAGCAATATTTACATGTTTAATTGTAAGAGCAATTCATTTGGAGTTAGTTTCCGATGTCAGTGCCGAAAAATTTCTTTTAGCATTTCGGCGATTCATTAAAAGAAGAAGAGTGCCAAAATTAATTATTTCCGATAATGGTACAAATTTTGTATTAGCAAATAAAGCATAAAACAAATAGCACTTGAAGAAAATAAACAAAATAAAATATGGTCAGAAATTTATCGTGATCCGACGGTACAAAATTTTTCATCAAATTTGGGAATTGATTGGCAATTTAATTCGCCATATGCGAGTTGGCGCGGGGGAGCATACGAAAGAATGATAGGACTTGTTAAGACACATTTAATTCGGAGTTTAGGAAAACAGTTATTGAGTTTTGAAGAATTAATGACATATTTAATTGAAGTCGAGAGAATTGTAAACGAACGCCCTTTGAGCTATATAACCCAAGATGAAGTGGTTGAACTATTAAGGCCAATCGATATATTAAACCCGACGGATGGAGAACCTTTCTCAATAAAATTGGATCCAACATTTGATCGGGAAGATGTGAATGAATATTTTGAAAAGAAAACTAAAAGAGAAGAATTATTTGAAATTTACAAAAAAGCAATTTTTAAAAGCGAAATTTTTTGGAAGGAATGGAGTGAAAAATATCTATTATCGTTAAGGGAAAAGCACATTAACAAAAATAAAGATGGAGATAAATACCCAAAAATCGGACAAGTAGTAATTGTGAGAGACCAGGATAATTATCCAAGATCAATGTGGAAATTAGGAAAAATTTTTGAAATTCTTTCTGATAGGACTGTTAAATTAAAAATAGGAAACCGAATGGCGGAAAGACCCACAAAATTATTATATCCTTTAGAAATAGAAGATGAAGGCGAAGAATAGCTATAATTTTAGATAATTTAATTAAATATTATATAATCTATTAATAAAATCAAATTTATTTATTTAAAATATTATAAAAAAATATATATTGATACTTTAATTTTAAATAATATTTTTTTTCTCTCTCTCATTATTCATATCATTATTCTGACAGAATGAGCGACAGCCAAAGCAGTGATGATGAACTGATGTATTCGGCGGATGAGAATTTCGAGATGAAAGTCTCGGTTCAAAGCAGCAAAAATAATGACAAAATTTCGGAAGCCAAAAAACATTCAAATTGCCAAAAAGATCCGTTGGAGGATCCACCAAATTTCGAAAATTTATTAGATAACAGTCCAAATTGCCAAAAAGATCCGTTGGAGGATCAACAAAACTTTGGAAAAGATTCGTTGGAGGATAAGCAAAATTTGCTGAAAAATCCGTTGGAGGATCAACAAAAGTTTGGAAAAAATCCGTTGGAGGAAAAAAGTAAAAAATTCCAAATTCCTGAGGATTTGTTGGTGGATTCTCAAAAACCAAAAACTCGACATTATGTGCCAGAAAACATTCCAAAAGTGGTGGCACGGTCAATTTTGGTTTTTATTGTGGATAATCAAGTGGAAATCGAACTGAGGCAAATAATGAGGAAGAAGGAAATGAAGGCAATGGTTTTTCGTCCGAGAAAGTGGGACAAAAACACAATTGGCACAGAAATCGAAATTGGCACGATTACACAATGCATAGTGATTTGGAGAGAAACGATGGACGCTGAAATGTTGGCAGTTCTAACAAAAGTTGAAGAAATATGTTATGAACTGCTTTGTATTTGGGTTGTCCCCAAAGGAGTGCCAATTCATGTTATGAAGAAAAGGTTTCCGGCCATTGTTCGAGTGCCGGAAGAAGAAAATATCAACAATTTATTAACGAAGTTGGAACAAATTGGAATGCCAATTGAGAAAAGGGGCGAACAAAAATGGCACGAGCCAGCTGCAACAAACGCACAGAAAGTGAATTGGAACCAATTGGGAGATGGGCGCAGAGAGCAGGCCGCGGGAAGCCATTCATACAATTCATTTGTGCCGCCACAGTTTTCATCATATTTGCCAACAACAACAAAAATGTTCTTCCCAGCTCCGGAAATGCCGAAAAAAGGTGAAAATTTTGGAAAAATCCAATCAGAAAAATTTGATCCCTTTGTGGTATTGGGAGTAAAACGAAAGTCTCAATCTCCAGAATCAAATTATGAAGATGAAGACATTTTTGAAGGCCCTTTGTGCACAAAACGAACCAAATTTTGGGTAAACTCAAAATGTGAAACTACAAACACGGAACCGTTGGGGGTCAAAATGTTTTTCAAAAACGAAAATAAGGAAATTCAGCCACATTGGAAACCAATTGTTTTAAGTTCACCTTCAGGCAAAAAAGGAGCTTTCTTTTTCGGGAAAAATTTTGTTTTTTCCAATTTTCATCCATCTTCTTTTATGATGGATGGCTTTAAATGGGATAATGTGGAACAAAAATACTGCTTTGAAAAGGCCTCGTATTTTGGTTATTTTAATTTGGCAAAAATGATCAAATTCAAAAATGGGATCACAGAACCCAGTGAATTCAAAAAATTTACAGACAAAGACATGGACCAATATAAGTCGCTTGAAGAAAATCCCAAATTTTTTGATCAGTATGAATGGAATAGAGTTCGAGAAGGTGTCATTCGCCCTATTTTATGGGCAAAATTCACACAAAACGAAAAATTTGGTCAAATGTTGTTGGAAACTGGAAACCTTCCATTATATGAGGCCTCAGTCAATCTTAGCTGGGGCATCGGAATTGACATTAGAGAAAGACAGCTAATTTTTTCAAACATGGACCAAGGATTTAAAGGCAAAAATATGTGCGGTCGTCTGTTAGAAGACATTCGCCAAAAACTTAACCCAATGGGTACGGTAAACCAAAAAAGGCCCACAAATCAAATAAATGAAAAAGATTTGGACCAAATTTTGAAAAAAATTGAAAACGACAGGAAAATCTGTGTTTTCAAAACTGAAAATATTTTGAGACAATGTACTCGGATTAAAGAAGTTGTCAAAGAAAATTGGGACATGAATGTATTTATCCAAGGGAGCATATACAATGGCCTTGGAAGAAAAGAAAGTGACTTGGATTTAGTTATGATAAACTCAAAAGGAATACCGAATGATTGGACAAAAGACCACAGTGCCAATTTTTTGACAAATTGCGAAAAAAGTTAAGAGAATCGGGAATGGCATTAACCCGGACTCTGATAATCCCTTCACGAAATGTTTACATTTTGGAAATCCCAATTAATTCTGATGACGAAGAAATAAATGCTCAAATTAGTTGCAATAATTTGATTGGATTGATTAACTCGAAATGGTTGGCATGTTGTGTGCAGTTGGATGCACGATTTAAAACTTTATATTTTGCCATTTTGGAATGGGCTGACTTTTTTTAAATTCACAAAAGTGCTAATGGAGGTGGCACCTTAAATTCTCATGGTTGGACATCACTTTTAATTTTTTATTTGATGAAAATTCCTAACCCCGTTTTACCAAATTTGATCAAAATTTTACCAGAAATTTTTGAAATTCGAAATGTTACATACCCAAAGAAACAAATTTTTGAAATGATGAAACAAAAACTTATTTGGAAGACAACCAATTCCCAGAGCATTTCATCACTGCTCATTGGATTTTTTGAATTTTATACAAAAATCAATTTAGAAGAGAGCCGATTGAATATGAAAGAAGGAAAAATCGATTTTTGGGAGAAAAGTGCTCAGGAAATGAAAATGCATTTATTCATTTTAGAGCCGTTTGGGGCTTTCAATGTCGCAAGGAGTGTGACACAAAATGGGTTTATCAAAATTAAAAATGCATTTCATGTAACTTGGGAAAAATTAAAACTCGGTATTCAAAATCCAAAAAAGCTGTTAGAAGCAATAAAAGGAAAGGAAAATGACGAAATTATCGAAGAAAAATTGAATTTGAACAGAATTTTAATATCTGATCAGGAATTAGTCCAAGGACAAGAGGCAAACACACCACTGGACAGTGCGAGTAAGTCAAGAAAATGGGTTCTTAATTCACAAAAATATTTCTTCAACGCCTTAATGATTATCAATATAATAAATTTCTGTGTAGCCACCCAACCAATGATTTGCCATAATAGAGCCCAAACAAAATTGGTCCAATTCAAAAGGGACACCTCTTCGTGCGGAAAAATCAGTAAGTTTCTTGAACAACCCACCCGAGCTTTAATGCTAGATTTATTTCGGCCAAACCCAGATAATTTTCAATTTGAGGCCTGGAGATGCATAAAAACTAGACAAACACAAAAATACAGAACTGATTTATTTGGGTACAAAATTGAAGAAATCCCTGATCAAATTCTTTTACCAACCACTTTTGAAGATTGTCATCAAATGGCAATTTACAAAAAATGTGAGTTTGGTGTTTTGTCAGGAGAAATTGGCCAAAAACACACCAACAAAAAATTAATCATTGAACAATCGTGGTGGAAAATTGGGTTCCAAAAAACCGAGTCCGAAAATTGTTTTTTGTCAAAAATCACTTTGTTTGGAACCCCAGGGTCAGACATAATACATTCACCAGTAGATGATACAAAGAATTGTAAATACTCAGATGGACAATGCCAGTTAGAAAATGGTGTTTATCTTTTATGGGAGATTAAGAAAAACATTAAAAATCTTTTTGATGAAAAAACTTGTGTTTATAAAAGGGAAGCAAAAATCAATGGCACTTATGTCCCAGGTATTTGGATGTCAAATGATAACAATCGGGCTTTAGTTTTTGATCAAAATTCAAAAAAGGTAGAGTCATGTGGTGAAAAATTGCGTGTTAGTGCGCAAGGATTTGCAATAATTGAGGAACAATTTAAGGAATTAATGAAAAATGAGAAAAATTCGTTTGATCAAAACATAAGAAACAAAAGAAAAAGATTCAAACGTTGGAACACTCCTTTCTCAAGTGAAATAGAGAATACTCCCTTGGACGGAGAAGTTCGAGCAAGCCAATTGGCAATGCAATTACAAGCCGGTGCTTTTTACCAAAACAAAGAAATTAAGTCCTCTTTTCATAAATTAATTGAAATGGTTTGTAAAACATTGGATGATAATATTTTCAATGGGTATTCTCATTTAAACCCTTCCTTGTTTATAAGACAAAAAACTGGTCAAACTTTTTTAGAAGGGCATTGGATTTCCGATGAAATTTTGGAATTTTGGGGTTGTTCGGCAATTAATTTCTCCTTTGTCCCGTCTTTAGATGGAAAATGTTATGAATTTATTCCATTAAATTTTTCTTTAGACCATACCGAAAAACTTTTGATAGGATTTTTGGACCCAATAACAATGATTGTCAAAGAAAATAGTAAAATCCAAACATGCACTGAGGGACAATTTAAAACAATTTTACTGAACAATAAGCTCATAAAAATAAACCAATTAACAGGCAAATATACTTTTATTGGAGAACCAACTATTTATAACATCAATCAAAAAATATGGGGTGAGGAAAATTTACCTATTTTTCCGTTACAAATTTTCAAACAATTAATTTTAACTAATTTAACTAACAAACAAATTGACATGTTGGAAATGCTTCATGCATTCCGTACTAGCCGAATTATTGACAATAGACCAAATGAAGACCGAAAAATTTGGAATTCAAACCAATTTCGAGCATTTACCTTTCAAAATTTAATCACTGAAATTGATTGGTGGAAATATGTAATTCGATCAGTTGTTTTAGTCATTATAATTAATTGGGCCTACAAAATTTATAAATGGAAACAAAAAATCCTGATCAGAAAAGAAATTAATAAGAGGAATAGTCAAAACTTTCAGCAACAAACTGGTGCCATTCAAATTCCACTGGCCGCCCTGAAACAACGTTTCGTTGGGGGAGTGTCGGCGCCCACGACCGACGAAGTCGAGATGCCAGAGAATGCCGAAAGAATTAAATGCCAAAAACGGAAGAGACAGAGGAAATAATTTTTGAACAAATTTGCATTTAATTATTTATTAATTTAAATTTCATTTCATTTCTATTTTATTATTCATCCATATCTTTCATCCTTTGCCTTTGCGATCACTTTATAAGTCGTTGGAGACAAGAAAAAAAAGGAGCGATAGGGAATTTCACAGTTTAACAAAAAGCGGAAAATGTCCGTGAGCGGAAAAAGGGGGAAAGATGGAAAATTGAAAATCTGTTCTCATTCGCTTAACTTTTTAATCCGTTCAACATCTTCTCTCTCCGATTTAAAATTATTTATTAATTTCGAATTTTCGCACCGTAATAAATATTTGTCACCGGGACATTGTTTGAAGGTTACGGTAGGGGAAAATTTGGTACTAAAAATCGTTTCACCGGGAAACGGGAATTGGTCCACCGGGGACTTTTGAAAATAAAATCTGTCAAGGGATTGGCCCACCGGAAATTAAAAGTGATTGGCAAACTCTAATTTGTTCCACCAAACAAAGGCTGATTGATTGATTCATTGTTTGATTCTTCTACGGTCATTGGACGAACTGACAAAAGAAAACAGCGGACGAAGAGCGGACTTCGACAATTTATTTTTAAATTACTTTCGTCAACTTTTTTATTTGATTTAAGTTTTTTGATGAAAATAATGTTTTGCTACATTTAGCAACTGGTTTTTATATATTCATTGATTGATAAAATTTTATTATTTTAGTTTTTTTTGACTTTGAATTCAAATTCGTTATTAGACATTTTAATAAAAGAATAGATATGTACAATTTAATTATTTCTTTAGTTTAAGTGCTCATTTGAAATCGTTTCAAAATTATCATTTTAATAAAGCATTTTTCGTAAGTTTTTATTTAAAAGATTCAAACATTTAAGTAATTTAACTTTTAGCAGTAAATTCTTTGAGCTTTATTTTGTCAAATCTTCTAAATAAATGTTTTTTTTGTCTTTTGTTCTTAACTTATTATTTCAAACATAAGAGTCAAACTATTTTACTATTTTCTTCATTATATAAAATACTTGTACATCATTTTGAAAATATAATTAAATTTTTTATCTTTTTCGATTGATGTACATATGACACAATTATTCATCTTGAACTACTAAAACCTTTTTTATTACTCTTGACAATTTACGTCATTATAATCTCAGAAAAATGTCAACCAAACCAGGCAAGAAATTATATTTATTCACATCATTATTTTTTATATTTGTAAAAATAAACAATTGTCAACTGTTTACTATTTACTTTGTTTATCATTTAATATTTTGTAAAGTTAAATTTTAATTATTTTTATCTCTATGATTATTAATAGGCAAAAATTTGTTTAATTTGCGTTTAAATTTGTAATACTTGTTTAGAAAAATTCACATTTTAGGTTTTTCATTTTTTATGAATCAATTTTTATTATTATTTATTGTTTATTTTTGTGACGTTTTGTAAATATTATTTTCCATCATATTTCTTGCTGTTTTTACAGGCAATGATCTAATTGTAATGCATATTTCGCATTTGCTTAATTATGTTTATTTTATATGTCTTTTTATCATAAGATTTTTTTTATTCAAATTGAACAGTTGGTTTTGAACGCAATTACAGTGGAAGACTCATTTTTTTATTTAATGATTTTTTATTTTAATCTTCACTTCGAAGCCTTTCGTGCAAAGTCAGGATTGGAATGCATTTATGTGATTAATCAAATCTTAATCGGTATTGCTTTCTTTGATATCATGTCCGATGACAAGTCTTCTTAATTGCCTGATCATTCTCTCTCCAAATTTTTTTGATCTGTGGACAGTCAGAAAGTCCGCGCGTAGGTCAAATTTCAAACGGTCTTAGTCTGTTTTGTTGGTATTCTTCTTCATTTTCATTTCTTATATGAACCTATCTATTTAAGGTTAAATTTGCTATGCCACCTGAGATTTAGAATTATTTAATTTTTAACATTTTATTTACCCCTCGATCCCGTTGTTTGTGCGTTATTCTTCAAGCAACACAGAATTATGTTAAATTAAAAATGTAAAACTTTACTTTTTCATTAATTTCATTTTCAAATAATCATTTTTTTGCAATTAATATATTTGTTTCACTGGATCTATGAAAATGCGGCAATTAGTAATTCAGAATATCTTAGATTTTTTATTTTGCTAACATTTATTTTTAAATGCAAAATATTTTTTAGGGTTTGACACGTATAATAATTCCAGCTTTTCGTCAAAAAATCGATAGAATAGCTTCTTTATACATGGCATAAAAGTTACATATTATACCTTAATTAATTTCCAATTAAAATGCACATTTACGCCTTATTTTAGTTTCCACATCAGTGAATTAATATTGCTTTTGTTAGAATTTCTAAATCTTTTTATCTTAATTTTTTATTTTACTCTTATTTATTATCTTTTACAAATAAATATACTTTTTCACATAAAAAATATTTTAGGACAATCTATACCTTCTCTTTTATCTAAATTATTAATTTTTTGAAAAATCTTGAATCAGTAGATAATCCCGTCAAAAAATGACGTTAAGGGTTCAGGTCCGTTTTTCAATGATTTGAATTTCTATTTCACTTAAAAAATCATACTCTAATATTTCAGGAAACTTTTTATTATTAAGTGTTTATTCTTCTTGTATTATATTTTTAATTTATCCTTTTTATATATCTTAAAATTCATTTTCTGTTTATTAATTAGTAACTAAATTATTTTTTAAACACGAAATTGTTAGAATCTTTCAAGTAGCAATCTTCATTAATTTGTTGTTTTTGTTTCCCACCCTGATCCGACAAAATGTTTTTTTTGAGAAGAAAATGCAATATTTTTTGATTTAGCCAATGTTTTTGAATTGATCCAAGAAAGGTTCTTGAGAAAATTGCGTTTTCAGAATTTATTCCGAAATTTGCATTTTTGGAAGTTCATTTAAAAATCAACAATTTAATAAGCACAAAATTAAAAATCTGAAACATGGCTTATTAAAAAATCAAAATTTTCTCTTCCAAATGGTATATGAAATTTAAAATTATTTGTCAACTAATATTTTTAAAGAAAAAAGCATCAATAATTTAGAAAAAATTTAAAAAAATTAGCAAAAATTTTAAATTTATTTATCCGTAATATCAATATTTAATATTATATTCTAATTTGTATTGTTTAAAATTTTCCAGAGAATTTATTTTATTCACTTTTAAAATAAATTAAGCCCGGTACTTACAAAATCCAATCTCTAGTCTCTTAAATTTTTTGCTTTTATTTCTACTGATAAAATAACCATAATAATATTGTTTTTATTTGCTTATTTCAACTTTTCACTTAATAGTTATTTTGGTAATAACCTGGTTTTGTTCAAATATTAATACGGCTCTACTATTATAGTCTACCACCACCCACAAAAAAAAAATTGAAAAAATTGATGCATTTTTTAAGGTTTTTATTAATTACAACTCTTAATTATTTTTAACAAATACATCACATCTTTTTCATTTGAAAGATAAAATGAGTTATAATTTAGTTTAATAAATGAAGCATTTTCGACACATTTCTTTAGGTTCTAAAAAATTTATTTTACCAGTGAATTTTATTGGTTTCGAATTTTTTAATATTTTTTCACGAAATGCTATTGGAAGAAGTGGGGCTCTATAAGATAATTTATTATATTAAAATTGAACTAAAAGGAAGAATTAAAAATATATGAACTGGTTTGATTATAAAAATTTGTCTTTATGCAAAAAGATTTAATGTCTTTAATTTTGCTTTTAATTTATTTTATAAATGATTAATACTTATTAAAATAAACAGCTGTATATTTGCATTTTTTCATTATTTTTGGTTTTTTAAGCTAATAAATAAGAATTCCCTTACGACTTCCAACTTTTTTTTTTAATTGATAGATTAGTTAACGGAAGTATTATTTTAATAAACTTACTACTTAATTATATTTCCTTTATAAAAAATTACATTTTATATCCTTCCACTATGTTTTATGAAATAATAGTTTTTGAAAAATAAATAATAAAAGATTGAATATACATATAATAGTTTGAATTTTTTTTAAAGATTTATTTTCAGAATTCATATGGTATTATCAAAACACTTGTTCATGGTGAGATGCATTATTTCATGCTTGCAGACAATTATATTATTACCAAAATATTATTTTCATTTGTACGTTTATTTTTTAGTTATTTTACTTTTTATATAGGTTTCCTTTTGGGTTTTTTAATTTTTCGAAACTTTATGAATAATAATAATATTTGAATTAGCATACTTTATATTAATGAATCCAAAGTTTTAATTTTAGAACTTGATAAAATTTTTGTAAATTTTAATTGATTTTACGTTACCAGATGAGCATAAATTGTTCATCAGTTTATTCAAATCCACAATATATAAGATTTTAATTATATTAAAATTGTTCATTTATTTTTAATATTTAAATTTGGTGATGTATTATTAATTTCAAATTAACCAAGATTAACTTGTTAATTTAGGTATGTAAAATGCAAAAGCTATTCAAAAATTTAAATAATTATGCCAAATCAGTATTAAGGTAAATAATTTTTTAAATCAAAAATTCTTGTAAGAAAATAAATAAATAAATTTGGAGATGAATTTTTGAAAATTTTTCATTTATTAGTGATGGATTTTTGAAATGTTTCGGGTCAATTCCTGAGGGTGTATTTTTGATAAAATTTTGGGGTCGATTCTTAGGGGTTTATTTTAGTTTGCGTTTTTATTAATAATTTTGGGCAAAACCCCAGAATAGGTTAGAATAGTTTTTTCAAATTTTTTTTAGGTTTTTAGGTGTTAAAAACAAAAACCTAGAAAATAAGCACTAATAACTCGAAAAGTACCTTAACACCCACAAAAAAAACATGTTTTTCGTTTGTTTCAGGCCACTGGAAACTCAAAAAAAAAACAGGCTAAGACCTAAAAATAGCATCCCTAATCATAATGGCTTAAAAGCAAACAAATTTAATGTAGTAAATTTATTATGATATATAAGATTAAATCGGAAGACCTTTCAGAAAAGCTTTCTTTTGTTTCGACTTGAGAATGTTTTATATTAGTTTTAACAATTTTTTTAAATATTTTGATCGAATATAAATGAATTAATCATAAAAAATATTCATTTTTTTAAATTTTCATTTTGATCGAATAAAAATTGTTAAACAAATCCCATATTTTGACCAAAAAATACATAAATTGAAAAATTGTTTCAAAAAGTAAATTAACCTTAATAGCCTTGGCAATGTTTATTGTGTATTTATCATTAGGGCTGCGACTTTTGGTGATGAATTTGAGCAAAAAAAATTTTTATTCACTATTTGCAGTTCAAATGAGGTACATTTCCTTTCTAATATTTTCTCAGCAAAAATTGACACTTTTAAATCAAAAATTTTGTCAAGAAAAAAAAATTGAGCATAAATTTTAGAAAATTTTCCAATTCTTAGGGGTCTATTTTCAAATTTTAGGTTGATTCTTAGGTGTATTTTTCTGAAATAGAAATGCCATTTTTAGCTCCTTTCTTCAAAACAATTGAGAAAAAAATAAAGAAAATAAATTTTCACTAAAAAATGAGTATATCTAATGGCATCACTTTTTGTTCAGCAACAATTATTCAGTGGATAAACATGGAATTTTAGCAATTTAAAAGGGATACAAAAAATCGAAATGAGAATAAATTAAAAAAGAAAAAAGAAAAATACACTTTGGAGGTTACTTGATGAGCAGTTTAAAAGGGACCCAAAACAATTAACGAAAAGCTTGGAGTATAAAAGACATAGTCTTTTTTTAATTTAAATCACATTAAATGGCATTGTTTATTTCTTTAATGTTTTATTCCGATTATTTTACGTTTTCGCAGGTATAATAATTCAGAATTTTTCCAATATCCAAATCTTTTTCTCTTTCATGAAAAAATACATAAAGTACTGTGTTCATGGCTGATGGCTTATGATCGTGTTTGCATATGAGCATATTATTATCATACATTCATTTTTTAAATTTTTAATTTGTTCTCATTTCATTTTTTGTTATCATATATTTATAATTATTTTTATATATGACGATATTTAGTAATTAAATTGTAAGAAGTTTTATTTATTACCCTGTATATAAAAAGGGTAAATATAATATATAATAATCGTACCAAAGGTGTGTTGCTCTTTCGTTTAGGGCTTTTCATAGCTCTTCATTTAAAAAATAGTAAAAAATTAACATAATATTTTTTCACTAGAGACTCTTTATGATTTCTTTATGTCAATTATATTTCCTTTTATATGCGCAAGAATAAACTGAAAATTTCTTCATTTCCATATACCAATTATAACAAAATTGTGTCCTTTTGAATTAATAATAATTGAATTTTCTTGACAATGATTTTAATTTAGTCTAATTTTATCATTTATATATATTTCTGATAATATATTGATAATTGTACCCAAAATGACTTGATTTCACTTTTTCCCTTGGAAGACAAGAAAGACACTCTCCAATTGGAACTTTTGTTCGACTAGAAATTCATGGGAAATATTTATTGAGACTTTTACATGTTGATATATGTTAATCTTGGTGAATTTAATTTTTATGTTATATATATATATATATATTTTTTTTTCGTTTTCGCAGGTATAATAATTCGGGTCGATAGCAGTTCGTACAATGGCGTTTCGTACAATTTGAAATGGGAATGGCCATAACTTTTTTGTTTGTCAGTTAATTTCTTCAAAATTGGTATCATTCGAAAGCTCTACGTGTTTAGAAGCTATCATTAAGCAGAAACTAAGCGATTAATCAATCATCTCATCAAAAAGTTATGGTTTATAGTTTAGAAAAAAGTAGAATTTTCTTGAATTTTTAAGTCTTATAAATCATAACTTTTTGTTAAGATGATTAATCGCTTAGCTTCTGCTTAATGATAACTTCTAAACACGTAGAGCTTTCGAATGATACCAATTTTGAAGAAATCAACCGACAAACAAAAAAGTTATGGCCATTCCAATTTCAAATTGTACGAAACGCCATTGTACGAACTGCCTTGACCCCTAATAATTCAGAATTTTTCCAATATCCAAATCTATTTCTCATTCATGAAATAATACATAAAGTACTGTGTTCATGGCTGCATGGCTTATGATCGTGTTTTGTTTTAATTTGTTCTCATTCATTTTTGTTATCATATATTTATAATTATTTTTATATATGACGATATTTAGTAATTAAATTGTAAGAAGTTTTATTTATTACCCTGTATATAAAAAGGGTAAATATAATATAGATTTTTTCAAGAAGATTTGCTAAACATAATTTTATGGTATTATCAAATATTGTTTAAACTTTAAAGCAGCGAGTGCTTCTTCGTATTTCCAGATAATCACAATATATTATAATTTTAATTTTTCTAACTTCTTTTTTGGCTTTGTTTTTAGGTTTTATCATTTTTTCGAGTCTATGAATAATATATTTTAAATGAATTGAATTTACTTTATTTATACTTTAAAATCAAAACGAACAAAAAAAATGTAAATTTTTTAATTGTTTTTGCTTTAACAATAACAGAACAGCTTTATCCAGAAATCGACGATGTTTTAATTTTTTATTTTATATGTTGGTGAAACAAAGAGAAATCATTTTTTAAAGTGAACGACGAATTATGCTAACATTTTTGCCTGCTGAACTATTTGTGAAAAGAACGGTGCTGGGAGCAACAAAATTTCGATTTGTCTTTTTCAGTGTGTTTTTAATGTTGCCAAGATTGTGATCGATGAAATATATTATTAATCATAAAATTTGACCACAAATTAATGCTTTATAAATATATTTGTTTTTTGGGTATGCTATTTTATATCGCGCTTCCCCGCTTTATTTATTTAAAGTTTCATGATAAAATTATTAAAGCACCAACATATTTTTATTTCTTATTTCCAAATTCTATAAACGAAATATGCCTTTTTATAAATAACGTATGTTTATTATTAAAAAAAAGATCCAATAAATAACAATTTCATATATCGGCGGAAGTATACTCATTCCATCATCCCATTTATCGGTTTAGGCATCAGTGCCCTTGGTGGCGTAATGCCTCAAATTTCACTATTTAACGGCATAATGTTATATGTCTTTTTTAGTTTTATATTCCGATTAATAGATTTTATTTTTATTTGCTTTTGCCAAACTCCGACCTAAAAATATGTACAAATTATATGTGTTTTTCTCATGCAGTCTTCAGCTCGAAACCAAAATTTATTCATCTGGATATATTTTTATGAAGAAGTCGATTTTTATAAAAAAATAAATTTGATATTATTTTTGTATTGTTCCATAATTTCATTCCTTCACAAAGTTTACTTTTTTCAATAATTTCACTGGTAATTATATTTTTCACTGGAACTCTGAAAAAAGAATAATTAATTCAGAATCTCTCAGATTGTACGCACCAATACAACAAAAATCGGGGCTTCTTTTTAATTTACGTATAGATTCAGTCAAATAATAAGAATCATATTTAATATCAATATTAATTATTTTAAATTTTAGATATTTTATTTCCTCATATTTGTTTCTCCATTTATATTAAAGTAAAGGAAAATTCATTTAACTTTGTAAATTATTTTATTTCTTAGCTAAAAACCGAGATTCATATTTTAATTTCATTTATTCTCTTTGTTATTTATCATAATGAATTTTTAAATCTAAATTGATTAAGTAAAAAAAATACATAAACATACGATCATTTTTAGCAATTGCTGTTTGCGTTCCAATCACATAACCAAAATAAAATTATTATTTTACATTTTAGAGTTGTTTATTTCCTCAATATTTCTCAATTAATATAAAGTAATCGTACCAAAAGTGTTGTTGCTCTTTTGTTTAGGGCTCCTTATTAGGGTTGCAACTTTGTATCATTTTGCACGCGAATATTCATTATTAATTATTTTTGTTGCATTAAGAAAAATTCTAAATAATTTATTTCATATGTTTAAATAGATATTTTAAATTTAATTTATTCTCTTTTTAATCATTAATTAGCTTCATTCAATAGACAAAGGCCATTTCATCTGCTCATAAATGTTCATCTTCTTAATTTTTTGTTGATTTATTAATCTCGCTGGAGTTGAGCCGAGATGCCACAATTGAGTTTAAAATGTCAATCCTTTTGGGAATTAACCGTGAAAAATTGTTTTTAAATATTTCTCTTATTTTTCCAATAAATGGAAAATAATTCGGAATTATATTTTGTTTTTCAATAAAAATCATAGCTCTTCATTTAAGAAAAGTAAAAATTAATTTGTTAAAAGTATTATTAAGAATATTAAAAGCAACAAAAAGTAATTGTTTTAGAGTAAAATTTCTTAAATTGTATTAAATATAATTTGAATTTAGTTTTTAATAGTCTATTTTAGAGTGCTTTAAATATTAGAAATTTTGAAAATAAATTCATTAAACCTCACAATTTACCAATAAAGCATTTTTCAGAATTTAAATTAATTGTTAATTAATGTAAAGCTTAAAATAATTAAGTTTATTTTTACTCATTTTGTTTAAGTTTCTGTCTAGAGATGGAAATTTAAGTAAAATAGTTTTTTTCTGCGACTCAAAATTTTAAAATAACTTTAAAATTATTTTATCTCTTGGTTTTTTTTTGAAGCTTATAATATGAATTTTTATTTGACTTTTACCACATTTTATGACTTTTTTCATTAACAAAATTTCGATGAAATGTCGAAAAATAAAAGTTAGTGCCGGTAAAAAGGAAAGTGAAATTCGGCAGAATTTTCCGCAATTGTTGAAAAGAACCGGGGAAATAGCAAAAAATGCTTTGAAAAGCAAAGCAAAAAAAAAAAAAACATCGCCAAATTTTGGCTTTTAAAAATCTAAGTTTTACATTGAAAAAAGTTTGCATAACTAATTATACCTAAATTCATAAACTATTTCATAAAAAATGGAAACGATTTAAAAGAGATAAAAAGTCGAAACGAGAACAAATTTAAAATGAAAATACGCTTTTGGGCTTACCTGGTGACACTGAAATTCCTTCGTTGCCAAAATTGCATGTTTTCATTTTGTCTAACAGGGTACCTTAATATAGTCAAAATCCATAAAAATCAGTTAAAAGTTACCGCCGGTTGGGCTTTAACTTAAAAACAAATGGCGAAAAGATGACCTAAAGTCATTTAACAAAAAAAAATTTATAATCAAAAATACCAAGAGAAATATCTTTTTTAAAGAGTCACTTAAAGCATATAAATAGGTGTCTGCAATTAATGGAAAGCTCAACTAAAATATTTATTTCATTTGCACTATCTAGTTTATTGTAAAATCCCAAATAATTTAAATTCCCCAAAAAAGTTTTTGAACTGTAATTGCTATCTATATTTCTCAAAAAGAAAAGTGTATTTTCACCAAAATTCGAATCATTAAAAGCATGCTGGGTCGTTTCTTAAAAACTGCCAAGTTGTAGAAAAATAAAAAATGTAAGACATAAAATTCGTATCTTGGCTTAAATTCAACCAAATAATTATTTCATGGTATTATTCAATAGTGCTCAAGGTGTTTTATACCAGAATATAATTTTATAAATTTTTTACTTAAGTATAAAAAAAGTTATGGTTATTTAATTCCACAAAAACTTATGTCGGAATTTTTTGTATAAAATTTTTTTAAAACGATGAAATTTTTGGAAATTTTAAAGATAAATAGAGAATTCATAGAACTACCTAATGATATTAATTAATTTTGCACAATTGCATTTAATGACTTGAAAATTTTTAAATCTTTGCATGACCATCGCAAAAAGCATAGGCTGTTCGATGCTTTATAACTTTTTTCAGATGCAATTAGATTAAATTTTCTTTTTAGAATTTCAAGTGCTCTTTTTAATCTATTTATTTTAAAATTTCAATGAGTTTCAAAAAGGTTCTGGACAAAAAAGTCCGACATTAATTTTTGTGGAATTAAATAACCATAACTTTTTTTATACTTAAGTAAAAAATTTAATAAAATTATATTCTGGTATAAAATACCTTGAGCACTATTGAATAATACCATGAAATAATTATTTGGTTGAATTTAAGCCAAGATACGAATTTATATGTCTTACATTTTTTATTTTTCTACAACTTGGCAGTTTTTAAGAAACGACCTAGCACCCATTAAAAGGGCTGCGATTTATATGTGCTTAAAATTCTGGAAGAAGTATATACATATTGTCCTATTTTTAATGATATTTTCGAAAAAATTTCAAAATATTTTTTAATTTATTTTTTTTTGCCAAAATTGTAATTTTTATGTAACAAATTGAGCCAAAAGTTCCTTTCCCGCCTCGACTCCCTAAAACTTAAATTATCCTCAAAGTCGCAAATTTGGTTCATTTTTGGACAAAAATAAGAATCATATTTAATATCAATATTAATTATTTTAAATTTTAGATATTTTATTTCCTTATGTTTGTTTCTCCATTTATATTAAAGTAAAGGAAAATTCATTTAACTTTGTAAATTATTTTATTTCTTAGCTAAAAATCGAGATTCATATTTTAATTTCATTTATTCTCTTTGTTATTTATCATAATGAATTTTTAAATCTAAATTGATTAAGTAAAAAAATAAATAAACATACGATCATTTTTAGCAATTGCTGTTTGCGTTCCAATCACATAACCAGAAACTGTCTGTAGCTCCGACAATTATCGGAGTCAGGTCTGCAGAAATTGCACCAATTGCCAATAGCCCTTTCAATTTTTATTCTTTTTTAAATACAGGGTGACAAATAAGTAATAGCAGTCAATCACATCTGAAAGAGCAGATTCTGTTGCCTATGATATATGGTTTTAGTTAAATATAAACCATTATTAATTTTGTAAATTAATGCCCGAAAAAATATTTTCAAAGTTGCGTGCTGGAGGGGTATCACCCCATTTCATAGACCCATAACTTTTTTCGTATACATCGTAATAAAATTGGCTTTACCTATCTAATAAATCAATAATCCGAGTTAATTTTTGCTATTTGTCTAAATTAATCCATTTTCATTTGGACTCGGTGCGTTAATTTTTTCGTTGAAATTAACGATTTCTGATCACCCTCGTTTTGATGTTTTTTATAATCTTAGAAACAGTAATTAGCACTGATTTCAAGCTTATTTTAAAGAACTATGTTATGCCATATTATCCACATGAATTCATTGGTTTGCTTCACTTAGTTCGGTTGTTAGAATTTTTTTATTGTCTAAGCACAGTGACATTTTGGCGCCTAAAGTGGGTCATAATTTTTTACGGTGCCATAACACTCAGTTAGAATGAAATTTTTGTTTTTCATTCCGTTTTCCTTAAAGAGAATTGAATGGGCTTTAAAATGAGTATTAAAATTGGTTTTTTACTTTTTGAGATATAAAAAATTTAAAAGTGGGACATTACTTATTTGTCACCCTGTATTAAAATTAAGAAATGTTCAAATGTTGCCAAGATTGTGATCGATGAAATATATTATTAATCATAAAATTTGACCACAAATTAATGCTTTATAAATATATTTGTTTTTTGGGTATGCTATTTTATATCGCTTCCCCGCTTTATTTATTTAAAGTTTCATGATAAAATTATTAAAGCACCAACATATTTTTATTTCTTATTTCCAAAATCTATAAACGAAATATGCCTTTTTATAAATAACGTATGTTTATTATTAAAAAAAAGATCCAATAAATAACAATTTCATATATCGGCGGAAGTATACTCATTCCATCATCCCATTTATCGGTTTAGGCATCAGTGCCCTTGGTGGCGTAATGCCTCAAATTTCACTATTTAACGGCATAATGTTATATGTCTTTTTTAGTTTTATATTCCGATTAATAGATTTTATTTTTATTTCCTTTTGCCAAACTCCGACCTAAAAATATGTACAAATTATATGTGTTTTCTCATGCAGTCTTCAGCTCGAAACCAAAATTTATTCATCTGGATATATTTTTATGAAGAAGTCGATTTTTATAAAAAAAATAAATAAATTTGATATTATTTTTGTATTGTTCCATAATTTCATTCCTTCACAAAGTTTACTTTTTTTAATAATTTCACTGGTAATTATATTTTTCACTGGAACTCTGAAAAAAGAATAATTAATTCAGAATCTCTCAGATTGCACGCACCAATACAACAAAAATCGGGGCTTCTTTTTAATTTACGTATAAATTCAGTCAAATAATAAGAATCATATTTAATATCAATATTAATTATTTTAAATTTTAGATATTTTATTTCCTTATGTTTGTTTCTCCATTTATATTAAAGTAAAGGAAAATTCATTTAACTTTGTAAATTATTTTATTTCTTAGCTAAAAATCGAGATTCATATTTTAATTTCATTTATTCTCTTTGTTATTTATCATAATGAATTTTTAAATCTAAATTGATTAAGTAAAAAAATAAATAAACATACGATCATTTTTAGCAATTGCTGTTTGCGTTCCAATCACATAACCAGAAACTGTCTGTAGCTCCGACAATTATCGGAGTCAGGTCTGCAGAAATTGCACCAATTGCCAATAGCCCTTTCAATTTTTATTCTTTTTTAAATATTAAAATTAAGAAATGTTCAGCAAAGCTAAGTATGTTTTATTAGTTTATTATTTAAATTGAAAAAATTAAATGAAAAATTTGTGATTTATCCCAGAATTTATGGTTATATTTCGCGTGTTTTTGGTTTTTTAGTAAATTTATATGTTTTCTTCAATAATTTTCTATGGTTCCTTTTATTTATAGATAATTTTTATTTTATATTTATTTTCATTTTCATTTTTTTTTAATTTCTTGCTGAGCCAACAGATCAAAATCCATGTGCTATTTCATGTACTATATATTTTTGGAATAAATTATTTAAGGATAATCATTTTTTTGTTTTTTGTAATAAATAATAAGATTATTTATAATAAATGGCGAGAAATATCTCAATTAAGGTATATGGATGATATTAGATCCATTTTCTGTTAGAAAAAGAATATTATTATTCAATTTTTTTCATTTTATGTGACATGAATTTCTTTTGCCCAATCACTTCACCTTCTGCAATTCGATTGTATTAATATTGATTTAAATTCATTTATTTTAAAATTATAAATGAAATTTACTATTTTTTTTCATTTAATAAAACAATTTGTTTAAATTAAATTAAATGCTTGTTCTTTACTATAGTTTATAATTTCGAAATTTTATTTTCTTATGTTCTACTCTTTGCTCTATTTAATTTTATTGACTTTTTTAATTCATTATGCTTTTATTAATTATATAATTATAAATTTTATTTATTTTGGCTTATTTATATTAAATTTTTTTGTTGAAAATTATTTATTGTTTTAATTCAAATATTTTTTAATAGATTTTTGCAAAAATTAATTAATATATCTTTTCGATTGTCATTTTAAAAATCGCTTATATCGTTTGAATTATCATTTCATTTATATGTGCAATTTTTACCTATTCTCTTTTTTCTCACTTTTTTTATTAATTTTTATAATTTATCTTTTCTCTTTTTTGTCGTAATCGTGGCCCATTTTTGAATCTGCTTCTAAAATAGGGCGATTATTTTGAATTTTCCTAAAGAATATAACAAATGCAAACCAGTGGATTATAGTTGGAGAATACTCAACATCCTTTTTTTGTTTGATCTATGTTTTGAATGTAAAAAATTAAGTCTAAGGTTGAGCACTTTTTTCTTGGTAAATTTCAAGCTAGCCATTTGGAAATGTGGTCCTTTTTTGACAAATTTTTCATTAAATAAATTAATCCGTTATGCATTTTTTTAATAACTTATGAGAATATCGAAAATTTGGAATTAAAGAGCAGTGAAATTTGACTCATAAAATTTGGGAAAAATAAAAAAAATTAAAATTCAAGCTTCTTTTTTTCCTTTCCGAAGGCCGAAGCTTTTAGGTTTATTCATTTTTATTCTAAAAGGTTTCAATTAAAAATACAAAAAAGAGTGAATAAGCTTTTGGTATAATTATTTACAGAAGTCAACATTTAACTGTTCATTTACGAAAATAGATGAGAATTTTTATTTTTATATTTAATTTAATATTATTTTTTAAATATTATTATCTTTTTTGGTTAAAGCTTCAATTGAATTAAATCACAATCTTTTAAGCAATTTAAATTAAATCATAAAATATGAATATGGTTGTGGTTTTGGCTGTTAGTTATTATTTTACATAGTAATTCATTGATGAATTCTTTAAATTTAAATTTTTTTTTAATTTATTTAACTTCAAATTAATAATAATTGCTTTTAATATTTTTTCAGCTTATTTTCCATTTTAAACATGAATAAATTTGGGTTTTTTTGGCAAAAAAAAAAAGTTTTTAAAATTATTGGTATGGTAACCTTCTTTTTGAAAAAGAAATATTTTTTTAATTATTCAAATGAATAAATAAATTTTTGAATTTTTTCTTTGTTTTCAAATATATGGATAATTGCTTTTAATATTTTTCTGATATTGAAGTTCGGATTAAAAAATAAATTTAACTTTTTTAGTGGCATTTTGTTGGTCGCTCCATAAAATTTTTTTTTATAAGTCGCTCTATTTAATATTGTTTTTATACCAAATTCAATAGTTTTAGATTAATTAAAATAATATATAATTAATTGTGATAATCCTCCCAGGAGCGCCAGTTTGTTGGGGTTGTCGCAATGGACAAAAATACAAATAACACAATGATTTGTTATTTTACAAAAAAATAATAAATAATATTTGATGTTTTGAATTATATTTATTTAAGGATATTCTTTAAATAGTTTATCATATTAAAGAAAATTATTTACTTGTCTCATTTATTTAATTAACTATATTTAATCTTTTGATTCTGGTATTAAATTTCACCCCTTATTGTTAGACAATTTAATTTTGGCTTCCCTCTTTAGGCTTTATGTTTGTTTATGTTTTGCGATATTTTTGTTCCTAATTTAAACTTATCTTACGCCTAAATGAAAATAACTTCTGCTGGCAAAGCAGGATCATTTTTATTTAATAATTGAGTTTCGGTTTATTTTTATTTTCATTTTTATTGAGTTTAGCTAAATTTAGGATTGTGCAATTCCTGGTCTAACAATGTAAAAAATAAATACCTTTTCACCTGCTTTTAAATAAATGCTTGTTGTCTTCTGTACAACTTAACATTTAATATATTTTTTGATGTTTAAGTTTTTGTTTTCGTTTACTTCATTTTCCATCTCTTCACCATTTTTTTCATTTATTTCTTTTTTTAATTTTTTAAAATTAAAGATTTAATTATAAATAAGCTATTTAATTATTTTTAAATGATTGGTACTTATAAAAATAAGCACCTGTATATTTGCGTTTTTTCCATTATTTTTGGTTTTGTTTTAATCAAAAAAATAAAAATTTCCTTTGCAACTTCCATTTCCTTTGTTTTATTAAATTGATAGATTAATTAATGGAAGTATTTTTTAAATCCATTTACTACTTAATTATATATTCTCTTTATGAAAAATTACACTTTCTTTCCACCATATTTTATGAAAATATTTTTTGAAAAAATAAATAGTCTAAGGTTAAATATAATAATTTGACTTTTTTCTACAATATTTATTATAAAAATTCTTATTATATTATCAAACACTTGTTCATTCATGGCGGAATGTGTTGCCTCATGTTCTCCAATTATCATATTATTATTATTATCAAAATTCATGTTTAAAACTTCTTCAGATGTTTGAGATTTTTTTTTCTTTAATAAATTTCTATTTTCTGTTTATAGTCTATGTTTGTTTTTAGTTATTTTTAATTTTTTTTTTTTGATTTATTTTTAGGTTTTATCAATTTGTTGAGTCTATGATTATAAATATTTTAATTGAGCTGGCTTTGTTTATACTTGTGAATCAAAAAGTTTTCGAATTTTATGTGTTATTTGCTAATAGATTTAAAACACTTAGTAAATTTTTAATTGATTTATTTTTTCAATAATAGAATACATTATTCACTATCAATTCAAATTTCAATAATACCGGCGATGTTTTTTGAGCCGAGAAGGCACAACTGAGTTTAAAATGATCAAATATATTTTTAAAATTCAATGTGAAAAATTATTTTTCAGCAATGCCCTTAATCAAAGCTGTGTATTTAAAAAATAGTAAAAATTTATTAGCTTAATAATTGTCTATTTTATTTTAGATATTAAAAGTAATGAAATTACTTGATTAGAGTTAATATTTGATTAAATTCTATTAAATATAATTGAATTGAGTTTTTTAATATTCAATATTATAGTGCGCTTTTTTTTTTTTTTTTTTGCATTTTTATGATTCTTTGGCTTTTTTATAACTTTTTTAGTCGACTATTTGTCATTTATTGTGATTTAAATTTCCAGCCTATTCGTTTTTCCTTCGTAAAACTCTTTCGCTATTATTGCATTTGTAAGCTTATCAATTAATTGATATTTGTTCTTTCATTAACATTTGAAAACAATATCCAGATTCAAAAATCCTTTCTGTAATTGTAAAATATTTCAAACTAACTTTTCCTTCGTTCCTCGCTTTCTTTTTCAATTTTGCTTTGTTTTTCTTTTGTAAATTTTTTTGAATTTTTTCAATTTCCGTTATTTTTTATATCGAAAGAAGATCTGTCACCTTGTTCTTCTTCCCGGGTCTATATACTATTTCCATATCATAACTTGAAGTGTCACTTGTACTTTTCCAAATTCCTTTCAATTTGATAAAATATTTTTAGTTTTATTTGGAAAACAAATTCTTTAATCAATCTTATTTTTTTATCAATGCTTTTATTTATTATTTTTTAGTTCTTTTTAATAGAGACTTTTTTTTTTTATTTATTTTTCCATTTTTCATAATATTATGGATAATACATATTTTATTTGAGTATAATTGATAAATAAAAATAACTTTTTGAATTTTCAAGTTATTTTGTAGAGAAATCATATTGATTTTTTCAATATTAAATTAATAATTTTTTAAAATTTTAAATTAATTGAATTTTATTTTTTAATAATTTATTTATTAAATATAGGCTGTATCAAAACATTGCGGAATTATTTTCTTTAATCCGTTTAGGCATCAGTGCCATTAACATAATTTTTGAGGTTTCCAAACAATTGGACAATGCTTAGAAAAAGTCTGTACTCATTTTGAAATAATTTTTTTTTGTGTGAGTATCGAATCAAGGCAGAAATCAAATAAAGATGAAGGTTTAGCGACTAGGCATTATTGTTATAGTTGCATAAAGTATAGATGAAATATTATTTCTTCTCAAAATTTTTCCTTTTCTCCCAATTTTAAAAAACCTTTTCTCTCAAACCCCCACCCCCCAATTCTTACGAATACATAAAAATCTCGTGAATGGTGCTATGTCATAATATAATAATCATCAAATGAAAATTTTCAAAAAAGGTACCCATAACTTTGCTCAAAATCAACCTAATTTATAATTCATGATATCATTCGCTAGCCCTAAGAGTTCTCTATGAGCCTATAAAATTTCAAAAATTTTGGGGCTAAGTTTCAAAAAAGTTATGACCAAAATGTCTGAAAACATGGTTCATTGAGTTCTTTTTGTCATAACTTTGTTCAACCTAAACATTTTTGGTATTTTTTTGGCTATTAGAGAACTCTTTTGGATATCGAATGATATTAAAAAATTTTAAATGACTTGCGTTCCGCCGAACAATAGGGTTAAGTCGACGGCACTGTGATTTTGTGAATGAATAATTAAATTTATTTATTTAAATTATCAATCATTGAGTTTTTTGGATCGACTCAGCACGGGTGCTAACCCCCATTTTAGATTTTCCAATGGCACAATTGCAATCAATCAAAATTGGATATCTTTTCATCATTGATTTTGATATTTTTTGCTAAATGAAAAATTTGTGACTTGGCTAGAATTTATAATTTTATTTCACGTGTTTTTTGGTTATTTAGTAATTTGTATGTGTTGTTAATTTAGTTTTATGCTCAGCCAAATGATTAAAACCCATGTGCTATTTCATGTACTGCATATTATTGTAATAAATTATTTAAGGATACTAATTAATTTGTTACTTTCATATGTAACAAATAGAGAGATTATTTCTAATAAATGGTGAGAAATATCTCATTAATGGCAAATGGTGTTATTTGGTCCATTTTCTGTTATTAAACGAATATTATTATTCAATTTTTTTTATCATTTTTGTACATTCCTAAATTCTTTTGCCCAATCACTTCAATTCCCTTCGGTCACTTTCAGGCCAAACAAAGATTTCTTTTTATAATTGTTTAAATTGGATCATTCAATTTTCAAATTATTTAATATTTATATAAAATTGGTTTTTAAAAATATTACGAGTTACTTCAAATTCTGTTGTTTTTTTTTTGTTATTTCAACACTTGATTCAAATTTATTTTCGTTTATTTTATAAAACAATAAAAAGTTTTCACCGAAATATCGCAAAATTTTGACAAAACTTAGATAGCGATTATATATTTTAGTCCGATTATCCTTTGAGAAAACTTATTTATATTTGAAATGGCACTTTAAAAATAGTCTTCTTTATTTTCTTTCATTATCTTAATGTGCGATTTTTAGCATTCTCTTTGTTTTTGCATATTTCAATAATTTTTATAATTTTTCGTCATGCTTCCTTGGTTCTTAAATAGGGATATTACTTCGAATGATTTCTGAAGAATACATCTACTGCAAAATTTATAGTTTGAAGGTGGACAATATTCAAAATCCCGTATTGTTTGAGATATGTTTTGAATTTCAAACATTAATTTTAATTTTAAATTACAAGGAATAACTTTTCCATTTATTCATTTAAATTATTCTGATAATGATATTTTTAAATTATTGTCCAAATTAGCTTATTTTTCTTATAATATAGTTTTAAAATTTATTTAATTTGTCTAATAAATGTTCTACTTTTTGCTTTTTCATTAATTTTTCACCCGTATTGTTTGAGAAATCGGTGGAATGCTTTTTACAAAATACCTTACAAGAAATTATATTTCCCTTTATCATTTTCAATTGTTCTTGTTGATAAATTTTAACTCATTGTAAAAGAAGAGTCAATTTGTTTTTGCTTGAAAATAACAAAGTTGACAATTTTTTTCAATTCCCGGGTTCTTCTAAAAATTGCAGAAAATTTCTGCCGGATCAATTGTAAAATTGTTTTTAATTCATTCTAAGTAAGGATTTTTGAATGGTACAAACAAAGCGACACTCTTTTCGATTGTTACCACCAATTAAAACAATTTGTAAAATATTCCTTTTTATTTATTTCATAAATTAATTGGGATTTTGACCAATAATTTTTCATTATTTCTATTTATAGAGTGAATTAAGCAATTAATGGTGAATAATCTTATCAATTCTTTGATTTTTAATTTTAAATGTTATATATTTTTTATTTGCTTTTGACTTTTGTCAAATTCAGCATTGCATTTAATTATTTGTAAATCGGTTTTATCGACTGATCCTGAAGATCGAAGCAAAATTTCGTTGATATAATTAACAGATAACAAATTTTTTACAAATAATTAAAATTGATTCATTTGCGTTTTTGCGTATCCATGCAACATATACATATAATAAATTTTATTAATATCTCTTTGACTTATATACCAATTATGCTTAAACGAGGAAATTTATCATTTATGTGCAAATTTTATTTATTTAAAAAATTTTTTTATAACATAAGTTTAATGATTAATATTGTTAATAGTGTACACCGTATGAAGAGCAATTCTAGTTTTTTTCCAGTTTTATTTCTAATGTTGGAAGATTTAAACAAAAAAAAAAAATTACAAAGTCGTCCGTTGTAATTTGTGTAAAATTGTTTTATTTTCTTTAATATTTAATATGTTTGTTGCATGATTTTATTTTCATATTTGTAGTTTTATTGCATCTAATAATTTTAACACAGGTAAAATAATATAGGATTTACCATAATTTCGTTAATGTATTTTCTCTATTTAATTTATGATTTTGAAAAATTATTATTTATTTAAATTACCAGTTTATTAGAGTTCTTTTTAACTAAGCGTGATTAAACACAAAATGCGATAAAAACATCGTAGCCTTCCCTAATATCATTTTTTTATAAAATCGAATTTATCGGGGTACATTTTTTGAATTTTTCATAAGAAATGCTTTAAATTTAAATGCTTTAAATTTTTTGTTGGCAAAAGCAAAATGAATCTTTTTGTGCTATTTTAGCATGGAGATCCTGGAAAAATATGAATTTATTTGATATCATTCGAAATTTAATCAAAATACTTTATCTTTAATGCGAAATTGCCCAATAAAATATATAAAGGTCGATTTCTTCAAAAAATAATAATTTTAATTTTTTTCCCAATAAAGGCGCTCTTACTAAATCTATGAAATTTGACTGATAAATTTTGAGTGAATAAACAATAAATAAATTCTGGTTTTTTTTCCGCTTTCTGATGAGTGCCAGAGATTTAGGTTCTTATTATATATTCGACTTTTATTTGTCCTTTTTGTTTAAAGTTTTAATTGAATTAATTCATAATCTTAAAAGTAATTTTAAATCAAATCATTTGGAACCTGAATATATTTGTTCTTTTGGCAAAATAATTCTTGAAATTTATTTATTTGCTTAGCTTTTTTTAATTACTACATTCCTCTCAGGAGCGCAATTCTGTCGCAATGGACAAAATACGAACAAAAAAAGATTCATTATATTTAACATTTTGGTAAATTTAAATAGGAAAATTTTTTTGAATTAAATGCTTTTATTATTTGTTTAAGTTAGTTGAATTTTAAGGAAGGTGATTTACCTAATTTTCATTTATGTAAAAGTGTATTTATATTTCAACTTATAAATATGTTCTTTGTTTTTAATTTAGTATTTCTTAGGCTTGGGTCGAGTTACCTTATATATATATATATACCTTACAGTAACTAATTTTCAATAGATTCTGTACATTAACCTTTTATATATTTTTTTGTTTTCAAAATATTTGTGTTCGTTTATTCCATCTCCATCTTTTCACCATTGAATTTTATTGGTTTCAAAATTTTTAGTGTTTTTTATATGAAATGCATTTTCCCGTGTATTCATGGAATGAAGGTGGCTCGAATATGCCAAGTGATGTCAAACGGATAAAGCGGGCTCCATAAGATAAATTGTATACTAACATTGAACTTAAAATTAATGATTAAAAATATATGAACTATATTTATTATAATAATTAGTTTTTATAAGGCATTTTAATAAAGTCTCAATTTGTGTTTGCAAAAACAAAAGGAATGTTTTCTATAATCTATAGCACCAAAGTCCTGGAATAAATATGAGTTTTATTGATATATTCGAAAATTTAATCATTTTTAAAGCTGTTTTTAATATATAATCTTTGATGTTGTTTTTTTATGAAAAACAGTAAATTATTTTGATAATTTATAATGATTTTCCTTGTTTTTTTATTAGTCCTTGATTAAACATAGCAAATTACGCACAAAATTGCATTAAAATACTCAAAAAATTTTCCTGGCGGCATCGGCACCGCCGGACCCACCATTTTACCATATTTTTGAAAAAAGGAGGCCAAAATGGCAAAAAATACTAATTTTGGCGAAAAACGGCGAAAAATTTTGCCAAATACAATCCCTAATTCGGGATTTCAAAAGTAAAAATACACCCCTAAAAATCGACTGAAAAAAGAAAAATATACCCCTAAAAATCGAATTTTTGACTTCAGCCCACCCCCCAAGCCAAAGGTCTGGTTACGCCCTTGATGCCTTTATTTTGTTATCTATTTCCTTCTCATTTTATCTTGTTTAAGGTGTATATAAGCAAGGCATAGTCTAATTATAATTCCTTTTATTTTAAAATTAATATTTTATTTATTAACACTTAAAAAATAGAAATTCGAATGTTAAATCACAAAAAGATTTGCCCTAATAATTGGCTTGAGGTTAAAAAAGTTAAAAGTTTAATATGAGATAAAAATCGTTGGTGATTATTTAATTAATCCCAAGCTAAAATAAAATTTTCATGTCTTTAATTTTCATTTTCATGACTCTTTTCATTAACATTTGAAAAAAAGCATCCAGATTTAATAAATCCTTTCTGTAATTTTAAAATACTTCAAACTAATTTATTTCCTTCATTCCTCGCTTTATTTTGAAAATTTTACTTTTTATAACTTTTTGAATTTAAAATGTTGTTACGTTCGATTTTTTGTTGTTGTCCAAATTTAACATTTTTTTTTACTATTTTCTTAATTTCGAATTATTTTAATTTTCCTCTTGATTATCAATATCCGTTATATTATACATCGAAAGAAAATCTGCTCCCTTGTTCTTCTTCCCGGGTCTGTATACTATTTCGATATCGTAACTGTGAAGTGTCACTTGATACTTTTCCAAATTTCTTTTCAATTTGATAAAATATTTTAGTTTTATTTGGTAAATACAAAATTCTTCATTAAGCTAATTTTTTATCAATGCTTTTTATTTTGTTATTTATTTTCTTCTCATTTTATCTTGCGATCTTATTGTTTTTGAATTAAGGGTTTTTTGACATCAGACGATTAAACAATCAGATTTGCTTTATTTTTAAACTTTTCTTTATTTTTCTATTGAAAATTTGAATATATTTAAAATATTACTTATATTTATTTTGTTATAAGTTAATGCTGTCTCCTATTTTTGGCATAGCCTGGTTTGCTCAAATATCTCGGTTGTGATCGTCCAAAGTAACAAGGATTTTTTGTGTTTTATCAGTTGGTGCCGTGCGGTTTCTTGTTTAATTGCGATGCCGGCCAATGATATGGCGGATTTGTTATCGATGTTCGACCAATGCATTTAAATTATCAATAAAACAGAATTTTATTTTATAAACAATAAATTGATATGATTAGTTTTATAATTTTTTTTGAATATAATTTTTAATAAAAGGATAATTTTATTTATTCAATTTTACAAGTAATCGATGGTATCAAAAATTTAATAAATTAAATCTTAAATCAACTTCCAACTTCAATTGTATTTATGTTTTTAGGTAATAATCGCTTAGATTAGGCCAATGATTTTTAAGATTTTTAATATTTTTCTATGAATAGCTTTTTTTTGAGAGAGGCACAAAATTCACTCAACTTAAGACCTATTATGGAATTTGTCACTTAAAACCTATTCCAGTCTTTGCTTCTCAAAACTTAGCGAACAGAAACAAAACATCCACAATGTGTTTATTTAGACTTTATTAAATTATTTTTGGTAACATTTAGCAAATTAATTTTTTTTTAATACAGAAAATCGAATTTTTTAATTTGTGAAAGCTCTAAAAAATTGTAAAAAGTAAAATTTTTGGTCATTAAATAGTAAATACTTGAAAGATTCTTTTTTTGTTTATTTTTTTTTAATAGGTGTATTATTTTTGCTCGACCACTTAAATATGGTTAGGTTATGTTATTATGCTTTTTTATTTCCTTTTTATTTTCCTTTTATATTAACTTCTGAAAGTTCCATTAAAATATATTTTTTATAAATGTGCTATTGCCGAATCAAACATTTGGATATTATTTTAAAACTTTATAAATTAATATCGATATTAGAAAATCGAATATTTTATTATGTGAAAAAATTAAACAGGTCAAAATAGATTCTTGAGTATCCTTTATTAATTATTTATATTTAAATTCAAAAATATAAAAAACATATTTTAAGGGATTTAAGAATTAAAATTATTTGGATTTTTATTACTTGTTTTTATGTTAAAATTTATATAAAAGACACTTAAATAAACTTTTCGTTCATTAATTTTCAAATTTTGGAAATTTCTCTCGTAATTTATAAATAGAATTATTCCAAGGGCAACAATAAAATAGAGTTTCTCGAAATTCTATAATCAGGGCAATCTTTATACCAAAAATTTCGGTGTTTTTGAATTTTAAAACGTAAGAGAATTTCTTACAAAATTTTTTAACTAGCCTATTAGATATGCCTTATTTATCATTTTTGCCTCATTTCAATCGAATGTCATCACTTAAAATCCAACTCCAGCCTTTGCAGCAATGGAATTTACAAATTTTCAACTAAAATAGATTATATGATAAAAATTTATTACCTCTTGAAAATACAATTTGAATATTTATTTTTTTTATAAATGATTTTGTTTCGGTAATATAAGCTTAATATATAATATTATTTGTTTTCATTAACCCCATCACTGATCAATTTTCAATAATTTTTGCAAACTATTAATCTGTATTAACCCAATGTCATTTAAGCAGACTAAACAATATTAATTAATAGGGCTTCTTTTTTTAGGCACAAAAAATCGCGAATTAGGCACCTAAAATAGGCAAAAAAAATCGCAAAATAGGCATTAAATAGGCACAAAAATCCTCAAATAGGCACTAAAATAGGCACAAAAATTTTTTTATTAACGCTTTTTAGGTAGCAAAACACTTAAAAATTAATCAAAAAACTTATTTTGCTTATATTTCAATTGTTTTACAGTTGTTTCCAATAAAAATAATTTTTTAAACCAAAAATTTTATGAAGAAAAAATAATTAATTTTTGTGGACGAATTTTTGTGAAAATTTTTTTTTCAATTCTTAGAGGTGTATTTCTGAAATTTTTTCAAGTCGATTCTTAGGGGTGTATTTTTAATTTTTATTGCATTTTTGGTAAGGATTTTTCCAAAAATCCTGAAAAAAGCGCCAAAAATGGCGAAATAGGCACAAAAATAGGCAAATAGGCATTAAGCACAAAAAGTCCAAAATAGGCAAAAATAGGCATTATAAAAGTCATCGTAGACACCCCAAACAAAGCGGAAAACGCGTTTTTCGTGCTTATCTGTGCGTATTAAGTGCGCAAAAATTTTAGGCATTTGCCTAAAAAAAGAAGCCCTATTAATTAACTATTAATGGAATATAGTAAAGGTTTGGTTTTTTGGAGTATTTGTTAATTATCTCAAAACATATATTTTTAGAAATATAATTTATGATAAAATTTATTCTTTTTATAAATGATTCATATTTATCAACTTGTTAATAATATCCAAAGGAAATGAATTTGATTTTTTTGAGTAAATTAAATAAATAAAATTCCCTTGCAAATTTGCCATTCTTCTTTTTGATACATTAGTCAATGTAAATTTTTACATAAATTTTTCCTTTATTACGGAAATCCGTAATTACTGCGAATTTCTCAATTACGGATTTCGCAATCCGTCATGACGGGGACCAAAAAAAGCAGTAAGTTCCCATAACCCTAATTTCAAAATTTTATTTTTTTTAAAATCTTCTAAAGGTTGATTTTATCAAAAGGGAGAATATTTGAATGATTAATTTTATTTTTTTCAATATTCCAATACATGAACTTGTTCATGAGACTTTTATTTTATTTTTAAAGGATTTCTATTTTTATTTTCATTAAATTTGGATTTTAAATTTGAGAATTTTTTAAAGATTACTATTGTACTTTTTTGCATATTGGTTGTTTGATTTTAAAAAATGAAAAAACCAAATCTGATATAGTAATATAAACCTGTTATTAGTTCCTCTGTTTTTTAATTAATTTATCATTATCTCCGTTCAACTGCTATTTATTTGCTTGCTTTTAATCTATTAATTTTTAATTCATTGATATGTGTCCATCCTTTTTGCCAAAGGCCTTCCATCCCTCCAAATAATTTATATTAATGTTTTTTTAATTTTCTTTATTTTATAATCCATTGATATAATAAATAATTTTTGTTCATTCCCAATGTAATTTAAGAAACAAAATATTTTAATTAAACTATTTAAACATATTCATTATATTTGTAGTTACATATAAATTTCATTATTGGCTGTAAATCTTATTCAGAAAATTTTGTATTATTTTCTAAATACTGCTCGGTCAAAAATGTTTTAGCCACTTTGAAAATAAATTCACGTAAAACAATTCCAAATGGAATATGTAAATAATTTAAAATAAGGGTTTTTAATCATATAAATTGATTATAGTATTTTGATTTAATTTATAATTTACCTAATTAAAAAAGTTCAAGTTTTTTGCCTCCTTTTAGCATCATTCTCTTTTTATAGTCGCCGCATATGTTTATATTTATTTTTTATATTATTCTTTTTTATTATAAACTTTTTCTTTTCATTTATATATATTTAAATATTTTTGAAGTTTTTTGGAGAGTAAAACTTCAAAAGCTTGAAATAAAGTAGTAAAAATCGGAAATATCCACAAAAAAATGTATATTACATAAAATTTCATCTTTATTAATTACTCGTGTTATTGCTGTTTTTCTGATTTAGCCCCAACATATTATATTTTATATGCTTTGAATTGGTGATTATTGCTCGTGTTTTTCGATGCGATTTTCATGAGTAAATTGAAATCAATATGAGAAGATAGAAAAAATTTTCAAATTTATGCTTTTTTCAATTTTTGGTCAAATTTATTTCGTATAATAAATACAAATGAATTTATTGTCTTTCTTATTTTTAATTTGAAATTTAATCAGAACAATTTTTATTTTATAATTTTTCTTGCTATATTTTTGACCTTTTGCTTTTTGACCATGTTGAAGTAAAGTCCCGTCCGTAATCAAATAAAAATGGAAACTTTTTCATTTTTCTGTATTCATTTATTTTTTAGTATAAAAATAAATCATTTTTGTACGGTAAATCTTAAAAAGCATGATATAAAGAATAAAATTAAATAGATATAAGCATCAGGATATATTCACAGAAAATTTACCTTTATTAATTATATATTAAAGTTTCGAAATTTTATGCCTTCTTATATACGTTTTGAATTCTTATTTAGCCGATATTTTGAAGGAATCCTTATTTTTAATTTTGTCGCAATGTCCTCCCTTTTCAAGGTATTTCAATGTTCCTTTTGTCATAAGTTCTATTCAAGTTGGCTTTTTTGGATGTTGTTTTTTTTTTTTTTTTTTTGTAATTTTTGTGGCGGCAAGATATTAAACGACGCGCAATTGTTGGTGAATTTGATGCAATTTTTATTAAATTTGTTGCCTTTTTGACGCCTACTTTATTTTTTCGTTTTCAAGTTTTCCACTAAATTTTCACGTAAAACACGTTGTTGCTAAAAATAAAAGTACTTTCATATTCTGTGACCAAAGAATTAATTTTTTAAATCCCCCTCTTTTAAAATAAAATGACTCTTAAATACATAATCCTTTACTAAAAAAACCAAAATGAATCGCAAGTTGCTTTATTTTTTTTAAATTACGGGGGAGTGACAAATGCGAAGTACCAAATTTTATGCGTATTTGAATTCACAAATTTTCCCCGTTCTGTAGTTTGAAATTGAGACCCAAAAATTTTCAAAAGTACACTCTTAAGAAATAAAAAATTTTCTCAAAAATTCATTTTCTTGAAAGAATTTTTAATTTTAAAAATATTTTTTAGATACTTATTTTGGGTTTTTTGCCCTTAAAAATCCCAGTCCTACTCATTTGCAACAGCAACTAGTGAATAAAAATTATTTTTGCTCGATTTTTGGCTAAAAATATGTCACTATTCGGGTACTTGTGCAGTTTACGCCTCATAAAAAATTTTTTTATAAATTTTAAAAACCAAGTTTTATAAATTTTCGGGGTCGTTGATCACGAAACTGAATCGTGCTATTTCGAATCACGAACCCGAATTCTAACATCTGCAAAAATTTTCCAAACTGATTTTCACGATTTCGAGTCAACAACAATTCGTTGATTATTTTTGTTACACTTGCATTTTTGCAGATGTTCGAATTCGGGTTCGATTATTCGAAATAGCACGATTCTGAGTTTAGATTCGCGATCAGCGACCTTGAAAACCTATAAAAATTGGTTTAAAAATTTATAAAAAAAATTTCTGGGGCGTAAACTGCACAAGTACTCTCTATTCGTCACTATTTCGGACTTTTTTTTTCACTATTTTGGCATTTTTAGTCACTGTTTTAGTTAACTATTTCGAAATTATTCGCACTAAAAGTCGCATCCCTAGTAATAAGATTCCTACAAAAAATATTAATAAGCAGAAAAATAAATGGAACCGGAACATTGAGAAAGTGAAATGAGAATGATGAATAAATGAGAAGTGCAGCCAAAGGCAAAGGGGACAATTCTAAAGAAAGCGTCGTTTTTTATTGACATAGCAAAGAAACACAAAAGGAACGGCGGAAGAGGAAGAGAGTGAAAAGAAGGAAGAGCAGAGGAATAAGAGAGAAAATGGACGAGAGAAAAAGCGAACGAAGAGAGACTGAGAAGGGAAGAGAGAATGGGAGGGAGTAAACGAACGAATGAGAGAGAGAATGGGAATTAACGAGACGAATGAGAGAGAAAGAGGGAAGGAAGGCGAAAAGGAAAATTAAAGTGAATTTTAATTTGACGAATAAAAAAAATACAAATTTCAGGCTTTATTAATATACTGCATCCAAAAATGCGATTTTCTGTATGAAAAATTTGATAAGAAAATTGAGAAGTTTGGAATTTTTTGAGAAAATCTCTTTGTTAGGGGTTAAATGATGAAAATTTTTAAATAGGAAATCCCAATAACATATTTCATCGGCATTTATTTAAATTCAATGAAAGCATTGGCAATCTGAGCACGTGCAATGGACTCATTCAAATATAATCATGTCAGATGTTTTCAACAATGTTTGATTTCAACAGCTAATAATTGTAAATGTTCATTCCCGATAATTTCTCTGTATTTAATTAAGATTAGTGTTTTTATTTGCTTATTTTTAAAAAATGAAAGGCATTTTGTATACCATTAACAAATTAAAAATTCTAAAACTTTCAGGCAGCTTCCCGTTAAAACCTATGGAAAAGAATAATTTTAAAAACCGTAACCAATATGACTTTCATAAAACGTGTTTTCATGATGAAAAACATTCTCGAAACCAACATTTGTCAAATTTAATTGTTCATTTAAACCAGGGGTGCGATCTGTCCTTATTTATAAGATTTGTCCTTATTTGGAAGGTCCAAATCTTACACAATAAAAATGTCCTTATTTGTAAGATTTGTCCTTATTTCGGGCTATTGTTCTTATTTGTTATTATTTCTTAAAATTCTTCAGAAAATTTGTAATTTTATGGCGTAATGGCACCGCCGAACCCCAAAAATACTTTGTTTTCTTAAAAATTTGTTCAGAATCACAAATTTTGGACAATTTTTGGACAAAATCTGTTAACAAATTATACTCAAATTTTCAAAAATTTTCCATTTTCAAGAGGCAATAATCTTCAAATAAAATTTTAAATTTTACCTTAAAAAGTCCGGGTCTCAGAAAGAAATTAAGAATTTTAAAATTTATAAATATTTAAGCATATGATTTTAGAGGCAATTTTGTTTATTTTAACGGAAAAGTTTTTATTTAAAAGCGTAAAGCGAAAAACGGCAAATTTAGCGGCTACTGTAAATTATCTCGCCCAGCCTTGATTGAGTAATAATTTTTATTCATTTATAATGCTTTTTAGTTTAAAAATTTTAATTTAATGGAATTATTGCTTTTTCAACATGATAATTATGAGAATTTGTACAACTGTTCCGATTTTGACATCAATTCTATTCCACGTGACCAGCGGCACCACACCATTGAAGCAAATCTGCTCATTTCTCTTTCAATTATTTTTTACGTAACAAAAATTATTAAATCAAAACATAAGATGAAATTTTTTAAATGCAAATATTTAAATTCAATTTAACATCGTTAAATTTTATATCTAAGGAATTAAATTCTATTCAGAGCCTGAAAATTTGAAAATACGGAACGGGAAATCCGCGAAATTCCCGCGATGACCCCGTCTCCGTCCGGGCTCTAATCGAATAAATTTTTTTTATTCTCCAAATTGGCACAGATTCTTTATACGCCGTGCATCATTGCGCTATGGAAGCACAAAATGAGAACACCTGCTACACTTTGTTGTTTTTCATTGGCATTGCCGATCTGTCGGTGTTGCGGGTGATCGGACTGCTCCACGGAATATTGGCTGGAGAGAGCCATGTTTTGTTCACATCCGACCCTCATCTATTTGCTTGGCATTTTAGGATTGGGTATATGGAGAGAGGGAACATTTTTTTCATATTATTTTAATTTTGCTATGAAATGTAATGCAAATTTAATCACTTTTCAGCATTTTGGGTTGCCGAAACAGTGGAAATATGGATTTAGTAAATTATTTTTTGTCGAAAATCAGCTTTAGGCTATTGATCGTTTTTTGAAACAATTTCGCCTTGCATTTGTAGAATGCTTTTTGCCGGCTACCGTATCCAAATTTTGGCTGTTCCTGGTCTGTTCGACAGTCTTACTGGATTTTCTTCCAGAAACCTTGCTTGTTCAACGGTATATAATAGCTTTGACTATTTTCAGAAAAACACAAAAATGTACCATTGAAAATCGCATTTATATTTAATGAAATTTAGATTATTAAGGCAAATTTTTGTTTCAATGTTTTAAAATTATAAATTATTAACTATTTTAAATGTTTTAAATTTTTATCTTTTTTTTTTTGAAAATCATTGGGTCATCTAATGGCTAATTGTCCTGCAGATAGGTAAGGAATACATGCGAGCAAAGGTAATTATTCAAAGAGTATTCGGTCAGTTTTATTTATAATTTTTTAATACATATTTATCCACAATTTTTTCATGGCATTTCGCTTTTCAATTTTTTTGGTTGCAGTAGTTTTTTTTATTCCGAAGTTAAACATTTTTTCTTTTCTGTGTTCCAATCATTTTGCTTTATTCTGACATCAAAAAATTTTCTTCATTAATTTATTCATAACATATCGCCATTCTTCATCACCATCATCACTACCATCATATCATCATCATAAATTTGTTCCTATCGCCAATTAATGGAATTTGCAGAATCATTTTAGCTGCTGCTTTTAAGCAATCGAATATTTTTCATTTTATTATGCACACATAAAATGCTTATTTAAATTAATATTTATAAACTGAAATAAAATATTCTGATAGTAATTAAAGTAAATTTAGGAATTTTAAAGACCAATGAGAATTCCTACCGTCTTCATTGTTTGCTGGGGTGTGCTGTTTTCACTCAATGAATTCGGTATTTAAAATAATTTGATTTTTCAAATAAAATTAAATTTAGTCAACTGCAACACTGAAAATAAGGCCGAAACAACATTGATCAGCAGCAAAGATCACCAGGGAAACAAAACAATTGGCCAGTTGGACAATGGCACACGAAAGCAACAAAGCAGCACAACTACGGTGGTAAGTCAAACACAAAAAAGGAGGTGAGTAGAAATAATTTGACATTATTAAGATAATGAAAAAAGACGTTACGAAAAAGGTTGCTGTCAGAGAAGTTGGAAAAGTGGACAATTCGACTACCATGAAAGCTAAAACGGAAGAAGCGGGCAATTCAACTAAGGGAAAGGTGGTGGAGACGAAAGAAGCGGTCAATTCGACTACGGTAAAGGCAAAGATGGAAGAAGTGGACAATTCGACCACGGTAAAGGCAAAGATGGACAATTCGACTACGGTAAAGGCAAAGATGGAAGAAGTGGACAATTCAACAACTGTGACAGCTGAGAAGCAGGAAGTGGACAATTCGACTACGGTAAAGCCAGAGACGGAACAAGCGAACAATTCGATTACGGGAAAGGCAGAGATTGAAAAAGCGGACAATTCAACAACTGTGACAGCTGAGAAGCAGGAAGTGGACAATTCAACTACGGTAAAGGCAGAGACGGAACAAGCGGACAATTCGACTACGGTAAAGCCAGAGACGGAACAAGCGGACAATTCGACTACGGTAAAGCCAGAGACGGAACGTGCGGACAATTCGATTACGGGAAAGGCAGAGATTGAAAAAGCGGACAATTCGACAACTGTGACAGCTGAGAATGAGGAAGTGGACAATTCGACTACGGTAAAGGCAGAGACGGAAGAAGCGGACAATTCGACTAAGGGAAAGACAGAGACGGAAGAAGCGGACAATTCGACAACTGAGACAAAGGAAACGGACAATTCGACTACGATAAAGGCAGATACGGAAGAAGCGGATAATTCGACAACTGAGACAGAGGAAACGGACAATTCGACTACGGTAAAGGCAGAGACGGAAGAAGCGGATAATTCGACAACTGAGACGGAAGAAGCGGACAATTCGACTAAGGGAAAGACAGAGATGGAAGACGCGGACAATTCGACAACTGAGACAAAGGAAACGGACAATTCGACTACGGTAAAGGCAGAGACGGAAGAAGCGGACAATTCGACTACGGTGGCGTCAGAGACGAAAAAAGCGGACAATTCGACTACGGTAATGGCACAAGCGGACAATTCGACTAAGGGAAAGACAGAGATGGAAGAAGCGGACAATTCGACAACTGAGACAAAGGAAACGGACAATTCGACTACGGTAAAGGCAGAGACGGAAGAAGCGGACAATTCGACTACGGTAATGGCACAAGCGGACAATTCGACTAAGGGAAAGACAGAGATGGAAGACGCGGACAATTCGACAACTGAGACAAAGGAAACGGACAATTCGACTAAGGGAAAGACAGAGACGGAAGAAGCGGACAATTCGACAACTGAGACAAAGGAAACGGACAATTCGACTACGGTAAAGGCAGAGACGGAAGAAGCGGATAATTCGACAACTGAGACAAAGGAAACGGACAATTCGACTACGGTAAAGGCAGAGATGGAAGACGCGGACAATTCGACAACTGAGACAAAGGAAACGGACAATTCGACTAAAGGAAAGACAGAGACGGAAGAAGCGGACAATTCGACAACTGAGACAAAGGAAACGGACAATTCGACTACGGTAAAGACAGAGACGGAAGAAGCAGAAAGTTCGTCTACTGTACCAGTGAGCACGAAAATCTCAATCAAATTGGTAATTTAAGAAAAAAATTCATCAATCATTTACATTAAAAAGTTTTTTTAAAACAAAAGATGGTGAAGAAAGCGATTGTCGCACTGAAATCAAAAAAGGGGTCGGCCAAAGGCGCAATTCTCAACTACATTATGAGCACCTTTGACGTGGGCAAGGACACTTCCCGCGTAAATGCACTAATTAATTACTTTTCAAAAAAATGTTTGAGTTGGTAAAGCAATAATAATTATTATTTCGGTAAATATTTGTAAAGGCATTCTTAATTTTAATTAATTAATGTGCTTAAATTATTTTTCAAACCTTGGAATTTAAGATTTATGAAAAGATGGATTTGGCAATCAAAGAATTAGTCCACTCTGGTGAACTCATTGAGGTAAATAAATATGTAATCATTTTTTAAATAAAACAATAATGGAAATTGTTTAAATAATATTTATTTAAAATTAATTTCGTTTTTCTTTATTTAAAGACAAAAGGAATTGGCTCTTCCGTTTACTACAATCTCAACGTCATTACGAACGCAACGCCATCTGCTGCTGAAAATATGGTTTCGATGGATGTCGTGCTCGGATAAAAACACGGCTAAATGAGAATTTGGGATTTTGTTTTCTTAAGAATTAAGTACCACATTTTGTAAATGAGTTATCGAATTCTATTTTTCATTTTAAAAGGTATGTTTTTACTTATTCATTTTACATTTTTAACAAAAATAAAATTAATCTTAATCCATTAAACTGTTCAAAAGTCTTCCAATTTGTAAATGCTTTGCGCAAACTGCCAGAAAGTTAATTAATGCGCTAGGAAGTTCTTAATTCTATAGACGAAAAAGATAATAGGTTAAAATTTCTTGAATTTTTGCTAAATCTAAACTCTTCATCTGGGCCGATTTTTCTCTAAATTACTGGTAAATTTCAGCTTGGCCAAAACATGCGGAATAAAAAATTAAAAAGAATGATGAAAAGGTTTTTTGAAATGCTTTTTAATTTATTTAAATTCACATAATCAGGGCTGCAAAAAATATGCAAAAGCATATTTTTTTTCCTGGCTTCTCCATGCTCTAAATAGTAGGAAAAACACTTTCTTTTTTGTGTTTGCTTATAAAAATCGGGACTTTTATTTGCATATTTTTGCATATTTTGGGCCTTTATGCATATTTTGCATATTTTGGGTTTTTCTGCATTTTTATGCATATTTTGCCATTTTCTCGAAAATTTGTTAACAAAAATGCAATAAAAACGGAAAATACACCCCTAAGAATCGACCGAAAATTTTAAAAAACACATCACTAAGAATTGGAAAATTTTCTCAAAAATTCTTCCCCAAAATGTTTTTTTTTCATGACAAAATTTTTGATTTAAAAATGTCAATATTTGCTAAGAGAATTTTATAAAAGAACTGTAGCTCATTGTCAAGTGTACTATGAAAAAAATTTTTTAAAGTTAATTTGCACCCCTAATTTTCAAGTTTTTTTGTGCATATTTGGTGCATATTTTGCGATTTTTGTGCATATTTAGTGCATATTTCACGACTTTATTTGCATATTTATGCGTATATTTTGGCCACTTTTCGTGCATATTTTTTGCAGCCCTGCACATAATTTATAGATCCAGTAATGAAGTTGGGACTGAGTTTTACCGTTTCTCTAATCGCCTAACCACCGATTTGGCGATCAGAACGGCGATGCCAACACATCTGTCCGTCTGTTCTTTATTGCCCCCCGCCCCCTCCGCTTCCAAAGGATTGATTGCCCATTCCTTCCACCGAACGAAGGGCTTTTTCATTTTTACTTGGCTTAGAACGGCGCCGATTTCAAACAAAAAGCCGACCGACTTCATTTTTGTTCACTTTTTCCGGCGGAGGGCTGTTCAAAAGCTCATAGCCCCGTCAAATGCTTCTCCTCCGTACGCCCCCTCGTTCACTTTTTGGCCAATTGTTTGTGTGAATACTTTGGGCTTATTGCTTCACACTTCCGTCTCTCCTGTGCTTTTGCTTTTCAATTTGAGCAGCATTTCCAATCGCTTTCTAAGTTCCATTTTGTTAATTATTGCCTTTCAAATGTTTTGGGATGGGCTTTTATACTTCCAAAATGATTTCTACTAATTATTATTTTTTTATTTTTTTACTGTTTTTATTCCCTTGTGTGTACGTATTAATTTTAATGCTTCATTCATTCCTCCATTTATACACTAATTTATACATTGATTTTGCCCATCTGATTTAGATTTTATTTCTTCGCTAAACAACAACAAAAAATGGTCGACAAGGGCGAAGGCTACACCGGCTACCAAGAGCTGAAGGACGGAGTGTACCACGGCTATCAGCCGTTGAAGCCGCGCAAAACGCCAAAATTCACCGCAGAATTTGGGCTTAGCTCGGGCATGCTGAACATGTATGAACTGACACAAAAACATTTAGGCATATCGAATTTTTGAGAAATTCTATGTGCTACTGACTCATTTGGCTAAAGTAATACATAATGCCAAAATATTAGGTGCACTGAATTTGAAAACAAATTATTCTTAGGCGCTTTATAATTCTTAGAAGCAATTTTTCAAAAAAAAAAAAAACGCTTTTCAGTGCGGTTGCCCGCGACATTGACTCAATTCCGAAGGGGGACAACCAGGACGGAAGCCAATACCAGTATTTGTCGGCACACAACGTGGCCAGAGGCCAGGTAAGAAAACAAAATGAATTACAAAAACGAAATATATTTAAATAAAAAAAGATAAATGAAAACAAATAATTCTATTTATAAATAAAAATTTCAGTACATTCCTCCGACCAACCCGAACCTGCCGAACTTGGACATTCCTGTCCAACAACAGCAACAGGAAGTGGCCGAAGAATAACTGGACAATTCAGAATCCAATTGGTGGTGAAGATGGAAAAGAATGTTCAATTTATATGTTTGAATGGTTAAAAAAATTGGATTAAAATTACGATAAAATTGAAATTTATAAAACAAATCATCTGAATGAACAAATTGTAATACAAAATTATTTTTAATTAGGAATTTCTTAATTGAATTATTTCGAAAATCATATACTAATTAATAAAATGTAAATATACAATTCGATAATTCATTTTGGATGGGTCAGCTTAAAATAATTTTACATAAGTGCATTTGTCTTTTTATAAATTAAAACAATATTTTATAAAGTTTATTTTGCATTAATTAATTTCCTGATTTTATTTATAAATTGGGTGTTTTAAGTCATTATTCTTCACACTGAAACCCCATCACTTCTTCGAATGTTAATTGCTTTTCACCAACACCACGCTTTTGTTGCTTATTGTTTTTGTTGCGTAAAAGCATATCCCTTTTAAATCGCTGAAATTTCACCTAAAATTGAAATTTCTTAAAAATTTTGGAAAATTATAAAAAAAATAATGAATTTATGATTTGGCTCATTTTCATATTTCTTACACAACAATAATTACTCACATTCGGCAGCTGTTCAACCACAGATTTGTTCACCAACGCCTCCATTTTGTCCAATTGTTCTCCTCCCGTGTTCAAATGGGTCATGTTAAACATTCTCTCGTACATACAAAGCGCAGCGCCAAAATCGAAGGAGGGCAAAAATTTGTTGACAAAAAGGTGGGGAAAGGTGGCCAATTGCGGCAAATCTTCAATGCCGAACATGCAAATGCTGTGAAACGAATGGCCAGAGGCGCACGAAGGGTTCGGCATCCATAAAGACTCCCTAAATTGGGGGAAAATGAGCGGATAACAAATTGGTATTAATGAGTAAGGAAATTTAGTCATTAAAAATAAATGTTTTTTTTCAATAGGATTTTTTCTTTTAATTTTGACCAATTTTAAGGAGTGGGTGGTAAGCTGAACAGATAATAGGCGTTGCCAAATTATTTATTTATTTAATACGTTTCAATACTTTTAGCCTGTTCGAAAAGCCCAGATAATCAAATTTTAAGACAAAACTTTGACAATTACATGCTTCATGCCAAAATGCTAAGACTTTTAATTTGTAAATTAAATCCCGTTAAAAAACACCTGGTCAAATGGTTGGTCCGTCCGCCACCCTTCCGGCTGAAGCACGTCTGCGTAAATCCGCCCGGTGCATTAAGCTGATCGGCGGAGTGCAAAGTGGTGAACAGGATTTCGTCCCGTCCGTATCCAATCAAATTTAAACGTCTGACTAACTCGGTCAGGTTCAGTTCCCGCTGGATGAACTCGACCATGGCACGGCTCAGACTGACTTGGAAATAGCCTTTTGAAAGCAGCAAATGAGCGGGAAAGCCATGCTCAGTGGCAGCCGAATTACGGGAATCTATGAATATTAAATTCATTAATTACAATTAAAAAGAAAATTTAAATTTTATTCGTTTTCAGTTATTACCATTTTTGAATAAATTCAATGCCTTAAAACTCCAATCCATCGCAGCAATGTTTCCGACTCTTCCGCCTGGTGGAAGAATGTCAACATCGTTTGCCCCCTCCATCCATGTGAAAATTTGTGCCATTTGAACCCGAGTTTTTATTGCCATATCGTGATTCTGAAACTCATCCAATTTACACTTTTATTACGTAAAATTAAAATTTCTCCAAAATGTTTTATTTTTTAAGGGTGCTAGGTCGAATTTAAAAACGTATCAATGATAGTAATATTAAATTAATTGATATTTTAATTTAATTTACTTAATAATAAATCATAACTTACTTGGGCAACCAAATTTAATTTTCTTTATATAATTAAACGGAGAAAAGATTTCTCTATTATTCAATTAAATTTCAAAAAATTTTTTTGAAGTTTGAAAAAAGGTAGTGACAAATTATTTTATCTAAATTTTTTGATTATAGGTTTTTGTAAATGTTTCGTAGATTTTTTAAAATTTCAAAAAGCTAGAGTATAACTTGGGCTATCGCTCAATACCAAGATAAATTAATTGGATTAAATTATAGCTAAGTCATGATTTATTATTCTGAAAATAAAATAGAATAAAATTATATTAAATACTAATCTCATTGATATTCGCCCACATTGTCTTTTTTTAATTTCGGCTCAGTATGTTTTTTAAGTCTCTACTTCGTTGATGTTTTATCTTGGAAAATCTTAAACAATTAAATTGCCCAAGGCACTGATACCGAATTCTAATGAAATTCTATAATTTTAGCCATAATAAATATCCATGCCGTAACTCACTTGCAATAGTGAAACGTATTCCCATTTTCGCTGTGCCGTTGTCAATCGTCCAAAACAGTCCAACGTCGCCTCCATCATTCCCATGCCGGAACTTTCCATTTTGCGTTCGTCGCCGATGAACACATTCGGGAAACAGTTGGCCAACGTGCGAAGGCGGCGTTTGAACAGCGCATTGGACGAGGAGTCGACGACGTAACAGTACCAATTGAGGGGCGAAAAGGTGGAGGCCAACTCCATCTCGAGCAGCACATAATCCTTGAACAGGCTGAGACAATAAATCATCAGAGGAATCAGGCTGCGCGAAGCTCATAACAAAGTACAATTTTTTTGGAAGTTCGAAGTTGTGGCTCCGACGGTGCCGATAGGCCACGCCCGAGAAAAATTGGAAATTATGCCTCATCTCTTTGTATCAGGAATTGCCAGTTTTGTGCCTTTTCGGACCAAAAAATTCGAATACATTGAATGAGTTGCAAGGAAAAAGAGGTAAAAAAAATCCAAAAAAAAAATTTTTTTTTTCTAAACAAAAACGAAAGGTTAGGAAAATAAATACTTTTTTAGTTTTTTCCATCTTACTTCTGCCCATCATTAGAGGAATATTTTCTCGAAACTTCGAGTATTTTCACGAAGCTCGAAGTTTAGCCTATCTCTGATAGCGGAGGGGAGGGGGGATTAACAAAATAAAACTCGAAAAATCAAATAATAAAATATTACACAAATTTTCGAATTTACCTAATTTTATCGTTGATATCCTTCGATTGCCTAAGTATTTTTCGTAATGATGCAAAAATAAAAAAGCGTTTAAAAACTTATGAACAAAAAATTCAAAATTCGAAATCTGTTTTCATATTACATAGAGAATACTTTTCTGCTAGAATAATATCAATAAGTAGTTATGTAGTTTATTAAAATTTGTTAGTTTAAAGTCGAATTGGGCCTTTTCTTAATTCCGCCTTTATGAGCGTTTCCTAAATTTTCCATCTGAATAAAATAAATAAAAATTGAAATTATAAATTATAAATTCTTATTTTACTGGCTGTTTCTAAACTTCATTGTGCCAATAAGTGCCAATGAGAATGCCAGTTGTTTGCTAACATTAGAGTTATCTTAATAAAAATCATCAAAAATAAAAGTTGCATTTTCTGTGACAACATTTTTTGCATTACTAAATTTGATAAATGAAACACAAAAATATCTTTTAGCTTTGTATTATATTGTTAAAAAATTATATGGCATTAGCTTTGAAGAAAGGTGTCAAATGAAATAAGAGAAAAAAACCCTTTAATTGTGCTAATCATAAAATTGGAATAAATAATATAAACTAATCCATATTTTGTATTTATCTTACGTGGATTTAGGAAACGCTCATAGGTGGCTGAATTTATGAAACGTCAGTTGTAATAAATCTTATTTCGATGTTTTTTGCGTTACGTCATAGCTTCATAATAACCGAAATTTGACCGTTATGAAATTTAATTTCAACATTTAGATGTCCATCAATGAATGAATGACCTTATAAACAGCTCGGATTTGTGCCAATGAATAATTGCCATGATGCCATTCCTCCTCCTCCTCCTCTTTCGCATTCCCTTCGCGTTTGGCACTTTCTGTGCCGTTTCCCGGGTGCCAAAAGCGATTTCTACTCCGAATTGCTTCGCAGGACATTTCCAATGCGTCGTCTGATGGGTCGTTCTCCCGTCGAATGCGCCGCTTGGCCATTTCGGCAATATATTTTTGGTCGTTGGCAAACAGACGAGCACAGTCCAACGGCGGACTTCCATTTGGCAGAGCCCATCGATTAAAATGAATGGCTAATTATTATGTAAAATCAAAACTTTTAAGCTTCATTTATCATTTAAATTCCAGAAATAATAAATCAATTTTTATTTTTCAAAAAAAATTTATATTTACGAGGGAAATTCATTTTCACCTTTTCGCTCGGCTGTTCGCGATAACAAAAATAAATTAAAGATGATGCAAAAATTTAATGATTGATTGTAAAAAGGATGCATTTTCCAATTAAAATAAATAAAATTCCAAATATTTTAAAAGCGTATAATGCAAATTAATTGATTGTTTTTAAATTAAAAATTAATTTTTTTTAACTAATATTAAGAAATAACATTTTTTGTCTTATGAAAAATGTGTAGCCACGTTGGAATTTATTTTTTTGCCCATTTTCGTCGCTTTTTGGCGTTATTCATTCAATTTTCGCACTATACAATTAAAAGGAATCATTCATTGTTGCCATTTAACATTATTTTTTCTTTTTGTTATCCTTAATTCTTTTGTACAATTAATTTTTTTTATGATTTCATGCGGAACAGAAAGGAGACAATTTGACTTTTTTATAAAAGTGTGTGACAAAAGATGGGATTAATTGTCAATTCCATAAAATGTTGCTTCGGCAAAATGCTTTTTTCCTCCACTCTTTTCGATCATTGACAAATTAAGGAGCAAAATTTGAAATATGTGCCAAGACTCAAACCAAAAGTTATCAAGGCGAACAGAAAGAACAATGCGTGGGCCTCACTTGCTTTTTGGATAAGCAAAAAAAAGGCGTAAAATAAAGTGCCAAGGGACAGAAAAGCGATCGTCAAAACGCAGTTGCATCTCCTGTTCGGACGATGCTCCTGCTGCTGAACAGCTCCAACTTGGCTTCGTCCGACTTGACTTTGCCGTGGTTGCTGAACACCGTCAAAACTGTGCATGCGCTTACGGCGTCGTTGTGTTTGTTGGAGACCAGCAGTGCTTACAGTAACCTAAAAGAATGGTACGAACATTGTACCATATAATTGGGTGCGAAATTTCTCATGAGAATGGAGGGAATCTAATTTATTGTTAATTATTTCAATTACTGTTGCCAATGCACTTCGGAGAAGTTCTGTAGCCAACGATTGCATATGTTTTGCGATGGAAATTTGGTGCCGAAAACGGCACATTTTTTGATTGTTGACTGAAAATTTAATAGAAAAATTGAGAAATTTACCATAAAATTGACTATTATTTACCTGTTTCAACGAACACTTTAAATGCATTGAAAAGATTCTCAAGAATTTTGTCGCTTTCATTTCCAAAATATTTTACAAAGTTATGTTTGACATTTTGAACATTCGTTCGAATATTTTCTTCATTTATTTTCATCTCTTCAAAATAATTGGTAAATTTAATTGCCATATTTTTCGCTTTTTCTTCCGTTACTTTTGAAATTTCCCCCTTCTCCATTTCTTTACAAAAAGCATTTTGGATTTTTCCTAACTCATGCCATTTAGATTTTTCAAGTCCAAAATTGTTTTTTTCATTTAAATCCAAAAAATTTGCACGGCACAAAAAGTGTGATGCAAATTTTTGTAGCAAATTCATTAATAAAAGTTTGTTTTGGCCATCATCGTTCAATAAAGGAACAGCCAAAGAAGCCAATTCCATCATTTTCACAGATTTTGCATCTAAATTAAACATCATATCTATTTTCGGAGACACAACATTTAAAAATTACCGTTTTGTGCTTGGCAAATGCTTAACAAACTCAGCAATAATAAAAAATATAAATGCATTTTTATTAAATGATTAAAAAATATATTATTTTGAAGAAAGACTTCTTGTTATTTACATTTTATTGAACAGTTATTGAAAAACACGTCCCTAAATTACGTGGTACGACAATCGGAAGTGACAATTTGGTTATGATTTTTGTTTCACCGCTGAGAAAATACATAAGAAATTTTAAATGGAGAAAAAAAATGGAGATTAGAAAAGAAAATTGAAATGAATACTCACAAACAGTGCATTACAAATTATTAAGCGCAATCTAAAAATAATTGTTATTTTCAATCAAATATATTTATTGAAATTAGAAAAAAAAATTCGTCCATTTTAATTGATTGAAAAAGGTGATGTTTTCGATGCATGAAGCTGGAAGTTTGGCTCAGGCCTCCTCCTGTACTTATTTTTAGTTATTATGTAAATACAGAAAAAAAGGCTTTATATAAAAAAATAGGACCGATTGTGAGACCCGAATGTCGGGATTAGGAAAAGCCGGGGTTCGAGCTTCAAGCCTATAGAAAACCACCAAAGCAATACTTATATTATTAGTTAACTTTATATCATTAAAATTAAAATTTTCATATGCAAAAATAAATGTAATTTTGTCAAACCAAAATTTCTCGAAGAAAACCAAAAATTGAACAACTTATTGAGAAACTTACTATTTTCTTGGCGAAAAATATTAATTTAACAAATAAAAATTTTAATTGATATTTAGAGCGGAAGAATAATTAAACGTAAAATTTTATTTGTATTTTATCATAAGATATGAGCATTTGTAATTGAAAAAAAATAATAATTTTTATGAAAAATTACATTTTCAAGATTTATCATTTTTTCGACAAGCCTGTGTGTTTTCCTGGACCTGGTTTTTCCTGGATGTTTGTCCAGGAAATCCAGGTTCAGGCTTTTTCAAAATGCCCAGCTCTATTTGTGATTTCTATAAAAAATATATATAAAATCCTTGAATTCAAAACTCCTTCATATTCATTTTTTTTGTCCTTCATTCGTAATTTTCTTTCGAATAAAAATCAGCAAAAAGATAATTTATTTTTGGATTATTTATGTAAATGGTTTTTCATTTTTGCTCATTTATTTCATTTTCATATTTATCAAATTCTGAATCATCCTCCGGTTCATCTCTTTCACTGTAATTGGCAGAATTCGTACTCATTTTATGATTTTACATTAAAAATTATCAAAACATTTTTTTGTAGGGAAAATTGAACTATATTCTATTCAATAATGGATGATTAATTTCAACTAAAAATAAACTTAAAATAATATCAAAATAATTTTCGCTATTATTATTCTTCGAACTTTACAAAGTTCGTAAAATAAATGACTAACGATAGAAAATGGTTTGTTTTACGAAAATAAAGTATTAACTATGCTAAACAAAAACTCATTGCCATTTACTGAATTTTAATTCCCTTTTCACTTTTTTGCTATCAAAAGTATGCGCACCATTCAAAATGCGCGGAAAAAAGTTTATGCGTCTGAAGGCAAAAATTTACTGATCAATTCAGTAAAAGACTTTTTGATCAGCATCAAAAGTTATGTTAGGATAAATTATTTCACACTTTTCTGTGTTCTTAGATCCGAGATTCAAATTTTTTCCTTCATTCGCATAAACTCTTTTCCACGCATTTGAATGGTGCGCATATTTTTGATAGCAAAAAAGTGAAAAGGAAATTAAAATTCAGTAAATGGCAATGAGCTTTTAATAGCATAGTTAATACTTTATTTTCTTAAAACAAACCATTTCTATCGTTAGTCATTTCCAAGAACAATACAAAATTTAAAAATTTTAGGTCGGCGCACAAACTTTTTTACGGCACTGTATTTTGTTTGTAATTATACGCACATAAATTACACGATTACTTGAAAAAGTGTTTTTTCTCTTTGCTTCACAATTATTTGAAATTTTCAACGAACATTCGTTCGTATAAGGGCTAAAGCCTATAAAATTTCAAAATTTTCAATTACGTATAAATATTAAAAATCTATTCGCATTTTTTGTAAAATTCTTTTAAAAACTATGTCAAAATTTTAATTGAGGGATTTAACGTTTAATCGGAAGGCAATTAGCATTTTTTAACATTTAAATTAATTTTTACTTTTTGCTTTTCTCCAATGTTTACTTGCCGAAACCAATGCTGAGAAGGAATGATTTCGCTTTTGGCGTTATGGCATGCGATTCTCTGCTGATCACGGCACAAGTGTCAACTTTTGCTTTTTGGATTGCTTATTTGATGCCGGATGACGCATCTGTTTTTTACAATTTGAATTTCCCCAAGTGTCAGTCTTTTTTCATCTTTTTCAAAATCAACGAGCAAAAAATTAATTGTAAAGGCTGTGAAATATTGAAAAATCTTTTGGCTTCATTTGAATTTAGACACCGGTAGCCGAGAAGAATATTTGCCCGAGTGGGTACCGCTACAAATGATTAACGGGCCAATGACTCTCGATTAAACCGCGGACGCAAATGGAATATCTGCAAGAAAACGAGATAATTTTCAAATTGGATTTCATTATATCTATTGCTGATCATTAATAAATTAAGTGATTTCAAAAAAAGTTTTGTTTATTGTTTTAAAAAGTTAGAGGATTTCGTTTAGTAATCTTTTTAATTTAAAATTTCTGCGTTTTGAGATTGTACAAAAAATATTAAAGAATAATCCAACATTAAAAAAATATTTATTTTCATTATTTTTTATTACCAATGATTTAAATAATTGCCTGGGACAGCGCCCAAAAAAAGTGCATTTTAAATATAAAATTTTATTTATCATTTTTAATAAATTTCCTTCTTTAATTTCTTTGTTTGCTTGCGCTGTTTCCTTTTTCTGTTCACTTCAATTTTTTGGTTATACACACACAAAAATTGCCATTTAATTGCTGCTGTGTCTTCTTCGCAGTCAATTTTGTGGTGACTGAAAATGAAAAACTCGAAATATTTGTTGTTATTTTGGCAAAACAATTTTCATATAAATTTACTCAATTGATATAATTTTATTTATTGTAAAATTTATTTATTTTTTTATTTAAGTTAAAAAGCGTAAATTTTATTTTTGTTTATTAATATAAAATTATATTTTTTCTCCAAAATTAGCACTGTTCAAGATTGAGAATTTATTGAAACTTGAGAAAATAAAAGGGACCAGTAAAAGACTCGGTATTATTGATCAGAGACAGCGCAATTGAAATTTTAGTAACTTCGAATTTTCTCTTAAAAAATTCTTTCAACAAAATTTTTTTATGAAGTTTCTTTGAAATTTAAGTTTTTTATTAAAATTTGCAAATTCCTTTAAAATATTTTAAAATTTTTTCTTGAATTTATCGGTTGGGTGGATGGCATTTTTCTAAAAGCGCAACCACATTTTGGCAATTTTAAGGAACGTGCCAACACGTCCGAAATTGGCTACTTTCAAATTATTTTTCAAAAAAAAAAATCTGGGATTATTCTAACATTTAAATGACGCCTCCGCCTTTTACTGCCCTTCAATTTGCTCTGTTTGGCTATATGATTCTTCTCAATGCCTTCGTACCGTCCGACACGAATTTGTCATCTAAACCCAAATCGGATGCTGTTGAACAAGTTGACCATGAACATGACCATCGGAACAGTAAAAACGAGACTGATCAAGAAGTGAACAAAGAGCAGCAGCACAATGATCGGGATTTGGACCATGAAAATGACGAAGACAATGATCGGGAGAAGAACAAAAAGGAAAAAGAAGGCCACGAAAATGGGAATGGTCAAACATCGGATGAAGAACAAAGTGGGGAAAAAGATGGAAAGAGTAAAATGGATGCATAATGTAATTAACTAATCATTAAATCATTTAATTAAAGGCTACAAAAATCGTCACTCCAAAAAATATCTGACTGAACGGCAGAGGATTCTCGATCGATTGGAAAAACTGGATAAATCAATTGTAAAACAACCAGCGGAACACAACGAGGACCGATCAAATTTTGCTAATCATGGAAGCCATCAGAAGACGACTGATCAAGAGGGAAATAATGAGGAACACGATGATCAGAATGAGAAAAGTGATCAGGAAAAAAAGCAAAATGATGAAGACGATGATGAACAGAAGGAAAAAAAGGGGGGAGAGAAAAGTAATTCCCATTAAAATTATGTATTTATTTTCAATATTTAATTATTTAAATTTTTTTTTTCAATTATGAAATTATTTATGAATTTGTTTTCATTAAGCGGATGAAAAGAATAGTTACGCCAAATATTTGGTTGAACGGCAAAAGATTCTTGAACAGTTGGAACAATTGGACAAATCAGAGAATAATCAAACAGAAAACAAAACAAAAGAATTGTAAGTGAAAAATAAAAATTTAAAAATTAATCTTCAAATATTTGAGTTTAAAATTCAGTTCATCAAAAGATGGCAATTTAAAGGACATTAAAGAGCCGACAGCAGCACCTTCTCACAAAACAAAGGCAAAGACAACGGTCAATTTCGAGATGGAAAGTTCGACTGAGGAAAAAATTTCACCCAAATTTCTTCAATTTATACCAAAATCGCCAATTATTGGTGGGTGGTCTTACACAAAATAATTTAATACATTAATAGAGTATTTTTTTCTTTAAAAAAGATAAATAAATATTAGTTTAATGATAATTTAGTCAATTTAAATTAAATCTTCGCTTTTAAAAATTATTTTAATTTTTGACGGACTTTTATCTTCTAAAAGTCGTTATCCATTGTAATAAATAATCCGTATTTGCATAGTTGAACAGCCACCTTCATACGCTACTGTAACACAGTATCAGCGCCAGCAACAGCAACAACAGCAGCCCAATTACGGTAATAACTACCAATCGTATCCTGTCCAACCACCTCAACACTGTTATGGATGTTACGATGGTGCTGGACGGTACGGAGGAAACGGTAATAAACTCTCAATTATTATTACTATTTTTTTATAGGAGGGTATAATGGAAATGGAGGATATAATAGTAATAGTGGACAAGGTTAGCTAAACAGTAAAAATTAACATTTTTTATTCGAAGGATACGGTGGAAACGGAGGATACAGTGCTGGACCAGGTTGATAGTAATTGAATTTGTATAGCAAAAAATTTTGAAGGAGTGTTCGGTGGAAATGGAGGATACAATTATGGACAAGGTCATCTTCTAATGAATTGCCAACATAAATAACAAGTACTTTAGGAGGATACGGCGGGGGGTACGGTGGGAACGGAGGATACGGTAACTAACAAAACCAGATAATAAATTTTAATAGTGCATTTGTAATATATCAGTTCCCTAAAAAAATGAATATTTACAAAACAAGATTATATTTTAAACAGGGTACAATGGAGGAGGATACAGTAATGGACAAGGTGAATCAGCTACGGTATTCAACTGCTGATTTTTCATAATTGTATTAAGGAAGCTATTACGGTGGAAACGGAGGATGCTGTTGTAATCAATGCAAACCATTTAAAAGATAATTATCACTTAAGCAATGATGCCTATGTCATCCCCATCATACATGGGAGGATATGGTGGCAACTTGTTCAATTTTGGCACCGGATGGGGCTTCAACCTTGGCATGCCTTTCATTGGCACCGGGGTTGGCGTCGGCACCGGGTTGGGCATCAGTGTGGGGTGAAGACGGCGACGATAAATGATAAGGCCAATCCAAAACATTAAACAAATGCTTATCACCACTCTTGTTTTTTAAAGAAGAACCAAATTAAACAAATTGAATTCTTAATTGCTTAATTAAACTAAAGATTTGAATCTTTTGTTTAATTCAATCTATTAAAAATTAAACCAAGAAAAAACAAGAAAATAATCCCGATTTAAAGTAAAGTACAAATTGAAATGCCTGGATTATGTAAAAAAAAATAAGCAAAGTATGAAATGCATTAAAAAATGATGAAATAATTCAAATAATATTTTTGGCCAATTTATTTTATCATTTTTGGTTTAATTCCATTACAAAAATGAAGGCATTTTGGTTTCTTTATCACTTTCCCTTTATCAATTTGTTGGCGATGGTGCCCACCCTCCGTTGGCATTTCCTTCTCCGCCACCGCCAAAAGTGCCAACATTTGCGGATGGGCCGAACCCGGCTTGCCGTTTGCCGTACCATCCACCGTAGGGATAGGCATAGCCGTAGCCACTCCACTTAACGAAATTTAAATTTAATATAAGTTTAAATGATTTTAAATTTTCTCACATTAGCTTGGGACTGTTCAACGGCCAAGCCAATGCAAAGGACGAGCAGAAAAAGAGAAAAACTTAAAAATCACATTTAAAATTGGAAAATCAGTGACAAATTACATTTTGATGGTTGAAGAAGAAGCCATTTCCAATGATAAGCAGCAAATGATTGACTTTTTGCAGAATGAATATTTTTTGAATGTGCCGAAAATTTTTTTTGGAGCCCTTTAAATACTTTCACTTTTTGGCCAAACAAATATTTGCTTTTATGTGCCATAACAATTGACAAAATCAGTCCCAAATTATGTTCCATTTTCGAGATTTCTTGACAATAAAAGGCAAATAATGCGAACGGATCACTGGGATTTTTAGTGGTGATGAATGTCATCCATCCCACCATTCAGCACATTTTGCCCAAAATATCAGAACAATGAAACGAAGAGAGTTGTCGCGCGGTGAAAAGGGAACTCAAACAAAAAAATATTCACTCGCGTAAATAAAAAAAAACAGAAAATAAAACATAAAAATGATTAGTATATTTATTTATACTATTAAATTACATGTAATGAGTGAAATAAAAAAGATAGAACTCGAAATGAGAAAATCGGTTCAATACCGGTAAGTTTTCCGTTAAAATAAGTTATGCTCTCTGAATATGTACATAAATATGTAAAAAAATCCCGAAATATGTACAATAAGCATTTTTTTTAATTTTTAGGCGGAAGCGAATTACGATACTTAATCAAATTGATCAGTTTTTTTCCTGTCTGAACACTCTGATATTCTGCCCAGTACAAAATTAAAAAAAATAAGAAAATTACATCTTTAATATGGGGTTTAAAATGAGGATTATTACAAATCAATGGTTTCAAAATGCATTTGTTGTGCCTTTTTAATTTAAAAATTTATTTGTTCGCGTGAAATATTTTGTTTTAAAAAGTATCAAAATTCTGGAAACATTTAAACCAGTGGAACAGTTTAACAAAACATTACCCAAAATTCTGGAAACATTTAAACAGTGGAACCGTTAATCAAAACATTACCCAAAATTCTGGAAACATTTAAACAGTGGAACAGTTTAACAAAACATTACCCAAAATTCTGGAAACATTTAAACAGTGGAACCGTTAATCAAAACATTACCCAAAATTCTGGAAACATTTAAACAGTGGAACAGTTTCTCAAAACATTACCCAAAATTCTGGAAACATTTAAACAGTGGAACCGCTTAACAAAACATTACCCAAAATTCTGGAAACATTTAAACAGTGGAACCGTTTAACAAAACATTACCCAAAATTCTGGCAACATTTAAACAGTGGAACAGTTTAACAAAACATTACCCAAAATTCTGGAAACATTTAAACAGTGAACAGTTTATCAAAACATTACCCAAAATTCTTGAAACATTTAAACAGTGGAACAGTTTAACAAAACATTACCCAAATTTCTGGAAACATTTAAACAGTGGAACAGTTTACCAAAACATTATCTAAAATTCTGGAAACATTTAAACAGTGGAACAGTTTAACAAAACATTACCCAAAATTCTGGAAACATTTAAACAGTGAACATTTTAACAACACATTACCCAAAATTCTAGAAACATTTAAAGAGTGGGAAAGTTTAACAAAACATTACCCAAAATTCTGGAAGCATTTAAACAGTGGAACAGTTTACCAAAACATTACCCAAAATTCTGGAAGCATTTAAACTGTGGAACAGTTTAACAAAACATTACCCAAAATTCTGGAAACATTTAAACAGTGGAACAGTTTAACAAAACATTACCCAAAATTCTAGAAACATTTAAAGAGTGGGACAGTTTACCAAAACATTACCCAAAATTCTGGAAGCATTTAAACTGTGGAACAGTTTAACAAAACATTACCCAAAATTCTGGAAACATTTAAACAGTGGAACAGTTTAACAAAACATTACCCAAAATTCTGGAAACATTTAAACAGTGGAACCGTTAATCAAAACATTACACAAAATTCTGGAAACATTTAAACAGTGGAACAGTTTCTCAAAACATTACCCAAAATTCTGGAAACATTTAAACAGTGGAACCGTTTAACAAAACATTACCCAAAATTCTGGAAACATTTAAACAGTGAACAGTTTATCAAAACATTACCCAAAATTCTTGAAACATTTAAACAGTGGAACCGTTTACCAAAACATCTTATATAATAAAGTTGAGTGTCTGTGTGTATGTATGTGTCATTGTTTGAATGTGGCGTTTGGCGTTGAGTTGATTTGCTGTGGGGAGAGATTGCATAGAAAAAGAGATAAAAAGAAATAGTTTAGAAAAAGAATAATGCAAAAGAAATAGTATTGAAAAAGAAATAGCAAAAGAAATAGTTGGAAGGGAAAAGATTTCTCTTCCCATGCTGTAGTGGTTAGAGGGAGGGAAGGTAGGAAATAGTTCACTGTCTGCCTGTCTGTCCACGCGGGGCAGCGGCGGGTGGGAGGGGCAGACAGAGGATAGACGCGTGCGGCTGTGCAGCAGCAGTCTGCTGGACGCGTGCGTGTGTGTGGGAGGGAGTGAGAAAAGAGAGAGAGTAAGAGGAGATAGGAAAGGGAAGGGAGAGACAATGGTAATTTTGTCACGCATCCCTTCCTTATTTTCATCCCATCTTTAATTATATAAAATGGGCAATAAAAGTCGAAAGAAAATTTTTGAGAGTTAAGTGTTGAATTTGTCAAAACGAATTGTTTGTTATTGTATTGGTATGAGATGACACTATTGTGCCTCTCATCCATGAGACACAGAAGTGAAATTTGTCAGTTTTTTTAAATGTATTGTTTTGCGATGCACACTATTGTGCCTCTCATGCTTTAGAGATAACACATGTGTTGAATTTGTCAAAACAATTGTTTGTATTGTATTGGTATGAGATGACACTATTGTGCCTCTCATCCATGAGAAACAGAAGTGAAATTTGTCAGTTTTTTTAAATGTATTGTTTTGCGATGCACACTATTGTGCCTCTCATGTTTTATAGATAACACATGTGTTGAATTTGTCAAAACGATTTGTTTGTTATTGTATTGTTATGAGGTGACACTATTGTGCCTCTTATCCATGAAACACAGAAGTGAAATTTGTCAGTTTTTTTAAATGTATTGTTTTGCGATGCACACTATTGTGCCTCTCATGCTTTAGAGATAACACATGTGTTGAATTTGTCAAAACGAATTGTTTGTTATTGTATTGGTATGAGATGACACTATTGTGCCTCTCATCCATGAGACACAGAAGTGAAATTTGTCAGTTTTTAAAATGTATTGTTTTGCGATGCACAATATTGTGCCTCTCATCCATGAGACACAGAAGTGAAATTTGTCAGTTTTTTTAAATGTATTGTTTTGCGATGCACACTATTGTGCCTCTCATGCTTTAGAGATAACACATGTGTTGAATTTGTCAAAACGATTTGTTTGTTATTGTATTGGTATGAGATGACACTATTGTGCCTCTCATCCAAGCATTTAAACTGTGGAACAGTTTAACAAAACATTACCCAAAATTCTGGAAACATTTAAACAGTTTACCAAAACATTACCCAAAATTCTGGAAACATTTAAACAGTGAACCGTTTAACAAAACATTACCCAAAATTCTGGAAACATTTAAACAGTGAACAGTTTAACAAAACATTACCCAAATTCTGGAAACATTTAAACAGTGGAACAGTTTAACAAAACATTACCAAAATTTCTGGAAGCATTTAAACAGTGAACCGTTTAACAAAACATTACCCAAAATTCTGGAAACATTTAAACAGTGGAACAGTTTACCAAAACATTACCCAAATTTCTGGAAACATTTAAACACTGGAACAGTTTAACAAAACATTACCCAAAATTCTGGAAACATTTAAACAGTGGAACAGTTTAACAAAACATTACCCAAAATTCTGGAAACATTTAAACAGTGAACAGTTTAACAAAACATTACCCAAATTCGGTTCCACTGTTTAAATGTTTCCAGAATTTTGGGTAATGTTTTGAGAAACTGTTCCACTGTTTAAATGTTTCCAGAATTTTGGGTAATGTTTTGATTAACGGTTCCACTGTTTAAATGTTTCCAGAATTTTGGGTAATGTTTTGTTAAATTGTTCCACTGTTTAAATGTTTCCAGAATTTTGGGTAATGTTTTGTTAAACTGTTCCACAGTTTAAATGCTTCCAGAATTTTGGGTAATGTTTTGGTAAACTGTCCCACTCTTTAAATGTTTCTAGAATTTTGGGTAATGTTTTGTTAAACTGTTCCACTGTTTAAATGTTTCCAGAATTTTGGGTAATGTTTTGTTAAACTGTTCCACAGTTTAAATGCTTCCAGAATTTTGGGTAATGTTTTGGTAAACTGTTCCACTGTTTAAATGCTTCCAGAATTTTGGGTAATGTTTTGTTAAACTGTCCCACTCTTTAAATGTTTCTAGAATTTTGGGTAATGTGTTGTTAAAATGTTCACTGTTTAAATGTTTCCAGAATTTTGGGTAATGTTTTGTTAAACTGTTCCACTGTTTAAATGTTTCCAGAATTTTAGATAATGTTTTGGTAAACTGTTCCACTGTTTAAATGTTTCCAGAAATTTGGGTAATGTTTTGTTAAACTGTTCCACTGTTTAAATGTTTCAAGAATTTTGGGTAATGTTTTGATAAACTGTTCACTGTTTAAATGTTTCCAGAATTTTGGGTAATGTTTTGTTAAACGGTTCCACTGTTTAAATGTTTCCAGAATTTTGGGTAATGTTTTGAGAAACTGTTCCACTGTTTAAATGTTTCCAGAATTTTGTGTAATGTTTTGATTAACGGTTCCACTGTTTAAATGTTTCCAGAATTTTGGGTAATGTTTTGTTAAACTGTTCCACTGTTTAAATGTTTCCAGAATTTTGGGTAATGTTTTGTTAAACTGTTCCACAGTTTAAATGCTTCCAGAATTTTGGGTAATGTTTTGGTAAACTGTCCCACTCTTTAAATGTTTCTAGAATTTTGGGTAATGTTTTGTTAAACTGTTCCACTGTTTAAATGTTTCCAGAATTTTGGGTAATGTTTTGTTAAACTGTTCCACAGTTTAAATGCTTCCAGAATTTTGGGTAATGTTTTGGTAAACTGTTCCACTGTTTAAATGCTTCCAGAATTTTGGGTAATGTTTTGTTAAACTTTCCCACTCTTTAAATGTTTCTAGAATTTTGGGTAATGTGTTGTTAAAATGTTCACTGTTTAAATGTTTCCAGAATTTTGGGTAATGTTTTGGTAAACTGTTCCACTGTTTAAATGTTTCCAGAATTTTGGGTAATGTTTTGTTAAACTGTTCTAATGTTTAAATATTTACAGAATTTTGGGTAATGTTTTGGTAAACTGTTCCACTGTTTAAATGTTTCCAGAATTTTGGGTAATGTTTTGGTAAACTGTTCCACTGTTTAAATGTTTCCAGAATTTTGGGTAATGTTTTGGTAAACTGTTCCACTGTTTAAATGTTTCCAGAAATTTGGGTAATGTTTTGTTAAACTGTTCTAATGTTTAAATATTTACAGAATTTTGGGTAATGTTTTGTTAAACTGTTCCACTGTTTAAATGTTTCCAGAATTTTGGGTATGTTTTGATAAACTGTTCACTGTTTAAATGTTTCCAGAATTTTGGGTAATGTTTTGTTAAACTGTTCCACTGTTTAAATGTTTCCAGAATTTTGGGTAATGTTTTGGTAAACTGTTCTACTGTTTAAATATTTCCAGAATTTTGGGTAATGTCTTGGTAAACTGTTCCACTGTTTAAATGTTTCCAGAATTTGGGTAATGTTTTGGTAAACTGTTCCACTGTTTAAATGTTTCCAGAATTTGGGTAATGTTTTGTTAAACTGTTCACTGTTTAAATGTTTCCAGAATTTTGGGTAATGTTTTGGTAAACTGTTCCACTGTTTAAATGTTTCCAGAATTTGGGTAATGTTTTGGTAAACTGTTCCACTGTTTAAATGTTTCCAGAATTTTGGGTAATGTTTTGGTAAACTGTTCCACTGTTTAAATGTTTCCAGAATTTTGGGTAATGTTTTGTTAACGGTTCACTGTTTAAATGTTTCCAGAATTTTGGGTAATGTTTTGGTAAACTGTTCCACTGTTTAAATGTTTCCAGAATTTTGGGTAATGTTTTGTTAAACTGTTCCACTCAAAATTCTGGAAACATTTAAACAGTGGAACAGTTTAACAAAACATTACCCAAAATTTCTGGAAGCATTTAAACAGTGGAACCGTTTAACAAAACATTACCCAAAATTCTGGAAACATTTAAACAGTGGAACAGTTTACCAAAACATTACCCAAATTTCTGGAAACATTTAAACACTGGAACAGTTTAACAAAACATTACCCAAAATTCTGGAAACATTTAAACAGTGAACAGTTTATCAAAACATTACCCAAAATTCTGGAAGCATTTAAACAGTGGAACAGTTTAACAAAACATTACCCAAAATTCTGGAAACATTTAAACAGTGGAACAGTTTACCAAAACATTACCCAAAATTCTGTAAATATTTAAACAGTAGAACAGTTTACGTCAAATCAATATTTGATACATAATTTTTAAAATCAAAAATTCTTGTCAAGAAAATATGATTTTTAAGAAATTTTTCATTTCTTATGGATGTATTTTCTGAAATTTTAGGGCCGATTCTTAGGGGCGTATTTTTCGTTTATTGCATTTTTAAGTAATTTGCCTTTTTTTTGTGGCGTCTCCAAAAGCCAAACATTTCAATTGATTTTTTCGATGGTTTCTTCGGAGGTGGTGAAAAACTGCTGCAATTGGCGCGCCTCTTCTCCATTTCCTCCACTCATTTACTTCGCATTAGTCCTTCTTCTCCTCTAATTTTTACATTTATTCCGTTTAGAAATTTCTCATTATTATTTTAAATGAAATAAAACTTTTAATAAATGCATTAAAAATTCAAAAAATGCCTCGTTGAGCTGCTAGCACTGCCGGACCACGAAATCTTTATAGATTTTTCAAAATTAGAGAAAAATTTTGAATTTTACAACTATCTAAAAAGAAGTAAAAATCTTTATTATAAAAATAATACAAAATGATGTAAAATAAAAATACCAATTTGTAAAGTTTAGAAAATTTTTACGAGCGATTTCTTAATTTTTTACAATTATTAGTTTTTATTCAAATATGTTAAATGTTAAAAATATTTGGCATTAATTTAGCAAATTTTTTAGAAAAAAGGATCTTTATAAATATGAAATTTTATAAATTTTTCATGATTTTCATCGAAAAATTCAACACTATTTAACAAATTTAAAAAATCGAATCTTAGGAATTGCATATAATAAAATGCCAAAACAAAAATGTAAATTTTAAGAAAGATGGAAAAAATCATAATATAATAATTCAAAATAATTTAAATTGAACGAAAATATAATTTATCAATTATTAACACATGTCATTGCAAATCTTCCTTGTATACCATTTAAAGGCTTTCAGTAAATGAAAATTTTTTAGAGTCAATCAATAAAATAGAAATATGCAAGTTAGGATTTTTATTTTTATATAAACTTAAATTCAAAATACATAATTGAAAAATATAATATGCAAAAAATTGAAAAAAGTATCAGTTTTGTTGACATTTCAAACAATTGGCAATTGTCTGCTACCGCCCTAATTTGTAAGGAATATACTAAGCCCATGTAGTGCATCAAGATTTGTTCAAAATAGAATCATGGCGGATAAATTTATTTCACTTAATAAAACCGAATCTATAAATAAGATTAAATTGTTTAAAACAAACAAAACAGAATATAACAATAATAATAAAACAACCAACTATTAGGTAAAAATAATTATATAAAAATAACATAAAACGATGCAAAACGAAAATATCAACTTGTAAGGCTGGGACTGGTAAAATTAATTCGAGAGAGTTTTAAATATTTATAACTAGGCATTTTAAAATTTTTAATTACCCTTTGGATACAATTTTCTAAAAAGATCTGATTTAATATTTCAGAATTCTTTTTTTTTAATTCGAAAATTTAATAATTCTTTACCTTCTAAATTTATTTAACGAAAAGATTTGAAATAATTAAAATTTAAAAATGAAAATAATGTAATTGCACTGGAAATTCAACAGCATCTTGGAATTTTCTGAGTCCTAAAATTTCTGGATTTTTTTATACAATCTCTTAAATTTGGAAATCGCTTTTTTGTGGCGCTGCCGATAGGCGCCGCCGGAAAAAAATTTAAAATATTGAGTGAGATTTGTTAACAGAATTTGTTAAAAATCACCAAACCTTTGGTTAATTTGTGGGTTTTTAGGCTGTTTAAATTTAAAAAAAAATAAAAATTGGAATATTTTTTTTTATTAATTATTAGTCCCGCCGGGACCGGGACTGGCAAAACCTTGGACTTTTTGTGCATAATGCCTACTTGACTATTTGTGTGTTTATTTCGCCATTTTTGGCGTCTTTTCAGTATTTTCGGAAAAATCCTTAATAAAAATCAAAAATGCACCCCTAAGAAATGATAAGAAAAAAATTCAGAAAATAATCTCTAAGAAATGAAAAAAAATTCACAAAAATTGACCCCCCAAATTGTAATTATTTTTTTTTATTGATAAAAATTCTGATTAAAATTGTAATTTTATTTACAATTGAAATATAACGAAAATTAATTAAATAGTTTCTTTTACAATTGAAATATAACCAAAATTAAGCTTATTGATCAAGTTTTTACGTGTTTTTCTAGCTAAAAAGCGTAACAAAAAAATTTAAAGGATTTTTATGCTTAATTAATGCCTATTTTGCAATTTTTTCTGCCTTTTTAGGTGCCTATTTCGCGATTTTTGTGCCTAAAAACTAGGGTAGAGCGGTAATCGATAATTAAAAAAATCTGGGTGATCAAGTTTTTTTTCAAATTCACGATAAAAAACACTAAAAGCCGATAGTCGCCGCCAGGAAAAATTTGTAATTTTTAATGCGATTTGTTAAGAGATTTTATCCAAAAAATGACTACATTTTGCGCTTTTAAGCCAATTTTTAAAGAAAAGAATGGCTCGATCACACTCTTTTAATTGTTAACAGAATTTGTCAAAAAATGACGATGCTGGGATATTAGTCAAAAAAACCATCAAATTAAAAAATTTTGTGTTTTGGGCATAAGTCATCAAAATGGGCGTTAGTCAAAAAAACATCAAATCATTTAGCCACTAAACCACATATGCACGGATATGAACTAGGGTTCGAGCCCCGAGGGCGGGGGTGGCTTTTCGCGGGGGCGGGGGTCAGAGTCGCGGGGGCGGGGGCAGGGGTGAGCAAATGACTCGCCCCCGGGGACTGGGGCGGGGGTTTGCTTTTAATTAGCTAGTTTTAGGTTCTGAAAACCCCAAAATAGGTGCTAAAAATGGGAAAATATTTGCCAAAAAGTTTAAATTTAAGGATGTAAAATGACAAAATTTTATTTAAAAAAAAAACATTACCCAAAATTCTGGAAACATTTAAACAGTGAACAGTTTATCAAAACATTACCCAAAATTCTGGAAACATTTAAACAGTGGAACAGTTTAACAAAACATTACCCAAATTTCTGGAAACATTTAAACAGTGGAACAGTTTACCAAAACATCTTATATAATAAAGTTGAGTGTCTGTGTGTATGTATGTGTCATTGTTTGAATGTGGCGTTTGGCGTTGAGTTGATTTGCTGTGGGGAGAGATTGCATAGAAAAAGAGATAAAAAGAAATAGTTTAGAAAAAGAATAATGCAAAAGAAATAGTATTGAAAAAGAAATAGCAAAAGAAATAGTTGGAAGGGAAAAGATTTCTCTTCCCATGCTGTAGTGGTTAGAGGGAGGGAAGGTAGGAAATAGTTCACTGTCTGCCTGTCTGTCCACGCGGGGCAGCGGCGGGTGGGAGGGGCAGACAGAGGATAGACGCGTGCGGCTGTGCAGCAGCAGTCTGCTGGACGCGTGCGTGTGTGTGGGAGGGAGTGAGAAAAGAGAGAGAGTAAGAGGAGATAGGAAAGGGAAGGGAGAGACAATGGTAATTTTGTCACGCATCCCTTCCTTATTTTCATCCCATCTTTAATTATATAAAATGGGCAATAAAAGTCGAAAGAAAATTTTTGAGAGTTAAGTGTTGAATTTGTCAAAACGAATTGTTTGTTATTGTATTGGTATGAGATGACACTATTGTGCCTCTCATCCATGAGACACAGAAGTGAAATTTGTCAGTTTTTTTAAATGTATTGTTTTGCGATGCACACTATTGTGCCTCTCATGCTTTAGAGATAACACATGTGTTGAATTTGTCAAAACAATTGTTTGTATTGTATTGGTATGAGATGACACTATTGTGCCTCTCATCCATGAGAAACAGAAGTGAAATTTGTCAGTTTTTTTAAATGTATTGTTTTGCGATGCACACTATTGTGCCTCTCATGTTTTATAGATAACACATGTGTTGAATTTGTCAAAACGATTTGTTTGTTATTGTATTGTTATGAGGTGACACTATTGTGCCTCTTATCCATGAAACACAGAAGTGAAATTTGTCAGTTTTTTTAAATGTATTGTTTTGCGATGCACACTATTGTGCCTCTCATGCTTTAGAGATAACACATGTGTTGAATTTGTCAAAACGAATTGTTTGTTATTGTATTGGTATGAGATGACACTATTGTGCCTCTCATCCATGAGACACAGAAGTGAAATTTGTCAGTTTTTAAAATGTATTGTTTTGCGATGCACAATATTGTGCCTCTCATCCATGAGACACAGAAGTGAAATTTGTCAGTTTTTTTAAATGTATTGTTTTGCGATGCACACTATTGTGCCTCTCATGCTTTAGAGATAACACATGTGTTGAATTTGTCAAAACGATTTGTTTGTTATTGTATTGGTATGAGATGACACTATTGTGCCTCTCATCCATGAGACACAGAAGTGAAATTTGTCAGTTTTTTTAAATGTATTGTTTTGCGATGCACACTATTGTGCCTCTCATGCTTTAGAGATAACACATGTGTTGAATTTGTCAAAACGATTTGTTTGTTATTGTATTGTTATGAGGTGACACTATTGTGCCTCTCATCCATGAGACACAGAAGTGAAATTTGTCAGTATTTTTAAATGTATTGTTTTGCGATGCACACTATTGTGCCTCTCATGCTTTAGAGATAACACATGTGTTGAATTTGTCAAAACGAATTGTTTGTTATTGTATTGGTATGAGATGACACTATTGTGCCTCTCATCCATGAGACACAGAAGTGAAATTTGTCAGTTTTTTTAAATGTATTGTTTTGCGATGCACACTATTGTGCCTCTCATCCATGAGACACAGAAGTGAAATTTGTCAAAACGATTTGTTTGTTATTGTATTGTTATGAGGTGACACTATTGTGCCTCTCATCCATGAGACACAGAAGTGAAATTTGTCAGTATTTTTAAATGTATTGTTTTGCGATGCACACTATTGTGCCTCTCATGCTTTAGAGATAACACATGTGTTGAATTTGTCAAAACGAATTGTTTGTTATTGTATTGGTATGAGATGACACTATTGTGCCTCTCATCCATGAGACACAGAAGTGAAATTTGTCAGTTTTTTTAAATGTATTGTTTTGCGATGCACACTATTGTGCCTCTCATCCATGAGACACAGAAGTGAAATTTGTCAGTTTTTTTAAGTGTATTGTTTTGCGATGCACACTATTGTGCCTCTCATGCTTTAGAGATAAGAAGAGTGCGAGGCCGCGAAGCGGCCGAGTGAGTGAGTACCTTTGGCGCAGAAAATTATTGAGGGGGCCGAACTCCCCCGAACGAGGCCGCGAAGCGGCCGAGTGAGTACCTATGGCGCAGAAAATTATTGAGGGGGCGGAAGGCCCCCGAGCGAGGCCGCGAAGCGGCCGAGTGATGCCTGAGGGTTGAGTCCAGGTGATAGAAATGAAGAAGAATTGGTGAGACAAGTCCCAGTGATTGGAATGCCGAAGGATTGCGGAGTTTGAGTCCAAGTAATTGGAATGCCGGAGAATTGAGTTCCGGCGATTGGAATGCCAGAGAATTGAGTCCCGGCGATTGGTATGCAGAAGTGCTGAGATAGAATTCCAATGATTGTATGCCAGAGAATTGGGTCTCATTGATTGTAATGCTAATGAATTAAGTGTCCCAGTGATTGGGATGCCGGGGGGGGGTTGATCCCAAGTGATAGAAATGCAGAATTGGTGAGATAAGTCCCAGTGATTGGAATGATGCCGAGGTGTTTAAGAAATGATAAGCAATAAAAGATCAGCAGAATGTTAGAAATGTTGTGCCATAAGAAATTGCCGAGGGACGGGTGCGAGGCCGCGAAGCGGCCGAGTGAGTTCCTATGGCGCAGAAAATTATTGAGGGGGCCGAAGGCCCCCGAACGAGGCCGCGAAGCGGCCGAGTGAGTACCTTTGGCGCAGAAAATTACAGAGGGGGCCGAAGGCCCCCGAACGAGGCCGCGAAGCGGCCGAGTGAGTACCTATGGCGCAGAAAATTATTGAGGGGGCGGAAGGCCCCCGAACGAGGCCGCGAAGCGGCCGAGTGAGTACCTTTGGCGCAGAAAATTATTGAAAGGCGCCGAAGGCCCCCGTACGAGGCCGCGAAGCGGCCGAGTGAGTACCTTTGGCGCAGAAAATTTTTGAGGGGGCCGAAGGCCCCTGAACGAGGCCGCGGAGCGGCCGAGTGAGTAGATTGGAATGCCGTAAGGTTGAGTCTTGAGTCCCGGTCATTGGAATGTCATATAATTGAAACCCAGTGATTGGGATGCCTGAGGGTTGAGTCCAGGTGATAGAAATGAAGAAGAATTGGTGAGACAAGTCCCAGTGATTGGAATGCCGAAGGATTGCGGAGTTTGAGTCCAAGTAATTTGAAGCCGGAGAATTGAGTCCCGGCGATTGGGATGCAGAAGTGCTGAGATAGAATTCCAATGATTGTATGCCAGAGAATTGGGTCTCATTGATTGTAATGCTAATGAGTTAAGTGTCCCAGTGATTGGGATGCCGGGGGGTTGAGTCCAAGTGATAGAAATGCAGAATTGGTGAGATAAGTCCCAGTGATTGGAATGATGCCGAGGTGTTTAAGAAATGATAAGCAATAAAAGATCAGCAGAATGTTAGAAATGTTGTGCCATAAGAAATTGCCGAGGGACGGGTGCGAGGCCGCGAAGCGGCCGAGCCATAATAGTCATTTTTATCATTCATAATACAACACAATCGTACAGCCTAGCGGTTGCGATGCGCCGAAGGCGCATTCAACCGCTAGTTACCCAAAATTCTGGAAATATTTAAACAGTAGAACAGTTTACCAAAACATTACCCAAAATTCTGGAAACATTTAAGCAGTGTAACAGTTTAACAAAACATTACCCAAAATTCTGGAAACATTTAAACAGTGGAACAGTTTACCAAAACATTACCCAAAATTCTGGAAACATTTAAACAGTGAACCGTTAACAAAACATTACCCAAAATTCTGGAAACATTTAAACAGTGGAACAGTTTACCAAAACATTACCCAAATTCTGAAAAACATTTAAACAGTGGAACAATTTACCAAAACATTACCCAAAATTCTGGAAATATTTAAACAGTACAACAGTTTACCAAAACATTACCTAAAATTCTGGAAACATTTAAACAGTGGAACAGTTTAACAAAACATTACCCAAAATTCTGGAAACATTTAAACAGTGAACAGTTTATCAAAACATACCCAAAATTCTGGAAACATTTAAACAATGGAACAGTTTAACAAAACATTACCCAAAATTCTGGAAACATTTAAACAGTGAACAGTTTATTAAAACATTACCCAAAATTCTGGAAACCTTTAAACAGTGGAACAGTTTAACAAAACATTACACAAAATTCTGGAAACATATAAACAGTGAACAGAAACATTACCCAAAATTCTGGAAACCTTTAAACAGTGAACAGTTTATCAAAACATTACCCAAAATTCTGGAATCATTTAAACAGTGGAACAGTTTAACAAAACATACCCAAAATTCTGGAAACATTTAAACAGTGGAACAGTTTAACAAAACATTACCCAAAATTCTGGAAACATTTAAACAGTGGAACAGTTTACCAAAACATTACCCAAAATTCTGGAAGCATTTAAACTGTGGAACAGTTTAACAAAACATTACCCAAAATTCTGGAAACATTTAAACAGTGGAACAGTTTACCAAAACATTACCCAAAATTCTGGAAACATTTCAACAGTGAACCGTTTAACAAAACATTACCCAAAATTCTGGAAACATTTAAACAGTGGAACAGCTTACCCCAAACATTACCCAAATTCTGGAAACATTTAAACAGTGGAACAGTTTAACAAAACATTACCCAAAATTCTGGAAACATTTAAACTTTGGCCTTTTTTTATCTCGGCACATGGGTCCATTTGGCAGAAATAGAAAACATTTTTCTTAAGTACACAGGGGTGCTGTATTTACCCAAAAAATCTCATTCCGAAATCCCACGGACACTTGGCCACCTCCCTTTGTCAGAAGGGACCGTCGAGTGCGGAAGTGGTGGCGGAGGAAAACAACTTGGACACTGAGGCGGTCGACGACTTGGGGGCGGAAGAGTCGGACTTTGACCAATTGGCTTTGATGGACAACTAATTGGACAAATGACAACACGGGACAAATGACACAAAATATTATTTTTCATAGTATTTAAAGAGTAATAAAATTTATTTCTTTGACTTTAAATTTGAACTTTTGAGAATTTTTGAAATTTCTTATGAATAACAAAAAATTGATAAATTTAAAATTTTTATAAAGAAACTCTTTTCAAGTTCAAGAAATTTTTGCCACTTCACGTACTTTTCCCGAACGTGACTCATTTGTCAGCGGAGACGATTTGCAGACACACCACATAAATGCATTTTTTAGTAAATTTAAAAATTTAGCCCTCTTTATGTTAGTCTTTTCATTTTTCATAAAAAATTTTCTAGCCGCTAACAAAAAATTTTGACACCTACACCTTCTGTGTTTAGAGTTTTTCATAACAGAAAACCTCAATGTAATGGAATTTGCCAGATTTATTCTGGTATTTTATAATCAAAAACAATTAACATTCCTACAAATAAGTCAAGGTTGATTATATGGATGCATTAAATTATTAAATCGATAAATTAAAATACGATTCTTTATGAAATTTAGCTTAAAATAAATTCTTATTATTTTTTTGTTGGCGGGTTTATGAAACACCCATAATGGCAGATTTACTAAACGCGCATGGTGGCAAAAGTATGCCAAATTACTGTTGATATAAATAAATTATTTAGATGAATTTTTGAGAAATTGCATTTTTGAAAATTTTCGAGCCGATTCTTAGGAGACTATTTATTGAATTTTTGTTAATAATTTTGGACAAAACACCAAAATAGTTGAAAATTGTTTTTTCAAATTTTTAGTTTTTTAGGTGCTAAAAATAAAAATAGAAAATAGTTGCTAATAACTCGAAAACTTTCTTAACAACAACAGAAAAAAACATGTTTTTCGTATGTTTCAGGTCACGAGGGGCTCAGGAAACCAAAATAGTGAAAAAACTATAAATATCATTCCTATTCATAATTAATGTAATAGTATAAATAAATAAAATAATCTTTTTTATGTGTTATTTTCTGTTGTTTTTTTTTTAGTTACGCGAGTAAATGTTTTTTTGTTTGAGTTCCCTTTTCACCGCGCAACAACTCTTTGCGGATTCATTTTTCTGATATTTTGGGCAAAATGTGCTGAGAATGGTGGGATGGATGACATTCATCACCACTAAAAATCCCAGTGATCCGTTCGCATTATTTGCCTTTTATTGTCAAGAAATCTCGAAAATGGAACATAATTTGGGACTGATTTTGTCAATTGTTATGGCACATAAAAGCAAATATTTGTTTGGCCAAAAAGTGAAAGTATTTAAAGGGCTCCAAAAAAAATTTTCGGCACATTCAAAAAATATTCATTCTGCAAAAAGTCAATCATTTGCTGCTTATCATTGGAAATGGCTTCTTCTTCAACCATCAAAATGTAATTTGTCACTGATTTTCCAATTTTAAATGTGATTTTTAAGTTTTTCTCTTTTTCTGCTCGTCCTTTGCATTGGCTTGGCCGTTGAACAGTCCCAAGCTTATGTGAGAAAATTTAAAATCATTTAAACTTATATTTAAATTTAAATTTCGTTAAGTGGGGTGGCTACGGCTACGCCTATCCCTACGGCGGATGGTACGGCAAACGGCAAGCCGGGTTCGGCCCATCCGCAAATGTTGGCACTTTTGGCGGTGGCGGAGAAGGAAATGCCAACGGAGGAGGGGCACCATCGCCAACAAATTGATAAAGGGAAAGTGATAAAGAAACCTAAATGTCTTCACTTTTGTAATGGAATTTAACCAAAAATGATAAATGAATTATGAATTTAAAAAAATATATTTTATATTATTTCTCGGATTTACATATGTAGTCACGTAAATTTTGCTTTTTCTACTTTCTTAGTCTGCTCAATTTCAAGAAAGCGAAAAATCAAGTATTCTTTATTTTATAAATAAATAATTTTTATGTTTATTTTTAATATTATTAATTTTCACAAAATCTGTAAAAAAAAATTTCCGTTGTGTTGGCAATGCACCGAAATTAATAAATTTAAGGATTTTGATATTTTGATATTTTTAATAGTTTTAAACAATTGCTACCATTCCGAATCATTTACCAAGCTAAATGTTGACGCATTTTCTGGAAGCTATTTTGAGGCACCGATAGATGTTTTTTGGCTTTGCACTTTTTGAGGTTAAAGTCATATTTTATTAACAAAGACCGACTTATTTAAAGCAAAGAATGATTTAATTTTGTTAAGTATAAAATTTAATCGTGTTTTAATTATTTTTTAGATATCGGACGATTTGCAAAATTATGATTGAATTTACAAGATTTCTAAATAAATAAGAAAAATATTTTGAAGAAAAAATTGTAACTAGAAAATGTTGAAATCACAGGAAGGAAAACGAAAAAAATGGCATAGAAAAATCAATGGAAAAAATGGTTGGCATTGGCATCATTTCCGGCAAAAAATTTTGGAAAATTAAAAATGTTTTAAAGTTTTAGCAAACTCAAAGGCAGTGAAAAAAGACAATAAGAAAGGTATAAATAAATTGATAATAAATCTTAATTGGAATATGCTTTTAAAGGAGCAATTGAAACGCCAGCAAAAGGAAAAGCGGCGCCGAAAGGAGCAGCGAAAGGAGGTAAAGCAGAAAAGAAAGAGGGACTAATTAATACAAATTAATTAATTAATTAATTTAGGAATTATAAAAGACGCAAAATCAAAGGGAAAAGGAAAAAAGGACGCCAAAGGTAAAAAGGGTAAGGATTTTTAAGTTAAAAGGGAATTTAAAAATTTAATTTAAGACAAAAAAGCAAAGCCAGCCAAAGGGAAAGGAGCGCCTAAAAATGGTAAATAATATTATTAATAATTAAAATAATAATTAAAAATGGAATAAATTTAGACAAAATCCCCAGCTGCCAAAGCAAATGACAAAAAGAGCCTAAGTAAATAATTTCATATATTTAATATTGTGCCAATATTTGCCAATTTGAAGCCAAACCAATCGCAGCAGTGAAAGCCGTGCCAAAGGCGGCGGAGAATGCTCAGAAGGGACCGTCGAGTGCGGAAGTGGTGGCGGAGGAAAACAACTTGGACACTGAGACGGTCGACGACTTGGGGGCGGAAGAGTCGGACTTTGACCAATTGGCAGAGGACGAACTGCTCGAGGACGACGCCATGGACGGCGAGGCGGACGGATGGGAGGGCATGGAGGAGGAGACGGAGATGGACAGCCAAATGGCACTTTGATGGACAATTGAGGCAAAATGGACAAATGGCAAACGGAACAAAACGGGATAATGACACAAAATATGTTACTTTTTTCATCTTTTAAAGAGAGAGCAAAAAAATTTATTTAGGCGTAGCCGGGATAGAATTTGTAATTTTTATTGCGATTTTTCAAATGAAAGCCGAAATCTATTTTATAAAATGGGAAAATTCCATAAGGAAACGATTAAAAATATATGTTTTATTTTCTGTAAAAATAAATCAGAAAAGTTCTGCGCTATTTCACTTTCCTTCACATTGGAAAGCACAACAACTTTGCTGCTAAAAAGTGGCCCAACTCCCGGCGAATTGTTTCTTCGCCCCATCGCTTTTTTGTACGCAGTCCGATAATCGTTTCTGAAAAATAATTTAAATAAATTTCCCATTTTTATTTTTAAATTTGCCCATTTTTATCCGTAAGCATTTTTGGGTTTTTAGCATATATTTTGGTGTTTTAACACATATTTTATTACATATTTCGAGATTTTTAGCACATAAAAACCCCATCCCTAATCATAATATAAAATGCCATGCAACAAAGAATGCCGGTCAAGCTGTTTTCGCGTATCCATTTCCGCGAGGCCCTTTTAGTGCGTGACTGGACATCCGACAGTGGACAATTCGACAGTTAGTACAATACGACAGAAGTGGACAATCCTTAAGATGTTTGCCGATGATATTAAAATTTACATTGAGCATAAAAATGATAAAAATAGAGAGAATTTATCTTCCGCGCTTGAAGCTATAAATAAATGGTCAAAAAATAATGGCCTAAAATATCTATAGAAAAAACAATGGTCCTTTACCTGGGTGAAAATAACACAAAATTTACTTATTTTCTTGAAGGCGAACCATTGCCAGAAACAAAATGTGTAAGGGATTTGGGCCTTTTAATCGATCAAAAATTATCCTTTTATGTAATTATCAAAGCCACAACATAACTTTTTCTGTTTCAGTGTGGAACATTTGCTTCAATCTGAAGAAACTTTATGCCGGACTAACAACAGTTTAGAAGCCTGGCACCGAATAATTTATGTCAAGAACAAAGAGTTTTCTTTTATTTTTATGGGTTCAGAACAGGTCATCCGAAACTGAGTGCGATTGTTAGGGTTATGAAATCTGATCAGTATTAGAAATCAATTTTATTACTCTTTAAATACTATGATAAAAATGTTATTTTTGTGTCATTGTCACGTTTTGTTCCGTTTGCCATTTGTCCAATTGGCCTCAGTTGGCCATTTGGCTGTCCATCTCCGTCTCCTCCCCCATGCCCTCCCATCCGTCCGCCTCGCCGTCCATGGCGTCGTCCTCGAGCAGTTCGGCCTCTGCCAATTGGTCAAAGTCCGACTCTTCCGCCCCCAAGTCGTCGACCTGCCTCAGTGTCCAAGTTGTTTTCCTCCGCCACCACTTCCGCACTCGACGGTCCCTTCTGAGCATTCTCCGCCGCCTTTGGCACGGCTTTCACTGCTGCGATTGGTTTGGCTTCAAATTGGCAATATTGGCACAATATTAAATTAGAATTAATTAAATTATTTACTTGGGCTCTTTTTATCATTTGCTTTGGCAGCTGGGGATTTTTTGTCTAAATTTATTCAATTTTAATTGTATTTATTTGTTTAATAATAATATTATTTACCATTTTTAGGCGCTCCTTTCCCTTTGGCTGGCTTTGCTTTTTTGTCTTAAATTAAATTTTTAAATTCCCTTTTAAATTCAAATTCTTACCCTTTTTGCCTTTGGCGTCCTTTTTTCCTTTTCCCTTTGATTTTGCGTCTTTTATAATTCCTAAATTAATTAATTAATTAATTTGTACTAATTAGTCCCTCTCTCTTTTCTGCTTTACCTCCTTTCGCTTCTCCTTTCGGCGCCGCTTTTCCTTTTGCTGGCGTTGCAACTGCTCCTTTAAAAGCATATTCCAATTAATATTTATTATTAATTTATTTATACCTTTCTTATTGTCTTTTTTCACTGCCTTTGAATTGGCTTAAATTTTAAAATTTTTTAAAATTTTTTTTTTATTATTAATTTTGGCCACCTGTCTCAAAAATAACAGCCATCACCAAGCAAACGATGGCCAGGAAGAGAATGGCACGCATTTTTAAAGGTTTGTAAAAGGCAATTAATTTAATTAAAAATGATTTCGTATATAATTTTCGCTTGCTTTCTTTTGGCTTTTATATTCCTCCAAAAAAATGGAAATGTTTTTCTAAATTTTTTTGCCGGAAATGATGCCAATGCCAACCATTTTTTCCATTGATTTGTCTATGCCATTTTTTTTCGTTTTCCTTCCTCTGATTTCAACATTTTTATTTAGAATTACTTATTCAAATCTTTCTTTTTGCATCAATGATTCTTAATATTTTTTAAAAACAAAATTTCTCTGTTTTTGAGTTTTTAAAAAAATGAGAAGTTTTGGGGTTCGGCAGTGCCTATATGTACCACAGAAAATTTATCAATTTTAAAAATTAAGTGATAAAATAGTAAATCGGCAAAAGCCCGGCTCTGAGCCCTTAATTTTTTATTACTTAGGCATGCATGATTATATGAAAAAAACATGAATATAAAATGTTTATCATGTGAAAAAACACTAATTAATATTGAAGGAAATAAACACGCATTTAAATAACGCTAATTAGAATCATTCGTATTAAAAAAATAATTACTCTTAAAAATTAAATGGTCAACTTCTCTTCGCTTGTGCTGTTCTTTTTGGCATTGTTCAACTTTTCTGAGGGAATCCTTGAGAAAAATGGAAAAATTTATCAAATTACGCCACCAACGACAGTAATAGTGACGGACAAAAACAATTTCAAAGAAATGGTCCAACGATTCACGGGCTTGGCCAAGCCGAGAAGCGATGGCTCGGTGCGGGGATTTAACACGGAATTTGTAGATCAAAGGCACTACGAGCCGAACAATCCGCCGGTGATGGACCCCACTTTCATGCCGGGACTGCACTTGACAGCCGAGGAGACGGCATTTTTGAGGAAAAGGCACCGCCAACAACCAATCGGAACTGAGCAAGCAAAGGCATCATTAACACCATCAGCAGCACCATTAACAGCGGCATCATCATCATTAACGGAACAACAACAGCGGGAGAAGCCAAATCCACGGGACCAAAATTTTTGAGAGGAATAAGAAGAATTTTTTGAAAAAATTAGTTTGTTGAGAATATTAAAAAGGGAAAGATTTGAATTACTCGATTATTTGTACAAGGGCTGATAGTCTAAATTCACTTAATTCAAATGAATTTGCTTTATTATTTAAAAGAAAGGCAAAATTACTGACTGAAAATTGAATTTTGAATTGTTAAAGCGATTTTTCTTTTAATTTCACTTTTCCAAGAGAATTTTTTTGAAAAAAAAAAATTTAAAAAAAAAACTTTTTGGCAAAAACAAAATATTTGTTATTTATATATAGAACCCTGATTTTGAGGCATATGCTTTTATAACAGCCCGCCGAAATAGTGCTAAAAAATCACAAATATAAATGTGAAATTTACGGTGGTGCCTATAAAAATTTTTAAATACATATTCGCTTGGAGGATAAATCATTTGCAGTGAACCAAAAATTGTTAATTGGAGGTGCAATTTTTCATTATTTCTAAAATTTGTACTTGTTTATTCTATCGTTCTTCTTTTTTCCCTTTCTTTGTTTTTGATTTAAAAAACAACAAAAAATTTCAATTTTTTAGGCGTAAAATTCATGAAATTGTTTATTTTATGTAAATAATAAACTAAATTAAAATACAAAATTTTTCTGCTGCGCTTATCGGTCGTAATGGGAAGGGGGTGAGGGAAATGGAGTCAATTTATTACTCATTTTTGCTGGGAGTCAGTCAAAAACCATCAAATCGAAAATTTTATTAAAAATTATTCATAACTTCGCTCAAAATCAACTTTTGGTCATAACTTTCTTGACATTTAACGAAACTTTTTGTACTTTGCAGGTTAATAGAAAATACTAAGCGATATTGAAATTTTGGCCTTTTGGTGTTTTTATCACATATTTGGGGTTTTTTTAGCGGTTACCCACATTTGCATCCCGGACATTTGCGGTCCCAGCCAAAATCGGACATTTGCGGTCCCAGCCAAAATCGGACATTTGCTGCCCCAGCCAAAATCGGACATTTGCTGCCCCAGCCAAAATCGGACATTTGCTGCCCCAGACAAAATCGGACATTTGCTGCCCCAGCCAAAATCGAACATTTGCGGCCCCAGCCAAAATCGGACATTTGCGGTCCCATCCAAAATCGGACATTTGCGGCCCCAGCCAAAATCTGACATTTGCGGCCCCAGCCAAGATCTGACATTTGCGGCCCCAGCCAAAATCTGACATTTGCGGCCCCAGCCAAGATCTGACATTTGCTGCCCCAGACAAAATCGGACATTTGCTGCCCCAGCCAAAATCGGACATTTGCTGCCCCAGCCAAAATCGGACATTTGCTGCCCCAGACAAAATCGGACATTTGCTGCCCCAGCCAAAATCGAACATTTGCGGCCCCAGCCAAAATCGGACATTTGCGGTCCCATCCAAAATCGGACATTTGCGGCCCCAGCCAAGATCTGACATTTGCGGCCCCAGCCAAAATCTGACATTTGCGGCCCCAGCCAAGATCTGACATTTGCGGCCCCAGCCAAAATCTGACATTTGCGGCCCCAGCCAAGATCTGACATTTGCTGCCCCAGACAAAATCGGACATTTGCTGCCCCAGCCAAAATCGGACATTTGCGGCCCCAGCCAAAATCGGACATTTGCGGCCCGACATTTGCAGCTTCGCTCAATTTCATCTCGATAAATAAAATAAAAACCAAAATCAACACATAATTATTTTCCTATTTAAAATGCAGTTAATTAAAACAAAGAAAATTATTTTTTATTTTCCAAAGACTTGCTCAAGGCCTAACGAGCTCCTTTTTACATTTCATCCCATTTATGGAGCCTTCTACAAGCGATACTGTAATGCATTTTAATAGACGCAAAGTCTCATTGTCACGTTCTTCACATTATCATATCGTAAATAATTCTTTGATATACCGTCATTCTGCTCATACTTTTTCAATCATTTATTGGGCGGCTCCAATTCATATAATCAAATACGGTTTTATTTTTCATCCCCTTTTTAATGATGCTCGTCGGCCTTGACCAAGCCGTTTTTTTCTTTGTGTTAATTAAATTGTATGTATTACAAATAAGAAAAAATATTTAAATGTGGGTTTAAGGTTTTCATTTTTATTTATCGATGATGAAATTGGGAGAAGCAGCAAATGTCGGGCCGCAAATGTCCAATTTTGGATTGGGCCGCAAAATTCAAAAAAACGCGCCGCAAATGTCTGGACACCTTTTCAGCACATATAAATTCCAGCACACTGGTTATTGAGAATTGGCGAATAAATGCTTGAAAATACTGATTTGTTCAATAAAAAAATACAATTAGCCATGGAATCACAGATTCTAAAATATTCACACTGATCGATAGTCATATTACTCGCCTCACTTATGCAATGCTTATTTATGCTTTAAGCTTCTTCTCTTTTTTTGCCTTTTCGAATTATTACTTTACAATTTTATTTTTAATACATTCATTAAACTCACAAAAGAAATAACATTTTTATAAAAATTGACACCAAAAATTAATTATTATGCATTATTTTTTATTTTTACCCTTCGCTTTGCTTTTGCTTCAAATTTTAAATGTTTTGGGCAATTTGAAATGCGAAAGCCAAAAGAAATTTGACAATTTTAATGGGCAACAATTTGGCACAATCACCAGCGAATTGCGAGAATTTGTGTGTGACTTGGAAAAGCACAATTCGCTTTTGAAACAAGCATTTCCACCAGCTTCACCACCATTCGAATTGGATTTTGGAAAAATTAAAACTTGGCAAAATGACGCGCAAAAAACAAATGAAAAGGGTTGCCAAAAAAAGAAGAAAACGGCTGAACACATCGAATTTTTGAAGAAAAAATGGAACATTATTAGGCAAAATGATTCAAGAATAGCAGAATGTTTTGAGAGTTTGAGGAATTCAATTTATGAAGTTACTGTTTACGGTATTTAGTTTATCTTAGCATTTTTTAATTAAGGAATTAAGGCCGAAATGGGTAAAAAATAAATTAAGGTTTTTTGGATATATTGTAATCAACTCATTAAACACTTAATTGCGGTGAAAATTGTCGGCAAGAATTGAAAAAAATTTATCCGCTAACGAGCAAGGATGGCATTCCGAGGCCCCAAAAATTTTCGGAAACCGGAATTCCAGGGTCAATATTTTTCATAAGTTGGAAATCGGAATTCCGAACCAAAAATGTCGGAAATCGGAACTCGAAATCGTTTTAAAAAATATATAAAATTTTCTAATTTACAATATTTTAGAAACCTTTTTTTGCGTCGCGCTTTCTTGCAAAACTTTTTTGGATTATGGGGGAGGGGAGGGTCCGGCGGCGCCGATAGGCGCCGCCGGGGAAAATTTTGTAATTTTTAATGCGATTTGTTAACAGATTTTTGTCCAAAAAATGACCACAAATTTTGCGATTTTGAGTAAATTTTTCAAGAATAACAACGCTTTTTAGGGTCCGGCGGTGCGATAGACGCCGCCGGTAAAGTTTTGAAAATTTCAGTGCAATTTATTGACAGAAATTGTGCTAATTTATGAAAAAAAAAAAAAAATTAAAAACCAAATTTCAAACTTTTTATCAAAGTCGGAAATCGGAATTCCGTGCCATCCTCTCTAACGAATAACTCAAGTGGTTACTGTGTTTTAATAAGAAAAATTTAATTTAAATTTCAAGGTGAATCCATTCATGAAAAACTCAAAAGACGAATAATCAAAGCGGTTTTTATATTAGCAAATCGAATGGAAATTCCTTATCAAATGTTAATTACAAAAATTGAAAACAAAAATAAGTCAAAAAAGTTAAAAGAATTGGCAAAATTATGGGCACAAATGAATTTGGGGAACATTTATGAAGACGAAGAAAATGAGAAGGAAAAAGGAGAAAACGAAGGAGGAAAAAAAGGAGAAAGAGAAAGAAAGGGAAGGAGAGAAAAAAGGAGAAAATCGGAGAAAGAAAAAGCGAAGAAAATTTTAAAACTCATTTTGAGTACAATTAACGACTGGAAACATAATGGCACTAAACAAACTGACAACAAAAGGCATTCTTTTACCTTATAATTTTCTGATTCAACCCAAATTTTTGGGTGCCCAAAAATAAGGCCAAATCAAAAGAGCGAAATTATAGTTATCAATTGTATCTTTTTTTTAAAAAAACCTATTCTTTTTTTTTTTTTACTTTTTTGGAGGGGGGGGGGGGAGGGTTAGTCCCCTCAGCCCCCCCCCCCCCCCCTCGGGCTACGCCCTTGCTTATTTGACTAACGGGACAGGGAACAGGTGTCCTGCTGATTAGTGATGGTTTTAGTACAATAATTACATGCACTCACATCCTTCTAACCCATAATTGGGGTTAAAAATTGACTCGGTTGAGCATTCATTCACCAATAAACCGAAATTATCCCTTAAAAAGGGACTCAAAAAATTGGGATAAACCCGATTTATTTAAGGGTTATCTTTTTTGATTAGCCAATTGTTTTAAAATGTCTGCCTTTTTGATGAGTTTTCTCCCTCTTTTTTGGCCATGTTTTATTTGTTTTTCTCTTACTCATTGTTTTGTCTGATAAAGGCGATCGTTTGGCAAAGCGCCGTCGGCGTAAAAAACGCCAATTTCCACTGGCCATTGTCGGAGTGCTCGTCGCAATGGCCGTCCTCGTCATAATTCTGTACTTTGTCTGTTCTGGACAGTGCAGCTATTCGTCCGGCGAAAAGTATGCCGACATAGACGGGGACATCGAAGCGGGCACAGCCCACGGCCCACACCGTCCGAGCGAAATCCGTGTCAAATTCCGTTACGGAAGCGAAGACAGAGACCGGGAGGGAAATCGGAAAACGGACCATGTTTATATCGTAGTCGGAAAATACGGTAGGAGGGCGAGGGAGGTTCGGTTAACTCAATTAGTGAGCGGAAGGTAAGTTTTTATTCGATTAGGATAAAAATCGATAATTATTTTACCGAATTTTACAGAAAAATCCAAACAAAATACATTTACAGACTTTTACCGTACCTTTCAGAAAAATTCGAAAAGAGATAGACTTGTTCAAAATATATATTTGTTTATTTTTCGTTATTCAAAAGTTTCTATTTTTAGAATACGACTACACAACAGGTGGAGCGCGAGCTCGAAACAAGTGCCATTTAAAATAATTTACTCATTTCCAATTATTTGTTGTAAATATTTAGAAATTGGCGTAAAAATTTCCCAACGAAAACATTTTCCTTCACCCCGAGGCTCCATGTTGACGGTGATTTGAAAAGAGTTGGCCAAATTTTAAAAGGGATGGCAAATGGTAAATGGTCCAATGGAAGTTTGGACTCATTTCGTTTGTGCCTCGACTTTGCCTACCAATTTGTGTGCCTGTTGAGAAATGGGGAGTAAGTAAAATAAATAAATAAAGAAATCGGCATTTACAAGGCACCAAATATGCCATAATCTTTTAAAAATTAGCCAAAAAGGCAAAACTGGCCTCCATGGCATTAAGCCATGTTTTTGCCGGTCTATCAAAATTAAAAAGAAAAGCGATTGCATTTTTATTTTTTGCTATGAATTGCCATTTTCCACAAACAAATCAGTGTTAATGTTTTGTTAAAGTTAAAAAACCCTTTGAAAGGTGTCCACCAAAAGAACAATGGCCAGAGACTTTCACTGATTTCGACCGGCGATGGGTAAGAAAAGTGAACGGTCGTTTGTCAGTGTACGACAAGCGCTACCGTAACTCGGCACAGAATTCTGAACTGTCACGGGACACAACGGAGGTGGCCAATGAAATGCCGGAAACGGCCAGCGCCACAGTGCCAACTTGGCTGACCATGGCGGAGGAGGACGAATACCCGTGGACTTTGGCAGGCTATTTTGAGGATGAATGGGCATGAACGATCAGCAGATTTTGATGGATATGATTGTGATCATTTGTTGTTTTTTCAGAGTCATTTTAAGATTCTTTCACAACTTTACTGAACATTCTACGGAAATTCAAATCATTGGTTTTATTTGTCCTTATTTTTTTTTTTGTATTTAACATAAAATTTTTAATTTTAGCCAAAATCCACAATATTACAATTTTTGTGTCAGGGCTTAAAATAAAAATGAGAACCATCGTTTTCGAAAAGAACTTTGTGAAAAAATAAAAGATTTTATTCTTCGAGAAATAATTTTTGTTTATAAAAGAAATTTTTTATGGGAAATGAATTTTTATTTGTATAGATATAATTTGAAAATCATTACAAAAAATTAAAATAGAAAAGTTAATCATGAATTTCTTTCTTCATCAATTCATTCACTCCTATGCAACGATCGGGCGGTTCGCATGTGATTTCCGGCTGAAGTGAAAGTGCCCGCGGACGGTCATTTTTAAACTCAATCTTTAGGAGAAAAATGTAAAAATCCACTTAGCACTTTGGATAAAATTGATCATTTTTTGAGAATAGCGATAGCTTTAAATTGCAATTGATTTATTCTGACTTTTGATCAAAAATTCCCGTATAAATTGTTTTTTCCATTTCTTTCCAAAATAGTTGGTCTAATTCATAATTTCTCACTGTTATATATTGGACTGCCCATGTTGGCATATCTGGGCTTCTGTATTGGCATTTTGTCGCTTTTCCGCCCGTGTCAAATGTCACAGTGAACAGCCCATTGCCCTCCTCGACGCGAATGTCAATGTTGAACTGCTTCGTGTTCCTAATGTTCCGCTTTTCAACGATGTTACAGTTTTGAAAATTTTCCAGCTGAAATTTGAAAAGTTAAAAGTATTTTTAATTATTCCAATTTCCCAATGGCATCATGCACAAAACCAATCGTATGAAACATTCTTTCGTATCGATTTTAATGCCCAATTACATACAAATTAGGAGCTCCGTGTATTATGACATCAGATGAATTTTTTTTTATTAAGCTTAGAAAAGATGAAAAAATAAATAGCTGCTTAACGATCAAACCTTTATTATTATTATTAGTTTTTATATTTTTCCTTTTTTACGTTACTGTTACTGGAGGTACTATAAGTTTTTAACCTTTTTAACTTACGGTAAATTTTTGACTGGCAAAACTGCTGAAATGGAGTCTTTCTGTGTTGTTCACTGCCATTTTCATGACCGTTTTCCCAACTTTAAATAATAATTTAAAATTATTGTATATTTTTTATAAATTTGATATTTTGCAGACTCAACCGCTATTTTTATGGACATTTCTTAATTGCCACAATTTTTGCATTTTTCAAAACTTAAAATAATTTGATCTGCCGGCACTTTGAACTCACTGATCGGATGCGAACTGAGTCCTTCGTACATCAAATTAATGTCAAATTTGAACTCTTCAAGCGATCCGTCGCTTTTGTCGACCGGAATTTTTATTTTGATCTTTTCTCCGCTTCTCAACAACGCGCCATTCTTCGCGTCGATCACTCGGGCAAAATGCTGAATATGATTCACCCCGGGCATTTTTTTGGGCGACGAGTCAATACGCTTTTCAATGATTTTCATATCGCCAGAGTCATCAATCTGAACAAAATTTCAAATGCCTTTGGCACCGATTTGCCAATGTGAATTTTTGAAACAATATGAAAATTTCCTTCGAGTTTTTGTATACGATAAATTTACTTACACCAATTCTATCAACAGCCCATGGCGGGTATCTGAACTCTTCCGATTTGCTGAATTTTTTTGGGATTGGATACGGACAATTCATTTCTAAGCCGACAACGCCAATTCTGACGGCAAAATGTTTGGCCATGCATTTGATAGGACAAATTAAATCTTTGGCCATATTTGTTAAGCTTGTGCGGTTGTTCCGGCACACTTGTAATCTTTTCTTTACTTTGGTCCTGAAACCGAAATTTTGTTACATTCAATAAATAGTGCCTTCCTTTTTTAAAAGGTGCCGGGTCGTTACTCAAAAGCCATCAAAATTGAAAATTTTTGCAGAACTTCGCTAAATTAATGAACTTTTTAGTCATAGCACCTTTTAAACAAAACTCTCTACCGAAATTTTGGCTTAAAGTTTTCGGTAAAATGAAGACCCACTGAATTCGATTCACTGTCAAATATTTCCGGCGCAATAATTACAGTATAATATAAAATGGTCGTTTTAACTTACCATGCTCAGTTGATATTTGCATGCGGTATTTGGAGATGAAAAATCGAATGTTATTTCCAATATAATATCACCAACTTAAAATGGTATAAAAATGAAATGTTATTTAACCAAAAACAACAATTAAAACAAACAACGGACTTGCTTGATGGATTTGCTGCGATTCGTGCATCAATTTAACGGTGAAACTTTTGGTTTTTTGAGTGGTAATAATTTCGAACAAAAGTTCGTCACCATAGTTAAGCACTTTTTTCAATGATACATAGTTAACAAGCACATCGTCAATGGCCTAAATGGAGAACGAAACATTATGCAATTAGTCAAAAGAAATGCCAAATTTTGCGAATTAATTTGTATAAAATTTGGTGCTCGCAGTAAATACTCCAAAACAACCGTATTAGCAAAAAATTATTATTTGTTTGTTTCTAAGAAAGTTATGTCGAATTTTTTGTTGAAAATTTTAGTTTTGTCTGAGTCACGAAATAACACGGTAACAAAAAAAAAATTTTTAGTGTCCCAATTTTCAGAAGCTCATACCATTTTCGTGTGCCTTTCTATTTTGTCTAAAATCCATATTTCTCCCATTTTTCATGCGTTTGTTAAATGCGCCATAAATATATCCAACAAAATAGTCATTTATTCAAAGTTATCGAATTTAAAAATGATTAATCAAAAGAAAAAAAAATGACAACACCTAAAATACTGTTTTTTTACAATTTGGTTGTCATTTCTATAAAACTAATTCTGTAAGTTCGATGATTTTGAATAAATGCCTTTAGTTTGAAGGATATTTTTATGGATGGTTCACTAAAGCACGATCACCGTTTTCTAAATAAGTTCATTAATTTTCTATTGTACCGAATCATTCTGTGACTTTATTGTCGGTCTGTTCAGTAAACTGATGCCACCTTGCACCTGTTAAAAACCAATTAAATTTTTAAATTAAAAATTATTAGCACTCACTCGAACGAAATTTGTGGCCCAAATTGGCATTACTGAGTGGTTCCATTTTGTCTCTTCTTTCCCATTAATCCAAATAACAAATTCTTTCTCGTCGGTTGCAGTCACTTCAATATCCATGAATTTTTTGACAGCGTTTTTTAAAGAATGGTCTGGTGTTGGCGGTCCTATTTTCTGTTTAAAATATTTTTTGTCATTATTTGGAGTCAATTTTTACTTATTTATAATTAAATTACTCCAATAGCTTCGGATGTGAATGTGATTTTGCCCAGACGAAATTCCATTTGCATAACAGTCGCACCGACTAGAAATGGCACAACATTAGACTAAGGTGGTCAGTTCAAATTAAAATGGATGGATTTTCGGCCCATTATAATTCTACAACTATAAATCAGAGTTAGAACTTGGTGTTTGAAAATGTGTGAGGTTTTTTGGGCCAGAAAGGTCGGGCGGACTGACCAAATTTGAGCATGGTTTTCACTAATACCCAAACTGTGCTAATCGTTTCCTTAATCATGGGTTAAATCAGATAATGAATTAATTCTGAATTGGTCTGTACTTGTTGTGTGGTGCTCCGGGCGGTTATGGTAAAAAAATAAAACGAAGTAGTGTTTTGCTATGTCAGGCACACGGATTTTGAAGTTCACTGTTGTGTTAACTTTTAGGCTGGGAATGGACATGAAAAATGGCAATCGAATGAACGGCGATTCCTTAAGAATTTGAAAAATAGAAAATAATAAATTAATTTAATTAAATAACTCTCTTACGTAATTTGTTTCGATTGTTTCAAATGGCATCACTTGTGGCGGACTGAACAACAAAAAATTGCCTTCAATCTTAAAAATTTGCATTAAAATTGCAATAAAATCGAGAGCAGCACGACCAATCCTTTATTACCGTTTTATTAATTTTCTCAAAATATTTATTTTAAAAGGAAAACTCATTAATTTCTCTGTTAATTTGACTCTCCTTCCGTTCTTGAAAAACCCTGAGGTTCTATAAGCCTTTGAAGTAAAAATGTTTTTTCTCTCACTTTTCTTCGCCAATATTTCTCTTTTTTGGAAAATATTCTCAATTCATTTTCCATATCTCAAGACTCTTGACCCTTTGTCAACTCATTTTCGAACCTCAAATGACGTCATTTGGTCAAATCGCAATTGTTCCCACCATTTTTGTGGGAAAAATTCTTCTTCGCCGTCACTGATATTACTGCTTAGTAAAAATTTGCCATTCAATTTTATGCCATAGCTGCAGTTGTTGAATGCAACAATAAACTCAAGCAGCTGACTCGGTGCCGTTTTGTTCAACCGACGGTTTAAACGAATTTCGTTCTGAAAAATCAATAATTTTGTTTAAAAAATAATTATTAATTAATTAATTAGTCCAACTTCTCTTAAAAATATCGTGGCACCAGCTGTAGAAATGCCAAAACGCATCATCAAATCCTCTTTCTTTTCTTTGCCGTTTGATTTATTCGCTTAAATGTTAAAATTGATGAATATTTTCTTTCGGCAGAGATTAACTGACAGAATTTAAAACAGTTGGTAAAAATAATTTTGAATTAATTAATTTTTTTAAATAAATTTTTAAACTTTTGTTTTTCATTATTTTTCAATTTCTTTTTCGAACCGTTGCCCCGCAGAATGAAGTTGACAAATGGCATTTTTTCTCCCGGTATCAGCTGGACGAAGATCAAATGGCCAGCCGATAAATTGCCGGCGATGTAAATGTTTTTTTTGGTGGTGTGCTGACACTCTTTGGCTAATGCCGAACCAAGTGTCGGCTCGTCAGGTTCCTCCAGCTCCGAATCGGATGGACGGACAAACTCAAACAAAATTATGTGATCACTTTTCATTTAACACAATACTTTTAAAAAAGCATCCTCATAATTTTTAAAACCCTTTTTTATTTGGAGACTAAATTAATTGTATTTACGATGTAAAAAAAAGGAAGAAGAGGAAAGGAAAACCCGAGAAAGGGAGCGGCGAGATCAAAGAAAGGGTTGCGCATTGCGCTCGACTAACTTTGAAGGGGATTTGTCGAACGCAAAAAGAGAGGGAACTCAATCTTTTGCTAAATTTCCTTAAGAAATTCGCTAAAAATTTTCTGCGTTCTTCCCCTTTTTTCTCTTGCGCTCGACAAATTTTGCTAAAGAAGATTCGTCGAATGCAAGGGGATGGGTTGAAAAATTCATAAATTTTGCCAAAATTTTAAATATTCATTAAAAGTCCCAAAATTTTTCTTAAAAATTGGCTCATAATTGCAAAAATAGGTCATTTTTTGGACAAAATTACAAAAATTTTAAGCCGACGACGCATATCGGCACCGACGGAAGTGATGTGAAAAGCAAAAAATAAAAAATAATCATTTTGCCGCTGACCCCCCCCCCCCGCCCCGCCCCCTTAATGCCCAAAAAATGTCGGAATTCGTAGATGCGTTGAATTTTTAGAAAGTATTTGATCATTGACTGATCATTAGTTGGGCAAACTCTCATGCATTCATTACCCACGCTTCCATGGTACAATTGCAGGACCGGACCACGTTCAGCTTCAAATCTTGCTCCGTCCATGGCAATATGTCCAAGCCCATCATCCAAAATCCGGAAAAATCCTTCAGCGGCGCTCCTCTCTTCGCCAACTTCTTATACGCGTCATGCTTTTCCTTGTCCGATGGGTCGAGCTCAATGCGTTCCCCTGCAGCGAAAAACATTAAAATTAATATAAAAATTTAATAATTAATTTACCAAAATTAATTGTCACAAATGTGAACAGTTCCTGCGCATTGCCAAAGTGTATGACAAATTGGCGTATGGCGTCGTGCAATTCATAGCTAAAATGGTCTAATTTATTTTTCATTCAAAAATAAAAAAGAATAATGTAGAAAAGCCATTAAATTAGCGTTACATATGAACGAAATTTAAAGGGTGGACCAGCAAAACCAAGGGCGGATGCCGAAAAAACTGGCATTTTGGAACCATCTCCGGCTTTATGCCCGTCCATCCAATCCCGCCCCGAGTCAAATTTCGCCAACCCTTACCATATGCAAATTGATACTGTATTTATTATCTGTTTGTTTGTTTAAGCGGACCTTTGCTCGAGTTCAGATCCGGGATGCGATGTGACCAGTTTTATGAGCCGTTGCCCATTCCTTTGTTCGGTGGAAACTCTGAAGCCGTTCCAATGTTTGCGTTTCTCATCAGCTTTGCCGATCAAAAGGCCTTTGCATTCTTTGGCTAATTTATTCTGTAAATTTGATTATTGAATAAAATCAGAGTTGAAAATAGATTGGCCATTTTTAGCACAAAATATGTTAACAAATAAAAAAAACACATCGGTTTTCTGCCCTCCGGCGCCTTTCGCTGCCACCAGCCCCCTGCCTTCCCCAAAATATTTTAAAAATGCCATTCCAAATTCTAGCTTAATTATAATTTTTCTATCTCTTTGCTGACTTTATTGTCAACAGTGTACAGCTCGGAGTTCACCGAAAATTCGTCAACGGAGTGCAAAATGTCCACTGAACGGTTTGACAATGTGCTCGGGTAACAGATGAGCATGCTGAAGATTTTCAATTTTATTAGTATCATTCATCAACCGTGCTTAAGACTGGTTTAAACAAAGCAATTAGGAAAATCAATTAAAATGTTTGTTTATTTTATTTAAAATTGTAAAATAAATTTGAAACCGATTTAAGCATATTCGAAAATCTCATCTTAAGAAAAGCAATTAGAAATTGATTGAATTGTTATTTTTTATTTAAAATTAAAAAAAAATAGATTTTAAACCAATGTTAAGCTAGGCTCAAGTCTTATCTACCGTACCCTTCTCCGTCACACTGTCCACCCTTTTTGGGCAGGCGAAATTCGATGCCAAACGTTTTCAATTCCTCGTGCGGTAAGCATTGGTCCATGAAGGCAATCGGAATGGAGAACAATGAATTGTTGCCATCGATCAAACGAACACTAATTTAAAAATTAAATTTAATTCATCATTATGATTTTATTTAATACTCTTTATCGATAAATTTTTATTCTTTAACAATTTAATTTCCATTTTCATTTTTAAATACTCAGTTAACCTATTATTAAAATTTGAAATGCCTTTGCTCTAACCCAGAGATTGTTTAGTTTTTTAAATATGTACTGATTTTCTTTTTTTTGAAAATTGTTTGGCATTTTGTCTTTGTCTGTCTTACGGTTTTGTTTGCATTTGTGCCTTGCCACCACTGAGAAGCACCAACAGACCAATAAAGCTCCTCATTAAATAATTGAACATTTCGCTTATTTTCCTGGCAAATTTTAGCATTTAATAAAAATAATATTCCTCTTTTAGTATAAATGTTTTGCTGTGCTTTTGATGGACAAATGATTAACATAATAATTTATGGCTGTGAAAGGAATCGCTCAATGGGCGGGCGAAATGACTTTTGGTGAATCATTTTTATTTAGAAAAGTGATGCTTTTTCACATATTTGTTTTTTATTCATATATTTTGCAGAAATAGGCATCCAATGCTAATGTGTGATGACGAAGCAGTGAAAGTGAAAGTAATAAATGTTAACGCCGTACGGAGGGGGGGGGGGGATTTAATGGCCTCAAATTACTCAAAAATTAATACAATTAAACAAAATGTTGAGGAAAAAACAAATAACGTTGTAAAAATGAAATAAAATTGCGCCCAAGGAAAAATAAGCAAATTTTCTTTAAAATTTTTTGTTTTTATTTTAAAGAATTTTTTTATAAAACTGTTATAATCTTTTATTTGGTGGGCCCTCTTTTGACGAAATTTTCTTCAAAAAATTATATGAGATAAGCTAATCACGAATTTAAAACCGAGAATGATTGTGACAGCTTCGGTGTCGTGTTGGCTTAAGCCTGTTTTTTGCACCATAGGGAGAGATTTCAAACAAAAAAAAAAATTGTTAAACTACGCTCACATTTCATGCCCCAAGCTGCGCATACATATGGAAGCCTGTCAATCTTATTATTAATCATTTCTGACAGCTGTTTAAATATTGGGTTAGAATTGTATCCTATTTTCCGCTTGGTTTAGACCCGAATACCCGGCTATATGGGCCCGAAAAAACCGAGGCATGCCAAGTTCTATTTAAACGCATAAAATTTTAGATAAATTTTTAAGCGCAGCTTGGGTCGTTTAAGTATGAAATCACAGCCTAATTTAAGAATAATTTTAGTTTTTTCTTTTTAATAATTAAAGTGCCAAAACTTCCCGGTGCCCAATCTTTCCCCTGCGAATCCTTAAATGTCGCCCGTTGTCTTGCACCTATTTTTTGTAAATATTTTTGGTCCCACTGATTTAAATTTATCTAATTTAAAGCACATTTAATTCTATAACGAATCTATTATTAATTTTTAATGGAGCATGGATATTCCGGCACGTGGTTTTTAATAACAATATAATGCCTGTTTTTAGTTAAACTCATGAATTCAATTACATAAAAGGATTTTTTTCTTAATTTAAATTTGTTTAAAAATGATTTTCTATATTTTGCTTTTACGTTTCTATTTTATTTTTAATTTACATAAATCTTTACATCTATGTATTATAATTTTATATAAATTAATAAAGCCTTCATTTTTGCTGACGTAAGTTGCTTATGCCACCTTTGCAAATGGCATATGATAATCCTTGCAAAATTGGCAGTTCTTTCTTTTTACAAATATAATTTTGAAAATAAAGTTATTATTATTATTATTATTTCTTTCAAAAATGATTCAAAATGTTTTATTTTTTCTTTTATTTGCATTTTCAACAAAATAATTTTTGCCAAAAATGTCAAACCGGCAATCAATCTGATCAAATATTCGGCAACCATTTCTCCTCCGGGTTTTTATAAAATTGCAATTTGGGACAGATTTAAAAGGAAAAACGCACAACAATGCAAAAATCTTTTTGAAGAAGTTGAACAGGAAGTAAGAAAATATATTATTATTAAGGCACAAAAAATCGCGAAATATGCATTAAATAGGCACAAAAATAGTCAAAAAATTTTTGTATTAACGTAAGCACATTAGGCACAAAAACCCCGAAATAGGCAAAAATAGGGCATTATAAAAGTCATCGCACCAGACACCCCAAAGCAAGCGGAAAACGCGTTTTCATGCTTATCTTTGCGTATCAAGTGCGCAAAATTTTAGGCATTTGCCTAAAAAAGAATCCCTAATTATTATATTATTAGTATTATTCATCAATTATTTTAGTAACAATTAAAACTTTGGCTAACTTTGCCCTGAAACTTTGAGAGTAATTTTTCATTATGCCAATATTCTGCCAAGTTCGGGAATAGTAACTCATAAATTAATTATTCTAATATTTAAATGAAAATTCTTTCAGTAATTTTCAAAGTTTCAATTTCAAAAAACGATTATTTTCAAAATATTTTCTTTTTTCATGGGCCAATTGTCCGAATTTTGAAATTTTGTGCTTTTTCTCCCAATTTTATTGTCTAAATTTTTACTTTTAATAGTTCAATGGTAAATTTCATGGTGTTCATCGCTTCAAGTATTATGATGGCATTGATTGAATATTTTTCTCAATGTTTTGAAAACTTTTTCATTGCTCAGACAAATGAACACGGTGAATTTGATGTGAATTTAAGGGAAAACATTGGAGAAACAATCTTTTTCCAAATATTTCCACTCTATAAGAATAAGGTAATTAATTAGAGAATATTAAAGGTAATTAAAACATGACATTTAAAACATGACATAGATAAAATATTCAAAACAATTTTATAGCTAAAGGAAGTGAAATTTAAATATTTTGTTAATTTCTTTAAATTAAATTTTATTAATTCCTTCTTCAGGCTCCAATCCGTTCCGATTCTTTTCCCAATACTTTTCTCCAAAGCATACACAGAAAACCCGATTGGAGGTTATTTGAACAACATTTTTATCTTCTAATTCCTAAGGGAAAAAAGACTAAAATTGGCACAATGTTGGACAATTGGCAGAGAAATGCCAATGCCAACCCATCGGATGAAGAAGCCTTTTTCCTCAAGGCTTGTTTACAGGAAATAGCGTCAAGAATTGTTGACACATTCACCAAGGGTATCAAGCTGACCAATAATGAAATCAGCATCCTGCGCAAATATTGGAGTGCATTTCAAAAATTGCAAGGATATGGCATTTTGGCCGGAAAATTGGCACAAATTGATGGAATGCCAAAGTTAGTGAAAGATTTATGCAGATTTACGGTTGCTGATTATGAGGCGAACTCCGCCGATGGATTCGAATTTAATGACAAATTATTGCCTTTGGTTTTCTTTTGTGTGAAATTTATAAAAAATGGCAATGAAAAGAATGAGAGCATATTGGAGAGAATGAAGCTTGTGAAGTTTGAAAAAAGTGGAGAGGAAAATGAACAAATGTAGACATTATTTATTTTATCACTTTTATTTTTTGTGGAATGGTATTAATTAGTTTTAGTTTATATTATTTTATTTTTGATTAATGGAAATTGCAAAAAACACGGAAACCCTACAGTCCATAAATTATTTATGGGATTTTTGAAAAATTGCGCTATTATTGTGACTTTTTTTTAATACTATTTAAATGATCATCAGCGTGGTGAAGCGAGCTTAAACGTTGTACTAATTTTCAACTCTCCTCCTTCATTATTTTTTAAATGATACAATTATCAGAAAGTATATTTTTTCATAAATTTATAGGCTTCAACAATAATTCCTTGTTATACTCTTATTCTATTTTGTGCCTTTGGTTCATTTTTGGTGCCTATTTCAGCATTTCTAAAAAATTCTTTACAAAAATTCAATAAAACGAAAATGTCCCCACAAGGAAATAAAAGTGAAAATTCTCCAAAAAACTCGTCGAATGGATATTTTTTCTCAAAAATTTTACTTACAAGTAATTTTAATTTAAATAATGGTCATAAATCGCAAATTATTTGCCTATTTTCGAATTTTTCGTGCCTATTTTTTGTTTGTTTTTTACCTATTTAGGTTGTCATATTGCGATTTTTTATACCAAAGATTGACCTCAGTCATAATCATTAAATTAATCACTCTTTTTAGCATTTCTAATGCTGATTTAACGCACCAAACAAAAATTATGTAAATTAGCATCACAAAAAAATGGGGAAAATATCAGAAAATTATTGACAAATCAAAAATGGAGTCCGATTTTATCGTTATGATTCATTGTCCGCATTGAATTTGTCCGTCTCATCCCAGCAGCACATTTTTCCTTCCATTGGACAGTGTTGAGCACACAGAATTTGATTGAGTCGCCGATTAAGCCAAATTCATTTTAATATTCATTTTTTAAATAATAAAAATTGGAGAAAAATGTGTGAAAAATCTTTGGTCTGTTTTGATGCAGTTATGAACATTTTCGGATTGTTGCTGCTTCTCTCTGCCGGCGTCAACTCACAAATGGAAACAATACCGTAAGTTAATTTAAAACAAATGGCAAAGTTACTGTATCACCCAGCAATGGTTAACCATAAAATTATAAATAAAAATTTATATTTTAACAAATTTTCAAATATGTAATAGGATTCGATTGACTGGTCAAAAAAGCAGCTGGGCAAACATACAACTCGGCCTTTTTGACCAATGCCTACCATCTGAGGAATCGAAAACATTCGGCATCGAATTTCGTCTCCCGAAGAATGGCGGAAGCTGTGACAAAGAAGGGTCAGTCAGCAGAGTGGGAAATTAAGCGAAAATTAAAAAATATTATATATATATTTAAATATTCCATCCCAATTTTTAGTATACGCATTTGCTACGCGAGCACATTAAGCAGCCGAACATTGAATGTTATGCACACCGCTGATGAATTTTCGGTGACCTCCGAGCTGTTCAATGTGCCCGAAATGGTCAGAATTTTGACGGAACATCGAACAATCTCTGATTTTGAAAAAAAGAAATTTGTTCTATACCTAGCTTAATCATAAATTCTAAAACCATTTTTAAAAGTAGTCCTCAATTTTATTACGAAATTTTAATTGAATTAAATTATTATTATTGGATGGTCCCATGCTACCCCAAATTAAAATCTATTTTAAGAAAAAAAAATCTGAAAACTTAAAAAGCTAGTACTAAATTTCCGAAACAAAAGAATCCCGAGTAAAAAAATTTCAAATTTAGGCAGACATTGACAAAGAATGCCAAAAAGAGATGACAGCCGAAAAAGTGAAAAACGCTGAATATTGGCGTGGCTTCAGAGTATACACTGAGCTAATGCCGGAGAACAATCAAAGAGTCATTAAATTAACCAAAAAATCTGTCGAAGGGAAAACCGGGCCAAGGTACGGTAGCAGGGATGTACCATAGTCATACATAGAAATAAATTACCGAAAACCAATTTGCTGATTAATGGTAATAAAATACGGTAAACAGAGAACTAATTTTATGTAGATACAGTAACTAATAACGGAAACAAATCAAGTCACTAATTCGTCAACTTCAGTAATAATAATTGTTATTTGTAATTTGCCTATTCTCTAGCATTACAGTGTTCACTTATACCTTAATTAAGCTATGAAATTCGGGATGTCCATCGCCAATTTGTCATAAATTTTGGCAATGCGAAGGAACTATACACCTATGTGACAATCGATTTTGGTAATTAATTATCTAGATTAATGGTGGCTAATTTTGTATTAATTATTTTCCTAAATACATTTTATTGCTTTCACAGGTGAACAAATTGAAATTGATGAAGCGGACAAGAAAAAGCGTGAAGCGTATATGAAATATGCACAAGATGGTGTGCCGCTGAAATATTTTGCCGGATTTTGGACGCTTGGCATGGACATAGTGCCATGGGATGAAGACATTTTGCGACTGTTCATCACCCGTGATTGCAAATGCACCATGGAAGCATGGGTAGGCAAAAAAGCCGAATAATTTGCAGAAATATCGTCGTATCACTCATAAATCAAGCAAATTAGGTGTTGTTAATAAGCATATCCACCAAAGATGCGGCCAATATTTGCTAACGGAAAACCGAAATTTATTCAAAAGATTTTGCCCAAAATTTTCATATTTTTGAGTGCTGCTGGTTTTTTCAAAAATTCCAAATTTAACTTCATTGTATATGGAATAGAAAGAATATGGAAAATTATACCGCGTAATACCGTTAGAATAATGATAATGTTTAAAAAGAATAAGCATATTTTGCCTAAATGTAATTTAATTAATTTGAGTATTATACTTCATGGAAAATAAAATTTTTGATTGTGTATACAAAAAGTTTATTCGACCGTCGGATTCGGAGCCCGAAGAGCCCGAAATACCGACGCAAGGGCCTAATGGTTGCCGTGAGGAAAAGAAAAAACAAAAAGCCATCGATCTGCGCGACAAAATTAAAGCTGAGAAAATGATATACATACGCCTGTTGACCAGCGCAAGAACTGAACACATCAGATTAACACTGCTTGGAAACGACGCGGGTAAAGGAAAATTGACATTTTTATGGAACTTTTTTTAAAAACCAGAGGGCGTTTCTTACATAAAGAAATCTCGAATTTTTTAATTATAACGTTTTTATTTCTGCAAAATTTTGAAATTATATTTGTCTACATAAATGTAGCGAATACTCTATTCCCTCGAACAAATCAAGAATATAAAATTTCTTTTTATCGGAAATTTGCGCCCGGGAGTCTAAGAGGGACCAGGGGGAAATGAATTTTTTAAATACATCACTTTTATTTGGAGCACCATATAGCGGACTCGCTCAGTTTGGCCGTCACGGTTCGGCCGTCATGATTCGGCCCCAGCATGCTTTTCCACTATAGCTTTTTTCTTTGTCATCCAAATCCAACATTGTTGGTATCATTCTAAAGCTCTTTACATGCTCTATTAGCCTTACAAAAAACAAAAGGATTTTGAAGCCTCGAAAAATTTTTATTAAGAAAAACTTCAAAATTTCGACTTTTTAAAGTTATAGAAAGTTATAGTGGAAAAACATGCTGGGGCCGAACCGTGGGGGCCGAATCGTAACGGCCGAACTGAGGTAAACCGCCATATACTTTTTACAAAAATGTAAACTGGAAATTTTTCATATCAAGGGATGTCGGCTAAAGAAGGTCTTATCTGAGTTCATGGTGTTATTGGGGGGTCTATGATCACCGATCTAAAATTTCTGAACCTTCATTGATCATGGATTCTAAACCCTAAATACACTGGGGGTGGAATATTATTGTTAATTTTTAAAAATGCTGATTTTTCTTTTATATAAAAAGTAGGGTTCGGACCCCGTGGGCGGGGGTGGCTTTTCGCGGGGGCGGGGGATGGCGGGGGTCAGAGTCGCGGGGGCGGGGACGGGGGCACGAAAATTCCGCCCCCGCGGGGACGGGGGCGGGGGTTTGATTTGAATTAATTCCAAAAAATTTACACAGATTTTGTCTAATGAATTACCAAATTTAGGGATTTTGAGCGAATTTTTTAAGAAATTTTTGTAAAAATGACCAAAATTAGCGATCTTGGGATAATTTTTAAGAAAAAAAAATAGAAATTTTTGGGGGCCGGCGGTGCAAATAGGCCGCCTGGCGAATTTTGAAATTTAAGCAGGGTGCCGATCGGAAATTTTTCAAAATAAGAACATCAAGGTCAAAAAATCAGATTTTACGAATTTTTTTTTTTGCGGTGTATTGTTTCTAACACTTTTTGGTGAACAAGCAAGACAGAAGGCCGGCGGTGCCGATAGGCGCCGCTGGGAAAATTTTTGAAAATTTAATGAAATTTGTTCCCAAATTTTCACCAAAAAAAGATCAATTTTTTTAGATTTTGAGACAATTTTCTATGAAAGAAATACCTAAGTTTTTGGGGGCCGGTGGTGCCGATAGGCGACGCCGGGGGAAATTTTTATGAATTTTGTTAGAAATTAGCCAAATTTTCCAAAAATTTCCCTCTTTTGGGTGAAAATACGCCCCCAAATCAGAACATATCTTAGAAATAAGAATTAAAAAACCATATATTAATCAGGTAAAAATAAATTAAAAAGAAAACGTCAACCGGTATTGAACCCATAATAAAAAATGCTGTTAGTTGTGAATCAATAACCACTAAACCAAAATATATTGCAATTCAAAGCAAAATTTACTTTATATCATAAAAATTTGTCAAAGATGGTTAAAAAAATTCAAAATTGTATAAATTTTTGCATTTTATCCCACGAATATGCCAATCTTAGGGGTGTATTTTTGCCCCCGCGCCCCCGCGGGGGCGAAGGCCGCGGTGGCGGGGACGGGGGTGAGGCCAAAAAACCTGTCCCGCCCCCGGCGGGGGCGGGGGTGACGGGGGCGGGGTCCGAACCCTAATAAAAAGATTTTCAAAAAAAAAAAAAAAAAATTTATTTTTGTGAATTGTGGTTTAATTTTTTATGTTTATAATTGGAACTTACCTAACAAATAAGCTATTTTTGTTATATTTTTTTGAAAATTATGAGTTTTTCAACCCCCGTTTCTTCCAGATAAATTTGGGCCGCTGATGAAATTCGTTATGTTCGCAAGGAAAGCAATACGCCATGAATCAGAAGTGACAAAAATTGTGCTGCGCGAGAAAACTGTGCATATAATTAGGGAACAATTATTGGTTTGAAAAGCAATTCTCTTAAGTCAGCCTTGAGCATCAGCTTGTCATGCTCCGATTTCATCAACAAAACAATTAGTGCCAATCATGAAATTGTTTTCAAGATTGCTTTTACTAAATTCGCTGTTGGCATTGCGATAAACGACCACTTGCCGACGCCGTCGAGCTGCAACCGCGAATATGTGCCACTAAAGTGGTGGCAAGGATTGCCACTCGAAAAAATGACGACACTTAAGGTCAGAGAAGCACATTGACCAGAGAATCCCAGCACTGATCATCATATGAACAGTCGAAATTTTAAGAAAAGCTGGGCCTTGACCGGGATTCCATTTTGGACAGGGATCTGGGTTTTCGGGGTAAAAATTCAGGTCCATGTAAAATACAGGTTCACCGAGGCCCAAAAGAGTAGGAAAATTTAAATATTTAATAAAGAAAAATACTAAGTTAATTTCACCAATTAATTGTTTAAGTTTGAAGGCAAATTTTTGTTGCTGAACGATCCGCCGCCAGTGATGGATTTTGTGACTTTGGACACAAATTATGTAAGAGAAACACATTAATTAATTAATTCATCGAGAGGTTAATGATCAATTAATTAATTAAGATATTTCTTTACATTAAACAGAAATCACCGTACATGGATTTACCATTTAACAACACTTTGAGAAAATTGCAATATGGGAAAAATATTATTTTCCGAATTCAACTGAACAATGCAAAATCTTTTGGCTTCATTATCTCTTTGTTGCATGATCGCCCAGAGAAAAATGAGGACAGTAAGTTTTTAGAGGGTCGAGAGTCTCGACAAAGTTTTGCCAATAAAACAATCAAAACGCAAAAATGTTTAGTCGGTGCTACAATAATGGAAATGAATGTTAGGCAAACACATATCTCAATGACGTCATTTTCAGTGGTAATTAAAAACAAATTATAATTAATTTTTTTAATTTTAAAAGGGTTTCTTCATTTAACAATTTTTTAAAATTTTAAATTCCGTTTTTTCTCGAAAAGGAAAATAAGTCATCAGAGCCCGTAAAAGATTCGATCGATCTAAGCAAAGCAGGAGCATTGGAAATTAACATCACTTTGTTCAAAGATGACAAGATCACAATTCAAATAAATGACATTTTGAAGAGGAATTACACGTCAGAAATGCCAACTTGGGCCACAAATTTTGTCCGGGTAATGCCAAAAAGTGAAAAGTGATTGGCAATAATTTCATTAGTTTTCTGGTAAATTCTTTTTTGGAAATATTTAAATTACAATTTTTAATTCTACATTTAAATACAATTAATGGGTCCCCGGTAATAAGCAACTGCACCGCTTGCATGTTATTTCATAAAATTTGCCAAAGGTTAGAAAAAACGAAAAAACAAATGAAATTTGCCAATATTGCGAAATATGTAGAAAAAAAGGTGTAAAAAGTCCCAACTTTTATTAAAGACAAAAGTTTTTTCTTTCTGTTCAGAAAGTGTGAACGGGGAAAATTCTTTTTACATAAAAGTCTCAATCAAAATGGTAATATTCTAATGAAATGTAATAAAAAGAAATAATTAAACCTAATTTTTGCCTAATTATTACAGGTGGAAGAGATCAACAAATACAAAGGCGGCATCACTTTGATGGAAAAGCCGTTTATTGGCATTGATACGCAATTAGCAGAGGTAAACGAGGGACAGCAGCAGCAGCAGCAGAAAGACGGATTGCCATTGACCAAGCGATTAATGACAGTGCTTAATTACGGGGACGTAATTCGCATGGAATTCCTCATCAAAAGGCAAATCGACAAATTGACCATCGCTTTGATGCACGAGGCGAAATATTTCGACAAAAGACGTGAGTGCTTTTTTGTGTTTAGTACATATGTAAAGGAACAAAAGTTTGATTAATTGGCATTCATCTAATTAATTGGGGTTGGTATAAATGTCTTTTGCGGTAACGGAACTGACAAAAAAAAAGATTTTTAATTTAAAGGGATTTTAATACGGACAATTATTTATTTATTTTTAAAAACTTTTTTTAATGTTATTTACTTATTTTTTCGAAATTCAAAATCCTCAACACAGCGCGGGATCAAGAAAATTTAAAGTTTGACGCAAAATATGTTCATTTTTTGGACAAAACCTGTTGAAAAACTAGCAAAAATTTCAAAAATTTGCGGCGACGCCTGTCGGCGCCGCCGGACCCCACCCCCAGTCTCCAAAGTTTTTCTGGAAAAGCGCTGCAAAAAAATTCTTAAAAATTTGGTTTTTTTGATAGCACTAACTATTTGCTTATTTCCCCTCCAAAATTGTTAAAACCGATAATGGGAGGCGAAAGATATAATATTTGATACCTTTTTGATCAAATAAATTGTAAATATAACTGTTTTGAAGCAATTTCGCTAAATGTTCTGATTTTCGACCTCAAAATCTGATTTTTTGTGCCCGATGTTCTGATTTTGAAAAATTTTCGATGGAAGCCCTGATGTAAAGAGAGTGCATTTTTTCGTTTTCAGTTGGCGATACGATACTTGCTTTGACATTCGATTTTTCATATACAGAAATCCAGTGCCAATACTACTTGAACCTGGTAATTAACTTTCGGCAATTAAAATTTTACCTCAATTTCGACGTTTTGAAATTTTTTTCGAATTTATAATTTAATTTTTCTTAATTTTAAATCAAACATTTTTCAAATTTTGTTAAAATCAATTTCATTGTGATTAAAAACCCTATTAATTACAGGAGCACAAGAATTTTGATCATTATATCACAAATGGGCGACCTGTTGAGCATTTGCTTAATAAATATGGCCAAAAATTCAATTTGTCCATTAATTGTACGGCGGAACATTTCATCATCAAAATTGATGAAGTCGACTTCGAAATGAATTGCCCATATCCATTTCCGGAAGAATTTAGATCTAGAAATTCCGTCAAGGAACACAGATATCCGCCATGGGCCGTCGATCACATTCATGTGAAAACTTTGGTTTTTTTTAGCTTAATAAGTCAAATTCAATTTTTATTTTATTTTTTGGTCTCATGGAAATTTGTGGCATATTCTAATATAACTAACAATAAACGTTTGTCCGAATATATCTTTTCATTTCATATGCATTTTTCTTTTATCTTCTGATCAGCTCCACCCTAGTTTGGGCAAAAAGGATCATTAGTAATGAATTAATTAATTATTTTGTCGATCAGATTGATTGCGAAGGCAACGCCTCATTGGTCGGCATGGAAATACGGCACGCAAATGTCTCACTTGGGCAGGAGCATGTGCTCAACTTCGTTGAAATTAATGCTGACAATGGTGTGTTACGGGCCGGTGACAAAATCAACGTCCGAATTCCCATCGATGGCACAATTGGCAAAACGGAAGTGATCAATGTGTCGGTGAACCTTTTCTTCGAGGCGCTTCGAAGGCATCCGCACAGTGAGTCGAAAGTGCCAAAATTGCCAGCTTTGAATTAAAAATTGAATTTTGGGGGAGGAATGCCGAAATGTCCCCTCTGCTTTCTGTAGGGTCAATTCCGTACTGCCAGTTCTGTCCCAGGCAAGTTTAAAGTAGGGTACGCCGGGTTCGGGTTCCCGGCGGGTCCCAGACCCGGATACCCGGTCTTTTCAAGACCCAGGCCCGGTTTTTGAAAATCCAATCCACGGTACCTGAGCCGGTTGGTCCGGGTCCAACCGGCTGGTCCAAAGTACACTGGTAAGAATGGGGATCTGAGCCAAATTGTTTGATCAAGGTTTTACAAAATGCAACTATTTGTCTCTCTTATGGCCTAGTGATTATTCTGTTTGATGCATTTCCTTAAATAAAAATATCTTACTTCTTTTAATAAAAGCTTAAAAAAATTTATTATTTTTTTGCAATAACCCCATAAGAAATTTTGAAGAATTGACCCCTATTCCTTAAAAAGTTGATACTAAAAGAAACGGGTAACGGGTAGCCAAACCCGCAGCTGCGGGTGAGCCCAGCGAGAACCCGGTAACATTCATTTAGTACGGGTTAACCCGCAGCTGAGGGTGAGTTAACCGGGTTAAGTTACCCGGGTAAGTCTAACCGGGTAACATTACCCCGTTCTTTTGGTACGGGCCCCGGACCTGGTGATTGACGAACTTTTATAAATTGACATTGAGCTCCACATCTCGAGAAGGCTATATAAAAAGTTGCAATACGAAACTGCAAAAATCATAATTTTTGCATATTTTTTTTATAACTTTTTACATGTCGGTGTTAAACTTGACTGGGACGCAACTCGTGGGTCGGAAGTGACCCTCTTCGTCTGCTTTTGGGTGTTGATCATTGCCCACCATCTCCTTTATGTCAAAAAGACAAAAATAAATTACTAATTTTTCATAGTTAATTTTTAAAATGAAAAACTAAAATTGCGCCGGACAACTGAGCGCCGAGCTAAATTAGTTCTATTTCGAACGTTTTTTCCTGACAAATGATATTGCAATTCATTTTTTTATAAATTTTCAAAACCGTTTACCAGCCTCTTTTTAGTTAATTAATGAATTTGTTGTTGTCGAGTGTTAATTAATCGTTTTAATTGCATTAAGTTGGGAAAACGATAATGCGATTGGAATTGGAGGATTTGGATTCAGCACAGCTCAATTTCAGAAGCTATGTAAGTGATGTTTATTTTATTCAAATGAAAATCATAATTCATAATTTTTCCAAATCGTTTTAATGATTTTGTTATTAATTAAAAAAAATCATTCATATAAATTAAAATTGAAAGTATTAAAAAAGATTTTATTTTCACAGAAGAAGCCACCGGAAAATTGTAAAATTGAATTAAAAGACAAAGATTCGTTGAAAGAATTCAATTTTGAAATCAAAGTGGAAGCAAAAGGATTCGTTATGGCACTGAACGGAATGGAGCCATACAAAATTGGTGGACAGAACAAAATGCCGTGCAACTTCACTCCAAACATTCCCGTTTGGGCAGTTCAATATATTACAGTAAGAAACTCAAACAATACCGTATACAGAAAAAACGAATTCATATTAAAAATGCCAAGGCGACGCCCAAATGTTATCAAATATTTTGCCATTGCATGAGAAAAATGTTACATAATGTGAAAAAGTTTTAAAATTTTAATTTATTATTTGAAAGTATATTTTATTTTTAGGTGATATTTTTTCATATTTAATTTTATCTTATCACTAATTTGTTGTTTTTATCATTATCAATGATACATTAAATTCATAGGTTGAGCATAACGAAAATGCCAAAATTGGAAAGCCGGTGATAAAATGTGAACCGCTAAATCGCTGCTTGGCCAAATCAGAAGTTGACAATTATTTGGGTTCACACAATTTATAATTTATTATTAATTTTCATTTCCATGGCAACATTTCTTTTTTCATTCATATCATTTTAATCGTTCCAATTTTTAATTAGCAACTTTTTGTTTGAATAAAAATGCAATTTATGAAATATATTTTATTTTAGGTGTTTTGGAATTTTGCTTATTATCAAAATTAATTTAATTCAAGAAGAAATCAAAATATAAAATTCCATGAAATAAATTTTATTATTCTTTAAATACTATGATAAAAAATGTTATTTTTGTGTAATTTGTCCCGTTTTGTTCCGTTTGCCATTTGTCCAATTGGTCTCAGTTGTCCATCAGTGCCATTTGGCTGTCCATCTCCGTCTCCTCCCCCATGCCCTCCCATTCGTCCGCCTCGTCGTCCATGGCGTCGTCCTCGAGCAGTTCGTCCTCTGCCAATTGGTCAAAGTCCGACTCTTCCGCCCCCAAGTCGTGGACCGCCTCAGTGTCCAAGTTGTTTTCCTCCGCCACCACTTCCGCACTCGACGGTCCCTTCTGAGCATTCTCCGCCGCCTTTGGCACGGCTTTCACTGCTGCGATTGGTTTGGCTTCAAATTGGCAGTTTTGGCATAATATTAAGTATAAATAAATTATTTACTTGGGCTCTTTTTGTCATTTGCTTTGGCAGCTGGGGATTTTTTGTCTAAATTTATTTAATTTTAATTATTATTTAATTATTAATAATAATAATTACCATTTTTAGGCGCTCCTTTCCCTTTGGCTGGCTTAGCCTTTTTGTCTTAAATTCAAAAAAGAAACTTTTTAAATTCAAAATCCTTACCCTTTTTGCCTTTGGCGTCCTTTTTTCCTTTTCCCTGTGATTTTGCGTCTTTTTTAATTCCTCAATTAGTTAATTAATTAATTTGTATTAATTAGTCCCTCTCTCTTTTCTGCTTTACCTCCTTTCGCTGCTCCTTTCGGTGCCGCTTTTCCTTTTGCTGGCGTTGCAATTGCTCCTTTAAAAGCATATTCCAATTAATATTTATTATTAATTTATTTATACCTTTCTTATTGTCTTTTTTCACTGCTTTTGAATTGGCTAAAATTTTAAAATATTTTTAATTTTTTAATTAATTTTGGCCACCTGTCTCAAGAATAACAGCCAAACCCAAGCAAACCATGGCCAGGAAGAGAATGGCGCGCATTTTGAATGATTTGAAAAGGTAATTAATTAAATTTAAATAATTCGAATATGTTTTTCGCTTGGCTTTCTTTTGGCTTTTATATTCCTCCAAAAATCGTTTATTTTCTTTGAAATTTGAAATGTTTTTCCAATTTTTTGCCCGGAAATGATGCCAATGCCAACCATTTTTCCATTGATTTTTATATGCCATTTTATGTTCGTTCCTTCCTGTGATTTCAAAATTTTTGCTATTTCTTCATCAATATGTTTTTTTGAAATAATTTTCTTTTTTTTTTAATTTACATATTTACGCATTAGAATTTTCAATTCATAAATATATAAATTTATTTCGATTCGTAAAAATAATTAAGACACATTTAAATTTTATCACTAATAAAATTAACTCTGTTTCAATATTCTATAACGACGTGATATCAGCAGAGTTTTGAGTCCAAACTTTTCATAAGTGCTCAATCTTTGTTGACCAAAAAATGGCAAAGCCAAAAGCAACTAACGTACTCTTAAATGTGCAAAAATGCGATTTTTATCTGATTGAATTGTTTTTAACATAATGGTTTATAAGTTTAACCACATGTGTCGCCGAGTGGTTAAGGGGATATTTCCTGCGCAGGTTCGAATCCTGCCCAGGGCTGCACGCAACTGGATTTGCAATTACGGTAATCCGTAATTACGGCTATTACCTCAGTTACGGAAATCCGTAATCCGTAAACAGATTTGGGATGCATTTTCTTTATTTTTTATTTCAATTTTACAAAGAAATTATAATTTTGTGACTGAAAAAATTCATTCTTTTTGAATTTTTATGGTTCATTTTGGAAAATTTTTTAAAGGTATGATAATTATACTTGGATTTATGTATATAGTTATTGCAAGATTGATAAATAATCAATAGCCAGAAAAAAATTTCGGGGGGGGGGGTGGGTGGGGTAGAATCCGAAGAACTTTTTTTGGCCAAAATTTTTTTAAGTGTTATTTAAAAAATTTCAGCGCGGAGAGCAAAAAACAGGAATTTGTAGCACTTTTTGCCAAAAAAAAGACTTATTTTTGCCATTTTGGAGTCAAAATTAAAAAAAATAGGTAAAATTGGGTAAATCGAGGTCCGGCGGTGCCGAAAGGCGCCGCGTTGAAAATTTTTTTGAAATTTAATTATTTTTTTAAGAAAAATCGATCACAATTTTTTAAAAAAGTGCCAATTTTTCCTGGAAAAATTTTAATTTTTGATTTCGGGGGTGGGCATTCCTCCCCATCCCGTGGCTAAGGTTTTATGAATTTTCATAAATGAGGAATAGGTGCGACAAAAAAGGGATGTCAAAATACTTATAATAAGAGCTACAGCATGCAAAATTTCAAAATTTTTGATCATGTACATTTAAAAAAACCGAATTTTTAGTAAAACTTGAAAAAATCACGTAAAATTTTTACCTGAAATTTTACAAGTTTAAAAACACGCGGGTTTTTATAAAAAAAATTTGATCGTATAAAATACTATGAAATTTTTTAGGCTATTAGCAAATATTGACTAAAAAACACAAATTCCCAAAAGATATAAAATATAAATGCCTTTGGTAATTTAAATAAATTAAATTAGAAAGTTCAAAAATAATAAAAAAAAATTTCTCTTATTATAAAATTTCGAAATCGATTCGTCCTTTCTCAACTGAAATATTCTTTTGCATTAATTGGTTTTTCTCTTCACCAAATTTTATTTAATATTTCATATTAGCTTCTCTTCTTTTAGCAAAATGAATGCTGCTGCTTCTCTTCTGCTAATTGTGTTCCTTTTTTATTTCCAATTTGATTGTGCCCTTTTGTCTTTCGAATGCCGCGGTGTTCCGACTGATCAAATGGAGCCATTTCAATACACTTCGACCCAATGGAGGAGGCCAACTGAGAGGACAACGCAAATCAAAATCTTTTCTAGAAAATTGGCACACAATGTAATTCCATAAAAAATTAATGATCTTTGGTACTTCCGTTATGCCCCCCCCCCCCGACAAAGTAAAGCACTTTTCTAGGGTATTTTAGGCACTGATCAAGAACCTGGCGTCAAAACTGCAAAAATCTATGATTTATTATGATTTAGTCGAGTGTGCGGTGTTTTGGCCAAAAGCTAATCACCGGCTTAATTTAGTTTTAGGGGGGTGCGGCAGAACAGAAAAGTGCTTGATTTTTTATGATAAAAATTTAATAATTGATTTTTGAAGCGTTCGAATGGATTTTGAAAAAAAGTGAGACCGAAATACAAACACAAAGCAAATAATTTTTAAAAATTACAATAAGTTTTTTACAGATTTTCATGGGTTTTACCACCGATGCAAATCATTATCTGCCAAAAAACAAATGCATTGCCATCAAAATTTATGAAGAAGAGTTTAAAAAAGAATATTTGAATAGCGTAAATATTTTGAAAAAGTTAGCAGAAAATGATCCGCAGAATGAACACTTTGTCCAATTGATAGACTAGTGATTTTATAAATAATTCAAATAATTATTATTTAATTCATTTTAATTAAAATTATTGAGAATTTAAGTGGTAACATTGATGAAACAAATCTGATCATTGATGATAATTCAAATTTGGCCGTTTTTGAGCATGGCGAAAGGGATTTAGATGAAGAACTTCAACGTGGAAATTTTTCGTCAAGAGAACTTAACAGCATGCTTAAGAGCATTATAAATTCATTGGTTGCTTTTCACAAGGGTAATTTAATTAATTCATTAAACTTGTTTATTAAATTAATTATCCACATTTTAGTTGGGATTCATTTGGATATCAAGCCAATGAATTTAATTGTTTTCGAAAGAAACGATTTTTTTGGAAAAGTAAAGACATTAAAACTTATCGATTTTGACGGTAATTTTCATGATTTGTATTAATATTTATTTAAAAAAAAGATAATAAAGTAATCTTCTTTTTTAATTTAATTTTTTGTTTATTTACGCCATTTCATTGTTTGTTTTTTAAAGGGTCCGTTTTATATTCTGACGAACAGAGAAATATGATTAAAATTAATGAAGATTCAATAGGTTGCACTAAAACTTATGCTGCACCCGAGCTGCTTCAAGTCAGAATTAAATAATTAATTCTAATTGAGAAATTGCATTAACTAAATAATGTTAACGTTACTTATTTTAGCAATTATCACTTGCATTTGATGGTGTAAAGGGTGAAGTTGAGGTGATTATAAATATGAAAATTAAAGTTTGCTTAAACGGTTTAATTTGACTAATTTACTGCACTGATTATCTGGATTTATTTTAAATTTACTAAAAGGATAGGTCACTCCAAAGATGGACATTTGGGCGGCGGGAATTACAATTTTTACAATGGCATTTTTCACAACGGAGACAAACGCATTGGAAGAACATCAAAAAATTGGTGAATTGTTCCGAAGTGCAAAATTGAATTCAGTAGACGGTGGCATATCAGATTCACTGATGAATAAATTAAAGCTGCCAAGAGAAAGTGTACAGCCCGGCTCAAAAGATTGGTGGCAACGATATTTGAGTACTGTAGCGAAAACTCTGTCGGTCTGGCAAAAAATGCCAGAGATTGCCTTTCTTTCAGCGGTAAGTCCGAGAATATCAAATTTTAACAAAAATTCTAACAAACAAAATGAAAAAATTTATCCAGGCAAAAATTATAAAAACCAAAATTTAGTATGAAAATAAATGTATTTTTTAAATTAATTTTTTTTTTGCGAAATATAAGAAAATTGCATCAGCATATTGCGAATAATTAATTTACCCAATTAGCCACATAAATCAAAAAAGCGGTCTTACCCATTTTACAGAATATGTTAAACATTGACCCGAAGAAGCGAATGACTGCCCAAGGGATCGTTGCCTTTTTGGATGGGAAATGTAAGCCAACGGATTACCCAAAAAACCATTTGAAAATGGCACTGTTTGGCGAAGTGTCGGCTGAAAAATTGCTCAAAATGATAAATTATGAAAATGAGAGATTTATCAAAAGAGAATGGGCCATTGCTGAGAAAAGTGTACGCCGCTTTTTGAAAGAATTGGACAACCGAACCGAATTTTGTGACCAATAAATTTGCAAATTGTCCTTTGCTCATTTTTCATTCAGCAGCTTGTTGAAATGAATGCATACAATTCTGAATTCGACGGTTAAAATTGGTTTTAAAAATCAAGATTTTCATTACAACTTTTTTGAGCATTTAGTAATAAATGAGGATTTTTAAGGACCTATTTTAAAAATTTGAAACACATTCTGATGTTTTTCACCACGTCGCCGGGGCAATTTTTAGAAATAGCGAAATTATGTTGGTTTGAACAAAAGCATTTGTTGCACATATTTTTGTGTATATATTTCGGGTTTTTTGATCATAAAAATTCCATTTAAAACTTGAATGGATTAAATCGCGGTGAGTCGAACTTACAAAGTATCAATGATATAAAATTTAAATTAATTATTATTTTATTTTATTTTTATTTGCTAAATAATAAATCATAACTATTGACCGACTTTTGAGGCATATTTTTTCTGCGCACTAGTTCCGATATATTGGACATAAAAAACATATTTTCCACTTGGTTTGAGGCTTCTACGTTGACTTGTATTATGCCTTTTTTTGCCTTTTTCGGGATTTTCGTGCCTTAAATGCCTTTTTTGGCATTTGCCTTTTTGGTGCCTTTTTTGGCGTTTTTTCCGAAAAAATCCATAATAAAAATTTTTAAATGCCTTTTTTCATGCCTTTTTCGGGATTTTCGTGCCTTTTCTTGCCTTTTTTTGAATTTTTTCGTGCCTTTTATAGTGCCTTTTTCGCGATTTTTGGTGCCTTTTTAGTCGGTCTCTATTCATAACTTAGCTTAAACTTAGTCAAATTAATCAATCTTGGTATAAAAAGGTAGTTAGTTCTACGTATCCTCTATTATATTATAATTTTTAAAAAATCTAGCAAAAATTTACAAACAAAAATTCCGAAAAAGTTAGACTCACTAATTTTGTCCTTAACTTTTTTAAAACTCAGTAAAATTTTCTGAACAACCTTACAATTTTTGGATGATCATAAACATATGACGCATTTAATTCCTTAGTAACTTTTTTCAGAAAAGACCAATTTCATTTTCTTTATATGATTAGATAGACCAAAGGTTTCTCTATCATTTTGTTAAATTTCAAAAAATTTATTGAGTTTTAAAAAAGTAGGGATAAAATTAGTGATCCAAATTTTTCGAAATATTTTGGTTTTTGTAAATTTTGATAGATTATTAAAAATTATAATATATTTATTAGAGTACGTAGAGCTATCTTTAATACCAAGATTGATTACTTTGACACAGTTGAAGCTAAGTTATGATTAGGGTCGCAACTTTTAGTGACGAAAAATCCCAAAATAGTTAACTAAAATAGTGAGTAAAAATCCCAAAATAGTGAAGAAATAGTGACAAAAAGTCCGAAGTAGTGACGAATAGTGACATAATTTTCAGCCAAAAATTGAGCAAAAAAATAATTTTTATTCACTGATTGGAGTTGCAAATGAGGTACAGTTCCTTTATAAAATTCTTTTAGCAAATATTGACATTTTTTAAATCAAAAATTTTGTAAAAGAAAAAAAATTTGAAGGAAGAATTTTTGAGAAAAATTTCCAGTTCTTAGTGGTGTATTTTTAAAAAATTTTCGGTCGATTCTTAGGGGTGTATTTTTCTGAAATTTTTGGAGCCGATTCTTAGGGGTGTATTTCCGTTTTTAATCCATTTTTGTTAACAAATTTTCCAAAAATGTCAAAATAGTGAAAAAAATAGTGACAAAACGCCAAAATAGTGATTTTTAACTATTTTAGTGACGAAACCTCAAAATAGTGATTTCTAGTGACCGATAGTGACATCAGAATCGAAAATTTTTAATGCAGAAATGCGTTTTTTGAGCTCCTTTCTTCAAATCAATCGAGCAAAAAAAAAGTTTTTTCACTAAAAGTTGCGACCCTAGTTATGATTTATTATTTAGCAAATAAAATAAAATAATAATTAAATTTAAATATTTCTATCATTGATATTTTGTAACTTCGTCCTAGCACCATTTTAAATATATTGATCAAACAGTTCATTGAGTTTCTCTCGTGTTTCGATTAAACAAGATTTTTTTTTCAAAGAATGTATTAACCTGTAAAATCATGTTTTCATAACTTTTTATGAATTTTTATTTATCTCATAAATTTAAATCCCTATTAATAACTTTTTTTCAGGTGATGGCTGTTATTCTTGAGACAGGTGGCCAAAATTAATTAAAAATTTAAAAATATTTTAAATTTTTAGCCAATTCAAGGGCAGTGAAAAAAGACAATAAGAAAGGTATAAATAAATTGATAGTAAATATTAATTTTGAATATGCTTTTAAAGGAGCAATTGCAACGCCAGCAAAAGGAAAAGCGGCGCCGAAAGGAGCAGCGAAAGGAGGTAAAGCAGAAAAGAAAGAGGGACTAATTAATACAAATTAATTAATTAATTAATTTAGGAATTAAAAAAGACGCAAAACCAAAGGGAAAAGGAAAAAAGGACGAAAAAATCCCCAGCTGCCAAATCAAATGACAAAAAGAGCCCAAGTAAATAATTTATTTATATTTAATATTATGCCAAAATTGCCAATTTGAAGCCAAACCAATTGCAGCAGTGAAAGCCGTGCCAAAGGCGGCGGAGAATGCTCAGAAGGGACCGTCGAGTGCGGAAGTGGTGGCGGAGGAAAACAACTTGGACACTGAGGCGGTCGACGACATGGGTGCGGAAGAGTCGGACTTTAACCAATTGGCAGAGGACGAACTGCTCGAGGACGACGCCATGGACGGCGAGGCGGACGAATGGGAGGGCATGGGGGAGGAGACGGAGATGGACAGCCAAATGGCACTTTGATGGACAACTAATTGGACAAATGGCAAAACGGAACAAAACGGGACAAATGACACAAAATATTATTTTTATCATAGAAATTAAAGAATAATAAATATTTATTTCATGGAATTTTAATATTTTTGAATAAGATATTGTCCCAAAATAAGAGGACATTTAAAAATATCTGAGTTTTATATTTGTACAAAAATAAATCAAAAAAGTGCTGCTGATCAACTTTAGTTTAAAATCTTTATTTTATCATATTGAAACATTTAAAAAAAGATATTTATCACGAAGAAAAATAAAATTTAAAAAAAGGATAGCTTTTTTGTTTTGTGAACTTCATTTCCCACCTTTATTACCCCATTTTCATAAACCGAAGCCTTCTTTTTATTCTATCAAAAATTTCAATTTTTTTTTAATTTTTGGAGTTTTAACTCAAAATAGAAATTTTTAAAAGAAATGGAAATAAACTGAAATACTTTGATTGAACTTGGCTGAAAAAGACTATTAGGTCAGAGAGCATAACTATTTTTACGAAAACTTACTTGAACCGATTTTCTAACATTTCGAGTTTTATATTTTTTATTGCACTCATTACAAGTAATTTAATAGTATAAATACATAAATTTTATTTTAATGTATTATTATTTTCTGTCTTTTTTTACGCGAGTGAATATTTTTATTTTTTTGTTTGAGTTCCCTTTTCACCGCGCGACAACTCTTTTCGTTTCATTGTTCTGTTATTTTGGGCAAATGTGCTGAGAATGGTGGGATGGATGACATTCATCACCACTAAAAATCCCAGTGATCCTTTCGCATTATTTGCCTTTTATTGTCAAGAAATCTCGAAAATGGGACATAATTTGGGACTGATTTTGTCAATTGTTATGGCACATAAAAAGCAAATATTTGTTTGGCCAAAAAGTGAAAGTATTTAAAGGGCTCCAAAATGTTTTTTCGGCACATTCATAAAATATTCATTCTGAAAAAGTCAATCATTCTCTGCTGCTTATTGAAAATGGCTTCTTCTTCAACCATCAAAATGTAATTTGTCACTCATTTTCCAATTTTAAATTTAATTTTTAAGTTTTTCTCTTTTTCTGCTCGTCCTTTGCATTGGCTTGGCCGTTGAACAGTCCCAAGCTTATGTGAGAAATTTAAAATAATTTAAATTTAATTTTAAATTTCGTTAAGTGGGGTGGCTACGGCTACGCCTATCCCTACGGCGGATGGTACGGCAAACGGCAAGCCGGGTTCGGCCCATCCGGCACTTTTGGCGGTGGCGGAGAAGGAAATGCCAACGGAGGAGGGGCACCACCGCCAACAAATTGATAAAGGGAAAGTGATAAAGGAATAACACAAGCCTTCACTTTTGTAATGGAATTTAAGCAAAAATGATAAATGATTTAAGAATTTTTGTAAAAATCTATATTTTTTATTATTTCTCGAAGATTTATGTGCCTTTAAGAGGGCTTTTATTTGCAAAATTTCAAGATTTAAAAAGTTTAGATAAAATTCAAAGATCTAATTTCCTTGCAATAACTTTCTTTATACTTATGGGATTTAACAAAAATAATAAAATTGGCAAAATTATTCTTCTTTGAGTTATTGCCTTATTTTTTAATGCATTTCATACTTTGATTATTTTTTTACATAATTCAGACACACAATTTGCTTTTTATTTTATATCTGGATAATTTTCTTATTTTTCCTTGCTTAAAATTTTTAATCGACTGAAAAATTTAAACAATCAAAAAGAAAAATAACTGATTAAAAGTTTTCCAACATTCAAACTGGACATCTCTCATCAGACACAAAAAACAGATAATTTATATAAACCAAAAGTTACGTTTTCCCAACTTAATGCATTTAAAACTATTAATTAACACTCGAACAACATATTAATTAATTAAAAAAAAAGAAGTCGAGTAAACGGTTATTGGAATTTAATTTATAGGAATGAATATTATGGCCGCGATGAATGGGTGGCATTTGCATTGGCATGGCATTTCACTTTCTTTTTGGCAATTCCAAAGGGAATTTGTTATTGTGCATTTTGCTGTGAAAACTCAATCAGCCGGTAAGCATTACGGAAATACTTTTTAAAACAAAATATTTCACGCGAACAAATAAATTTTTAAATTAAAAAGGCACAACAAATGCATTTTGAAACCATTGATTTGTAAAAATCCTCATTTTAAAACCCATATTAAAGATGTAATTTTCTTATTTATTTCTTTTGTACTGGGCAACATATCAGAGTGATCAGACAGGAAGAAACTGATCAATATGATTAAATATTGTAATCGTCCGTCCAAAAAATTGAAAAAATGCTCTCTATTTGATTGAAAATTATTATTTACAATGTTCAAAATGTTTGGGGTTTAATATGCCTCTCTTTTTTGTCTTTTTGGAATTTTCGTGCCTTTAATGCCTTTCTTGGAGTTTTTTCCGAAAAAGTCCATTAAAAATGCATTAAAATTTCAAAAAATTCCTGGGGCTCCGTCGGACCCCAATTTTGCCTTATTTTTTTTAATTTTGACCCCAAAATGGCAAAATTAGTCCTTTTTGCGAAAAGTGCAACAAATTCCTTTTTTTTTTTTGCTCTCCGGCGCTGAAATTTTCAAAAAACTGATGAAACAAAAAATTTTGCCCGAAGAGCAAAAAAAAAAGATCTTCGGATTCCTTCCTCCGCTGGGGGCTTGGAAGTAACAGTTATTTTCGGTCGTTCCGTCGTTGTCGTCTTCGTTTTTCGCCGGCGGAAGCGCCGACGAACGGCCGAAGGCAAAAAACAAAACGGCGAAAAAAGCGCCCCGAAATTGGTCATTGTTAATTTGTTATTAATTTAATTAATTTGGACTTTAAATTGGTTCTTCTGTGGTTGTTTGGTTGTGCTGCCGTGCCCTTTTAAAGGCATTTTGAACCAAAAATTCAGTGATATTTAAAAGCACTGATTAAACAATTGACCATTAATTAATTCATTCATTCTTCAGGATTGGGCGATTTAGTGTGTGGTAAGGGAAGTGAAAATTCATAATCTGAACAAACAAATTTAATTGCTAAAAAAACGATCGCTTCGTCGCGATGGGTGGCATTTTGCCCGTTTTTTTAAAACCCATTTTTTCGATGAAATGTTTGGACAACAATTAATGGAAACATTTAATTTTATTTTTGATTTTAACATAAACACAACGAAAAGATTTATATAAAAATTTAAAATTTATTTCTTTTGCATTTTTGAAAATAATTTCGTTTTTGCTTAATAAATAAACAAATAAAATATCCAAAGAAGGATAGAAAGCTGCTTGTTCTTCTAGAAAATACATATGTACTCTGGTCAAACCTCCAAATTCATTTTTTTTTATAATTGGTATTAAAAGTGTCACAGTTTATTGCTTCACGTACAAATTAAGGTTTTAATTCCAAAATTTGTTCAAATTTTTTAATTTTCGCATTATTAGGCGTAACTTAAAAGAATCACTTTCATTATCAGCGAATTAATATTTTTCTTCTCCGTTTGATCATTTCCAAATTCCTTCTGCCCTCTTCGGCCTCACTCATTGGCCTGTGAAAGAGTTGAAGTAATTTTGAATTTCATTATTTAATAATTTATTCAAAAAATCATTATTAGGAATGGAATTTTATTTAAACACATATTTTTTCCTGGATTCTTGGATTCTCCATGCTCTGAATAGTAGGAAAAACATTTTCTTTTTGTGTTTGCAAACAAAAGTTGGGACTTTTATTTAAATATTTTTACATATTTCGGAATATTACTTTGTTTTTATACATATTTCGCACTATTTTGTACATGTTTCAAGGTTTTTGGAAATGTTTCAATGAATACAGACAAACACAAGGCGAATTTTGAGCTTTTTAATCGACCAAGCGGAAGAACAAAAAAAAATCTTTTTTTTTTTCATCGCCCAAACAACGAAAAATTTGGATGTGTTTTGGTACATATGACCTTCATATAGCCGCCCCATTTGTGAAAGAAAAAATGTAAGCTATTATAATAGAAAAATTATGAATTTAGAAAAATATTTGCAATTCCTTCAGGTTTTATAGCATGTCAGGATTTGTTTTGGCGTTACTTTCTGTTAATTTTATCCGTGATTTTATTTAAAAACAATAATAAAGAAGGAGTGTGAAAATTAGTGCAACGATTAGGCTCGCTTCACCACGGCGATGACCATTTAAATAGTATTTAAAAAATCCCAATAATAACGCAATTTTCAATAATCCAATAAATAATTTATGGATTGTATGGTTTTCTTTATTTATATTTCCTCATAAAAACTAAACTAAAATAAACTAAAACCAATTTATCGCATTCCACAAAAAATAAAAGTGATAAAATAAATAATGTCTACATTTGTTCATTTTCCTCTCCACTTTTTTCAAATTTCACAAGCTTCATTCTCTCCAATATGCTCTCATTCTTTTCATTGCCATTTTTTATAAATTTCACACAAAAGAAAACCAAAGGCAATAATTTGTCATTAAATTCGAATCCATCGGCGGAGTTCGCCTCATAATCAGCAACCGTAAATCTGCATAAATCTTTCACTAACTTTGGCATTCCATCAATTTGTGCCAATTTTCCGGCCAAAATGCCATCCCGTTGCAATTTTTCAAATCCACTCCAATATTTGCGCAGGATGCTGATTTCATTATTGGTCAGCTTGATACCCTTGGTGAATGTGTCAACAATTCTTGACGCTATTTCCTGTAAACAAGCCTTGAGGAAAAAGGCTTCTTCATCCGATGGGTTGGCATTGGCATTTCTCTGCCAATTGTCCAACATTGTGCCAATTTTAGTCTTTTTTCCCTTAGGAATTAGAAGATAAAAATGTTGTTCAAAATGTACACATAACCTCCAATCGGGTTTTCTGTGTATGCTTTGGAGAAAAGTGGAGGGGAAAGAATCGGAACGAATTGGAGCCTGGAGAAGGAATTAATAAAATTTAATTTAAAGAAATTAACAAAATATTTAAATTTCACTTCCTTTAGCTATAAAATTGTTTTGAATATTATTACCAATGTCATGTTTAATGTCATGTTTAATTACCTTTAATATTCTCTAATTAATTACCTTATTCTTATAGAGTGGAAATATTTGGAAAAAGATTGTTTCTCCAATGTTTTCCCTTAAATTCACATCAAATTCACCGTCTTCATTTGTCTGAGCAATGAAAAAGTTTTCAAAACATTGAGAAAAATATTCAAATTCAATGCCATCATAATACTTGAAGCGACGAACAGCATGAAATTTACCATTGAACTATTAAAAGTAAAAATTAAAAGTGAAAATTTAGACAATTAAATTGGGAGAAAACGTATAAAATTACAAATTTGGACAAATGTCCCTCAAAAAAAGAAAATATTTTGAAAATAATCGTTTTTTGAAATTGAAACTTTGAAAATTACTGAAAGAATTTTCATTTAAAATATTAGAATATTTAATTTATGAGTTACTATTCCTGAAATTGGCAAAATATTGGCAGAATGAAAATGCGATGACTTTTATAATGCCTATTTCGGGGTTTTTGTGCCTAATGTGCCTACGTTAATACAAAAATTTTTTGACTATTTTTGTGCCTATTTAATGCATATTTCGCGATTTTTTGTGCCTTAATAATAATATTTTCTTACTTCCTGTTCAACTTCTTCAAAAAGATTTTTGCATTGTTGTGCGTTTTTCCTTTTAAATCTGTCCCAAATTGCAATTTTATAAAAACCCGGAGGAGAAATGGTTGCCGAATATTTGATCAGATTGATTGCCGGTTTGACATTTTTGGCAAAAATTATTTTGTTGAAAATGCAAATAAAAGAAAAAATAAAAGCATTTTGAATCATTTTTGAAAGAAATAATAATAATAATAATAACTTTATTTTCAAAATGATATTTGTAAAAAGAAAGAACTGCCAATTTTGCATGGATTATCATGTGCCATTTGCAAATGTGGCAAAAGCAACTTACGTCAGCAAAAAATAAATGCTTTATTAATTTATATAAAATTATAATACATCGATGCAAAAATTTATGTAAATTAAAAATAAAATAGAAACGTAAAGGCCAAAAAAATAGAAAACCGACTTTTTCAATAAAACAAAATGAAATCTAGAAAAAATATCCAATTTTAATTGAAACCGTAACCTTTGCTAAAATAGGCTTCATATTGGTATTGAGGACCAAGTGCCAGAAATATCCATGCTCCATTGACAACTTAATAATTAGGTTCCTTACAGTGCATAAAAATAAAAATGTTTGTTTTTATTTTACACAAAACAAGACAATTGTATGAAATTTTAGGCTAAAAATTGATAATTTTGTTATTTTTTTTAATCTAAATCGAAGAAAAATGAAAAAAATGATTAATTAAGTAAAAATCTTAAAAATAAAGAAAAATTGACCAATAATTTAATAATTTTTATTTTACTGCGAATGAATTTATCCTCCAATTGAATATTTATTCAAAAATGCATTTTAAAGATTAAAATAATTGTAATAAAATGATTCATTCTTTTCATTTAAAACGAAATGATAATTAATTAGTGCCCGGATTCTTTTTAGCTCGAAATCACTTCTATTTAATGCCGCTATTCTTCGCAATAAAAAAATCTTAAGAATCGAACTTATGATACAAGTAAAAATGTTATTTTTTCGAAAAATTATCTGTTCAAAAAGTGAAATAAAAAAGAAGTCGTCTCAAAAATCGGCTGACTTTTCGGGGACCGGTAAATTGGACACCAGAAAATTGGACACCAGAAAATTAGACACCAAGCGGAAAACTGGATACCGCCGGAATTTTGGACACCAAAGGAAAATTGGACACCGGAAAATTGGACACCAAGTTCCTAAAATAAAGCCAGGAATTGGGGTGAAAAATAAATTTATGAAGGGTAAATGGATTAATCAATTAAGGCACTTAGAGTAAATCAGGCATTCAACATGCACGATGATTGATCAATGTGCCAAAAAATGCACGAAAATGGGCGATGATTAGTCAATGTGTTAAAATTGCATAAAAAATGGCAATCTTATCTAAAATAAAACTTTGTTTCTTTCTTTATGAATGTTATGGTGGCTTTCTTCTCCTAATGTTACAATAATAAAAACTTACAATAATAAAAACCTTATTTATTGCCATTTTATTACGCTTATAAAAACACAAGGATGTGCATACTAAAATAAAATCTTTTAGCAAAACCAAAATTTTTGTTTATTTATTTTAAATTTGTTTTATATCCAATAATGTCCAATTTTCCGGTGTCCAAATTTCCATTTGTGTCCAATTTTCTGGTGTCCAATTTTCGGTGTCCAATTTACCGGGAGCCTTACCCGGTACTACCGGGGATCCCCACCCCCGGCTGGCAACTCAACTGATACCGGGTAACAGGGGGGGACGGGCAATGATTAAACCGGGGATCACCGAAAATGGGAATTCGTAAACCGGAGAAACGGGACCCTCGAATGGGGAATTGAATCAAATCTTCGAGCCCATCTTAACTTTATATTCCTATTTTGTGATTTTTTGCCATTAAATCCGTGCCTTATATATAAATAATTGAATACCTAATTCAAATCATTGTAATTTAATTTCTCACCAAAAATGTTCCAAAAAATTTCGCTTCACATTTTGCAAAATTCTTCTCATTCCTCTCAAAAATTTTGGTCCGGTGGATTTGGCTTCTGCCGCTGTTGTTGTTCCGTTAATGATGATGATGCCGATGTTAATGGTGCTGCTGCTGGTGGTGTTAATGATGATGATGATGCCTTTGCTTGCTCAGTTCCGATTGGTTGTTGGCGGTGCCTTTTCCTCAAAAATGCCGTCTCCTCGGCTGTCAAGTGCAGTCCCGGCATGAAAGTGGGGTCCATCACCGGCGGATTGTTCGGCTCATAGTGCCGTTGACCCACAAATTCCGTGTTAAATCCCCGCACCGCGTCATCGTTTATCGGCTGGGCCAAGCCCGTGAATCGTTGGACCATTTCTTTGAAATTGTTTTTGTCCGTCATTATTACTGTCGTTGGTGGCGTAATTTGATAAATTTTTCCATTTTTCTCAAGGATTCCCTCAGAAAAGCTGAACAATGCCAAAAAGAAGAGCACAAGCGAAGAGAAGTTGGCCATTCAATCTTTAAGAGTAATTACTAATTTTTTTTAATACGAATGATTCTAATTAGCGCTATTTAAATGCGTGTTTACTTCCTTAAATATTAATTAGTGTTTTTTCAAATGATAACATTTTATATTCATGTTTTTTTCATATAATCATGCCTAAGTAATAAAAAATTAAGGGATCGGAAATTAATAATCAATGAAAAACGGATAATTAATGTTTTAAAAAGAAGCAAATTTGGAAACAGAGAAATTTGGTTTTTTAAAATTTTTCATCAAAAATTATTAAGAATATTGATGCAAAAAGAAAAATCGAATGAGTAATTTGTAAATAAAAGACAAATCAATGGAAAAAAATGGTTGGCATTGGCATCATTTCCGGGCAAAAAATTTTGGAAAAACATTTCCAATTTAAAAGAAATAAATGAGTTGTGAGGAATATAAAAGCCAAAAGAAAACCTAGCGAAAAACATATTTGAAATTAATTTTTAATTTAATTAATTACCTTTTCAAATCATTCAAAATGCGTGCCATTCTCTTCCTGGCCATGGTTTGCTTGGTAATGGCTGTTATTTTTGAGACAGGTGGCCAAAATTAATTATTGTCAATAAAGAAAAAAAAAGAGTCCACAAAAGGGAAAAATCCGCTTACATTGAGGACAAAACATTAATTAAAAATGTCCTCAAGAAAGCGCAAAACAATTAAAACGAGATCACCGCCAAAATAAAATATAATATGAAATCAATACAAATAAATAAATAGCGACCAAATCACTTTTAGTTTTAAAAAATTAAAAATATTTTATTATTTTAGCCAATTCAAAGGCAGTGAAAAAAGACAATAAGAAAGGTATAAATAAATTGATAATAAATATTAATTGGAATATGCTTTTAAAGGAGCAATTGCAACGCCAGCAAAAGGAAAAGCGGCGCCGAAAGGAGCAGCGAAAGGAGGTAAAGCAGAAAAGAGAGAGGGACTAATTAATACAAATTAATTAATTAATTAATTAATTTAGGAATTAAAAAAGACGCAAAATCAAAGGGAAAAGGAAAAAAGGACGCCAAAGGCAAAAAGGGTAAGGAATTTGAATTGAAAAAGGAATTTAAAAAGTTAATTTTTGAATTTAAGACAAAAAGGCTAAGCCAGCCAAAGGGAAAGGCAGCGCCTAAAAATGGTAATATATTATTAATAATTAAATAATAATTAAAATTAAATAAATTTAGACAAAAAATCCCCAGCTGCCAAAGCAAATGACAAAAAGAGCCCAAGTAAATAATTAATTAATTCTAATTTAATTGTGCCAATATTGCCAATTTGAAGCCAAACCAATGGCAGCAGTGAAAGCCGTGCCAAAGGCGGCGGAGAATGCTCAGAAGGGACCGTCGAGTGCGGAAGTGGTGGCGGAGGAAAACAACTTGGACACTGAGGCGGTCGACGACTTGGGGACGGAAGAGTCGGACTTTGACCAATTGGCAGAGGACGAACTGCTCGAGGACGACGCCATGGACGACGAGGCGGACGAATGGGAGGGCATGGGGGAGGAGACGGAGATGGACAGCCAAATGGCACTCTGATGGACAACTAACTGGACAAATGGCAAACGGAACAAAACGGGACAAATGACACAAAAGAATTTTATCATTTTTTCAAAGAATTTATTGAGAGATAAAATTCAATCACTTGATTCATATATTCCGATTTTTAAGGCAACATAACTTTTTATTTGCCTTCACACACCGCTTAAATTAAAAATTCACAATAGAAGTCAACCCTCCTGGTATCCAATGGTATATCATACAAAAGCATTTTCCAACTTACAGTTCGGGTGGTTCCCTTGTTAGCGGGGGATTTGACAGCGTACGCATTCTTTTTGTTCAGTGTTTCAATTTGCTTAATTGTCCTTTCTTGCGCATTGGTTGTGTGAAAAGAACATTTATTCTTTTTTTTTTCGTTTGCTGTTCGGACACGCAATAAAAAAAGGTGAAATTTTAATAAAACAATTAAAATTTGTTAAATGGCACGCAATTTTTTGTTTAATTTGTGGTTCAAAAATTACTATTAATTTTTGAACAAAAGAAAAAAAAGAAAAAATTGAACCAATGCAACGCACGAAATTAGTGAATTGTCATAGTAAACAAAGAAGAATGTTTCTTATCAGAATCTGTGTATAAAAATGAAAGTTTTGAAAAAGGAATTTCATTTTTCAACCGAAACTTTTAAATTTAAAATTTGCCATTTAAATTCTTTGGATAAAACCGCCCATTTATTCGCTTTTAAAATGGATGATTCCGACACCAACATTTGCGATTATTTGAACATCACCACCACAACAAAAAGTGATGTTGATAATCTGACCGGAAAATTTGCCATTTTGGACGCATCGAAAAATTTGACAATTTTTGAATGGCTTTTCAGTTCAATGATTCATCAATTAATTGTCGCAAAATGCGCATATCAGTTCAAAGTGGCACAAGTTGCGGTAAAAAATTATTATTTTTTTTATTTAAAAATGGCAAAATTCAATTTTAAATTTGGCAATTTAAGTCCGATTGGTACCGTGACACAGTGCTGATGTTCTATGACAAGTTGAATTGCATTTCGCCTGTTCTCCCTTGGATTGTCTTCCCAAATATTTTCACTCCGATTTCGATTCTGTTCAATTTGTCTCTCATTTGGGTCACATGCACAAAAATGTGAATTAAATTCATAATTTTAAATTAAATTTAATTTTGCTCCAAGGACTGATCACAAAATTTGCAATTGGCTGATCGCCTTTGATTCGCTGTGCCAACTTTTTGTGGCGGCGCCGTTCGGCGTCAATTTGCTTGGCGTCATTTTCCAATACAGTACCATTGACTACCGTTTCTGCCTGGCCACCCTTATGGCAGCTACCGTAGCATCGTACGCCTCAATCATGGCAATGTATCTGATCTCAGTTGAACGCCTGCTGATCATAATGTACCCAATCAAGTGAGTTCCTCATTTAACAAATATTGTAAATTATATTTTGTTTTTCGAATGAATTGGAATAAAAAGTCGACGGTTCGCTGGTGTTCAATCGTTTCGGTGGTTTTCTGCTCACTTTTTGGCATTCTGATGAATTTAAACGTGTTCAATGTGTGGACAATTATCAACATCCCATATATGAGGTTTTATTTGATTAATGGCAAATTAATTGCACAATAATTAATAACTTATAAATTGCTAATATTCTTCTCACTTTTATCGCAAATTTAGTTTGGTTTACTGTAACACTGGACTTTATTCTGACGTTCTGAATACAGTTCCATCTTATGTCATCCTTCTGTTGTGCACCTTAAATTATGCAGCAATTTTTGGCCTTATTTTATGGCGTCATCAAACAAACAAAGGATCAACTCAGACTCAACAATCGGCTCCAAAATGTCCTAATTATTCATTTAAAATTCAAATTTTAATTTCCACATTTTAGCGGCTTCTGATCGGTCAATGCGCAAAATGTTGCGCTCGGTGTTTCTGCTGCTTTTGGTTTTACTGATCGGCTGGCTGATCAGTTCGGCTGCTCGCAATTTGATCACCGCATTTTTCAGAGATAACATCACTCTGATCATAAACAGCCTCTTTTCTGATACGGACACTCAGAATCGTCTTATTACCGATATCACTTCGTGGGTGATCGGTATTATCACTTGTCTTCCAATTTTGGCGTCCGCCAGTGGCGCGCCCATTCTTTTGCTGAACAGGCAAAAATGAAATTAAAATGGCAAATTTATTTAAATTATTTTTTAGTAACGATTATCGGACTGCGTACAAAAAAGCGATGGGCCGAAGAAACAATTCGCCGGGAGTTGGGCCGCTTTTTAGCAGCAAAATTGTTGTGCTTTCCAATGTGAAGGAAGGCAAAGTGAAATAGCGCAGAACTTTTCTGATTTATTTTTATTTAAACTCAGAACTTTTCAATCTGTCCCATTATTTAATTTTTCCATTAATTATTTTTAGTTTGGCAAAATGAGTTTTAACAATGATCATTTTCATTCATTTGGTGTCCATATTTTGGCATTTTTCCAAAAACCCTCTATTAGAACTGCCCCTTCAGCTAACTTGGCCTTTTTGACCCCAAAGACCGGAAAATTTTCCAAAAAAAAAAAAAAAAATCATTTTTAGCATAATTTTCTCGAAAATTAAATTAATTTAATATGTTCTTATTAATTAATTTAGTTTCTCTAATTAAATTAATTGCAATAAGTTATTATTATTAAAATAAAATAAAAAAACAAAAACCGTTAAATGGGACCGAATCTCGCGCCATGGGTCAAAATCAGTTCATAAATCTGGGTTTGCACTAGTAATCGAAAAGTTTCTGATAAAATCTTAATTTTTTCTTTGGCTCCCAATGTTTAATAAAATTCCTTTTTTAACAACATAAATTAATAATTATTTTTTCGAAATTGGAAATTATTAAATTTACGAATTAAAAATTCTAGAGAATAATTAAAAATTTATAAAAAAAAAATATTTAAAATAATATATTGATGAAGAAATAGCAAAATAATTATGAAATCACAGGAAGGAAACCGAACAAAAAAGGCTTAGCCAAATCAATGGAAAAAAATGGTTGGCATTGGCATCATTTCCGGGCAAAAAATTTTAGAAAAACCTTTACAATTTCAAAGAAAATAAATGATTTTTGGAGGAATATAAAAGCCAAAAGAAAGCCAAGCGAAAAATCATATTCGAATTACTTTAATTTAATTAATTTGCCTTTATCATACTTTAAAAATGCGTGCCATTCTCTTCCTGATCATGGTTTGCTTGGTTTTGGCTGTTATTCTTGAGACAGGTGGCCAAATTAATTAAAAAAATAAAAATATTTTATTATTTTAGCCAATTCAAAGGCAGTGAAAAAAGACAATAAGAAAGGTATAAATAAATTAATAATAAATGTTAATTGGAATATGCTTTTAAAGGAGCAATTGCAACGCCAGCAAAAGGAAAAGCGGCGCCGAAAGGAGCAGCGAAAGGAGGTAAAGCAGAAAAGAGAGTGGGACTAATTAATACAAATTGATTAATTAATTAATTAATTAATTTAGGAATTAAAAAAGACGCAAAATCAAAGGGAAAAGGAAAAAAGGACGCCAAAGGCAAAAAGGGTAAGGAATTTGAATTGAAAAAGGAATTTAAAAAGTTAATTTTTGGATTTTAGACAAAAAAGCTAATCCAGCCAAAGGGAAAGGTGCCCCTAAAAATGGTAATTATTATTAATATTAAATAATAATGAAAATTGAATAAATTTAGACAAAAAATCCCCAGCTGCCAAAGCAAATGACAAAAAGAGCCCAAGTAAATAGTTATTAATTCTAATTAATATTGTGCCAATATTGCCAATTTGAAGCCAAACCAATGGCAGCAGTGAAAGCCGTGCCAAAGGCGGCGGAGAATGCTCAGAAGGGACCGTCGAGTGCGGAAGTGGTGGCGGAGGAAAACAACTTGGACACTGAGGCGGTCGACGACATGGGGGCGGAAGAGTCGGACTTTAACCAATTGGCAGAGGACGAACTGCTCGAGGACGACGCCATGGACGGCGATGCGTACGGATGGGAGGGCATGGGGGAGGAGACGGAGATGGACAGCCAAATGGCACTTTGATGAACAATTGAGGCAAATTGGACAAATGACAAACGGAACAAAACGGGACAAATGATACAAAATATTCATTTTATCATAGAATTCATAGAATTTTACAAAATGTAAAACTTATTTCTTTGCGCTTAAATTTATAAAATATTTTCTGAAAAATTTAATGGTAACGAGAGCTCCTTATGGAGCTTTTGTTTTAAATTAACAAAAAAACATTTAACAAAAAACATCTTATCATTCTGATCGTCAAAATTGAAGCCTTCCAAACCCTGAAAGTCCTTCACCAAATTACGGGGTTTTAAGTTTTGTCCAATTTTTCCCCAAAATTGGCTTTTTGAAAATTTTAAAATTTTCATAAAAATTAATATAAATATGTAAATCCAACCCTAATGAACGAACTTCGAAAATTCCCCAAAAAATTTCTGTCCGACCTTGACCAACTACAAATCCCCAAAGAAATCGACACTGACAACTCAATTCCCGACTACGCCAAATTGCTTATTAAGCAACTTCACTCCCTTTTAAGCACCGCCTCAACCCTAATTCATTACCAGGTTGCGGTTGTGGACGCGGTCGAAGAGGAACGACGACTGAGAACCGTCGTTGTGACAAATGTGCCCGAATGCAAATCGGACAAAGCGACGGAGCGAGCCCAGGAGGACCGAGCCATTGTGGGCCAAATTCTGAATGCCACAGACGTCGATCAGGCACCAATTGTCTTCCGTGTGGCAAAAGAATGGATGGTCGACCGCGCCCTCTCAAAATGGAGTTCCCGAGCAAACATGCAGCGCGACATGTCATCCGCATGCGAGATGCCAATCAAGTCGTGCTGAGACAAGACATTGACCAAATTCGAAAAAATTTTTAAATTTTCCAACCAAATCACTGCAATTTACCCATAATTATTACACCAAAGTACAAAAATTTTTCCGGTCGGTAAAAAATTTCTACCAAAAAATCACTCATCCAAACTTTTTAACAAAAAATAAAGGGAATGTTAAATGCTGCCTAATAAACATTAGGTCACTAATGAATAAAATCGATGAAATAGCACTTATTTTAGAAACCGAAAAAATTGACATCCTTTTAATTACTGAGACTTGGACTAAAGACGGGGAAGAAATCAATTTTTGCCCTTGGGTAAAAGAGAATTACAATTATATTTTTTCATCAAGGAAATCTAAAACTTGTGGCGGCGGTTGTGGTATTCTAATCAGAAAAGAAATTGGATTTTTTACAAAATTTTCGGATTCAAAATTTAATTCTGAAATTTTAGTTATTCAACTTCAAAATTTACAGTGCATCAGATTTGTTTTGGTGTATAGACCACCCAAAAAAACATTTAAGCAAACAGAAAATTTGTTTAAATTTTTGCAAAAATTTTTTAATGGAAATGCAGTGACTTTACACAGCGGCCCAATTTTGGGCTCCAAGTACAATTAAGTTGGATTTTTTGTCTTAGTGGTCTGTGAGTTAGTCACCAAAAAGGGAGTCTCAGGTTCAAATCCTCCTTATGTTGTGTGTTAATTTCAATTTCTTCGTTTAAAGAAGCAGGAAGAATTATTTTTCCATTAATAAAAGTTTTCGTGTCAATAAAAATCATATTTAAAAAGCGTTGGTCACGTAGAGCATCGATAATTTTTATGAAACTTTTTTTGCTCATAACTTTGTCAATATTAGACCAAATACAACGATTTTATGCTCACTTTGAAGATGAAATTCTGAAGAATATTCTAAATTTCGTTTGATTTGATATTAATAAAAAATATTAATCTTTTTCTTAAGAAAAAGATTAAAATATTTGCTATGCTAAAAAATTTTTCCCTATGCACAGATTTTCTTAAAATTTTGCATGAGCACATATTTCAACCCTATTTATAGGATAATGCTTTGCTTATTTACCAAAATGCTTTTTAACTCGAGATCGGCTCTTCTATTTTTACAAGGGAAAATCCCCAAAAAATTTTAAGTTTTGCAAAGTTTTGGCGTTCTGATTACTAAATAAATAATAATCTTATTTGCACTGGGAGCCCAAAATTGGGCCGCTGTGTTTAGGAGATTTTAATTTACCGAATAAGGATTTGGTATGGAAAAATGGGCATCCCTATTCAATGAGTAAATATGGTGAAATATTCTGTGACTTTTTCAATAGATTTTCTTACGTTTTGGCCACGAATGAGCCAACAAGGATTAATTCCTGGCTAGATTTGATTTTTTCGGCCAATGAAAAAAATTATTACTGATTTTACTGTTAAAGGAGGCATATTTTCATCGGATCATTTAACACAATTTTTCACACTAATTACTCCTAAAACAAAACCGAAAACAAAGATCGTAAACTTTCGTTGGTTTTGTCCATCGAATGTGTTACATTTTAATATAGTTATAGCATCAAGGCTATAACTCCTAAATACCCACAACATTTATTAGCTTCCATCAAAGAGAAGGCAAAGTTATTCAGGCAAGCTAAAACTGACCCATCCAAAAAAGCACTATACGATAGCATTTTTTTACATATAAAAATAAAACAAATAAATACCATAACCAAATTGAGAAAAAGGCTATTTCAAAGGGAAGAAATTCAATTTATAAATATATACAAAAATTCAATGTCAATCCCTTTGAAATACCTAATCTAATTTATGAAAATAAATGCTATCATAACAGTGCTGAGAAATGTGAAATATTTGCCAACTTATTTGCCAATTCATTTAACAATAATGAAACAGACCCAAGCAATACATGCTTGGGTAATATTATAGAAATTGATCAATGCTTTATATCGGATATAAACTTTAACATCATCGAGACCCAAAATCTTCTGAAAAAACTTCCGAATAAAAATGGCACTTCTCCCGATAATATTAGCTATAAAATTTTAAAAATTTCACATTCGTCTTTGTCAACTGTTATTACTGACTTGTTTAGGATCTCATTAGACATTGGTTCACTTCCAGACATCTGGAAGGAATCAATTGTTTTTCCGCTTTTTAAAAAGGGTGACAAAAATAATCCCGAAAACTATAGGCCAATTTCATTAACCTGCTCACTTTGCAGGGTAATGGAAAGAATCTTAAGCAAAAATATTTACAATTTTCTACTAAAAAACAAAAAAATTTCGGAATATCAATTTGGTTTTGTTAGAAATAGGTCTACAACAAGTCAACTAATAACAGTTGTAGAAGATTGGTACGAGGCAATTATAAATGGAAAAAATGTTGACTGTATTTATATTGATTTTCAAAAAGCTTTTGACTCAGTGCCCCATAATTTACTTTTATACAAATTGGAAAAAATTGGTATAAAGGGCAAACTTTTAATGTGGATAAAGAACTTTTTGAGTAATAGGACATTTCGTGTTAAAATTGGGGATGCTTTATCCTCCAGTAAAAAAGTTGGCTCTGGCGTCCCCCAGGGCTCTGTCCTGGGCCCTTTACTATTTTTGATTTATATTAACGATCTTCCTGATGCTTTGCCATCAGGAGTAAGAATTAAATTATATGCTGATGATGTTAAATTGTATATTTGTTATAAAACAAGAACAGACACAGAAATTATGCATAAAGCATTGCATAATTTATCTGAATGGGCAAATAAATGGCAAATCAGAATCGCAACTCAAAAAACTTTTGTACATCACTTGGGGAATAAAAACCTCAAAGAAATATATAAAATTGATGGAAATATAATAAATGTTGTGGATACAATTAGGGATTTGGGAATAAATATTGATAATAAATTGCAATTTTCCAATCATGTCACACAAATAACAAAGAATGTATATTTACGTATGCGTTCTTTATTTCGGATTATTAAGTCAAAGTCTTCTAGGATTTGGATTATTTTGTACAAAACTTATGTAAGACCGTTATTGGAATATGCTCCTGAGGTTTGGAATCCATCCCTTCAAAAAATATTAAAAAAATTGAAAAATGTCAAAAATATTTCACCAAAAGAGTTCTTTTCAAATGCAGCATTCCACCCATTCCATACCAACAAAGATTAGAATACCTTCAACTGCCAACACTTGAAAGCAGGCGAAAGCTTTCTGATCTGTTCATGGCTCATAAAATAATTTATGGCCGAACAGATCTGAATCCCTTTGAAATATTTAAAACCTTCTAAACGCTTTAACATTCCCTTTTATAGACTTAACTCGAAATATAAATTAGGCAAAAAATTTATACCTTTTGCAGGGTAACTAAAATTTGGAACCAACTCGATAAAAAGCTTATTGAAATAAACTCATTAAATCAATTTAAAAATAAAATTAAAACCAACTCTATTTCTGTAAAATAGACCGGAAAAATTAAAGTCGAATTTTTAATTCATTAAAACTAAAAGTGATTTGGTCACTATTTATTTATTTGTATTGATTTCATATTATATTTTATTTTGATGGTGATCTCGTTTTAATTGTTTTGCGCTTTCTTGAGGACATTTTTAATTAATGTTTTGTCCTCAATGTAAGCGGATTTTTCCCTTTTGTGGACTCTTTTTCTTATTGACAATAAACAAATAAACAAATTTGTCTTAGGCTTGAGAATGGTAATTAATAGAAAAAAATGAAGCAGTGGGATATTACTTTGGTTTATTGGGTTGATGGTTCCCGATTTGAGAGTGCTCAGGTCCGATTTCTCTTCGGGAAATTATTTATTATGCTCCAAATCTAATTTTAGAAAATATACCAAAATCGTCAAAGCTTGCTTTGTTATTTATTTTAACCACAAGTTGTTAATAATCAGACGAATATTTCAAAAAATCTCCTCCCTTTCCATTTTTTCTTGAAAATTAAGGCAAAAAAAAGAATATTTACGAAAAATTTTTGGCCTTTGTTTTAACAGTTTTTGGTAAAATATTGCAAGAATTTCGAAAATCATTACAAAAAATGCTACAAAAACGAAAAAAAAAAACTCAAAATCGGACTAAAATTTCTTAAAATGCACCAATTAAAAGGGAAATTTTTCAAAATTAATCACAAATTTATAATTTTTTCTTTTCCAAATTTTTGATTAAAAAAAAGCATTTAAAACATCCAAAAATGTGCTTTTTTCTAATTGGAATAGGAGAATAATTTTTTGCTTTTGTTATGCACTGTTAATTATTTGTTACACTGCAAATTTTTATTTTTATTCAAAAATTCGTTTATTTATTTTTTTTATTTTTTCGTATGTATTCATTTACAACAAATACATACTTTGACAGTTGGTATAAATATAATTCTATCTGTGTCCCTAATCATTTGTAGAGAACATTCTGATAAATTCGAATATTTAAATTTTTTTAAATAAAAATTTAATTATAAATGCATGAAAATTTTTACCTGGTTAACGGAATTGAACCGATTTTCTAATATTTAAAATTTATATTTTTTATTTCACACATTTTCATAATTATTTAATAGTATAAATAAATAAATAATAATTTTCTTTAATATGCATTATTATTATTTCTGTCTTTTATTTACGCGAGTGAATATTTTTATTTTTATTTATTTATTTTTTGAGTTCCCTTTTCACCGCGCGACTACTCTCTTCGTTTCATTGTTCTGATATTTTGGGCAAAATGTGCTGAGAATGGTGGGATGGATGACATTCATCACCACTAAAAATCCCAGTGATCCTTTCGCATTATTTGCCTTTTATTGTCAAGAAATCTCGAAAATGGGACATAATTTGGGACTGATTTTGTCAATTGTTATGGCACATAAAAAGCAAATATTTGTTTGGCCAAAAAGTGAAAGTATTTAAAGGGCTCCAAAATGTTTTTTCGGCACATTCAAAAAATATTCATTCTGAAAAAGTCAATCATTCGCTGCTTATCATTGGAAATGGCTTCTTCTTCAACCATCAAAATGTAATTTGTCACTGATTTTTCAATTTAAATTTGACTTTTTAAGCTTTTCCCTTTTTCTGCTCGTCCTTTGCATTGGCTTGGCCGTTGAACAGTCCCAAGCTTATGTGAGAAATTTAAAATAATTTAAATTTAATTTTAAATTTCGTTAAGTGGGGTGGCTACGGCTACGCCTATCCCTACGGCGGATGGTACGGCAAACGGCAAGCCGGGTTCGGTCCATCCGCAAGTGTTGGCACTTTTGGCGGTGGCGGAGAAGGAAATGCCAAGGGAGGAGGGGCACCACCGCCAACAAATTGATAAAGGGAAAGTGATAAAGGAATCAACAAAAGCCTTCACTTTTGTAATAGAATTTAACCAAAATGATAAATGAATTATGAATTTTTGTAAAAAATATATTTTTATTATTTCTCGAAGATTTACATATGTAGTCACTTAAAAATTTAGCTTTTCTCTTTTCTTAATCTGCTCAATTTCAAGAAAGCGAAAAATCAAGTATTCTTTATTTTATAAATAAATAATTTTAAGTTTTATTTTAATATTATTAATTTTCACAAAATCTGTAAAAAAAATTTCCCTTGTGTTGGCAATGCACCGAAATTAATAAATTTAAGGATTTTGATATTTTTAAACAATTGTTACCATTCCGAATCATTCATCAAGCTAAATGTAGTTGTCTTATTTTTAATTAGAATCAACTAATAGGCTTTGAAAAATGCTATAAATATTTTAGACCAACCAATTTATTTTGTGATTAATAGGGCTTCCTTTTTAGGCTCAAAAAATAGCAAAATAGACACCTAAAAGGCAGAAAAACAGTAAAATAGGTTCATTAAATAGGCACAAATAGGCAAATAAAACTTTTATTAATAATTTTTGCTAAAATTTTTAATTCTTATTTGTTAGGGTATATTTTTTTTTATTTCGGGTTTAGGGATGTATTTTCGTTTTTATTGTTCTTTTAAGTTTCCGAAAATCGTGAGAATAGTTTGCGATGTGATGAATCGTTCGTTATACATATGTACGGTTCTATCCGTCATATCATCAAATCTCCGATGTGATCTGCCTATTTTGTGGCTACATATTTAGAACAGAAATGCGTGTAATTGAATATTAAACAACTCTCTACCGCGCCTCAGGATTTTATAAATTTTATTTTTAGTTTTAATGCTTATTTTTTCATATAAATTTTTTAACATAAAAAATAATATAGGAAGTTTAAAATTTTTATATTTTGTATATAAAAATAAAAATAATAAAAAAAATTTTTCTGAACATTATATGTAGTCATCATATCGCTAAATTATATCATATTCATCAAATTAAATCGTAGGATAGATTAACAAAAATGAAGTGGTACGCATGTGGCAGGATTCGAACCTGCGCAGGAAATATCCCTTTGCGATCTAAACGCAACGCCTTAACCACTCGGCCACACATGCAGTAAAACTTACAAAACCATTATATTAAAAACAATTCAAACAGATAAAAATCGCATTTTTCTAATTCCAAGCATGATCAGAAATGCGTTAGTAATAGAAAATACCAAGATTCCTTTAGTTTGTGAGGTTGCTGATCAGGAACCGGCATCTATTTCGGCCAAATGCGAACCCAGAACCCGAATTCGAACCAAAAGTCGAAAGCCCAAATTTATGAATTTCGTATTTTGGGCCAAAATCAGTTTAAATACAACGGAAACAAATTGAAAGCCAATCCTGCAATAAAAGATCATTTCATTAAGAATGATTTAATTTTGTTAGTTATAAAATTTAAACGCATCTTAATTATTTTTTAGATATCGGACGATTTGCAAAATTACGATTGAAAATAAATAAGAAAATATATTTTGAAAAAAAAATTGAATAAGTAATTTGTAAATAAAAAATGTTGAAATCACAGGAAGGAAAACGAATGCAAAAATGGCATAGACAAATCAAAGGAAAAAATGGTTGGCATTGGCATCATTTCCGGGTAAAAAATTTTGGAAAAACATTTCCAATTTAAAAGAAAATAAATGATTTTTGGAGGAATATAAAAGCCAAAAGAAAGCCAAGCGAAAAATCATATTCGAATTACTTTAATTTAATTAATTTGCCTTTATCATACTTTAAAAATGCGTGCCATTCTCTTCCTGATCATGGTTTGCTTGGTTTTGGCTGTTATTCTTGAGACAGGTGGCCAAATTAATTAAAAAAATAAAAATATTTTATTATTTTAGCCAATTCAAAGGCAGTGAAAAAAGACAATAAGAAAGGTATAAATAAATTAATAATAAATATTAATTGGAATATGCTTTTAAAGGAGCAGTTGCAACGCCAGCAAAAGGAAAAGCGGCGCCGAAAGGAGCAGCGAAAGGAGGTAAAGCAGAAAAGAGAGAGGGACTAATTAATACAAATTAATTAATTAATTAATTAATTTAGGAATTAAAAAAGACGCAAAATCAAAGGGAAAAGGAAAAAAGGACGCCAAAGGCAAAAAGGGTAAGGAATTTGAATTGAAAAAGGAATTTAAAAAGTTAATTTTTTAATTTTAGACAAAAAAGCTAAGCCAGCCAAAGGGAAAGGAGCGCCTAAAAATGGTAATTATTATTATTAATAATTAAATAATAATTAAAATTAAATAAATTTAGACAAAAAATCCCCAGCTGCCAAAGCAAATGACAAAAAGAGCCCAAGTAAATAATTTAATATTGTGCCAATATTGCCAATTTGAAGCCAAACCAATCGCAGCAGTGAAAGCCGTGCCAAAGGCGGCGGAGAATGCTCAGAAGGGACCGTCGAGTGCGGAAGTGGTGGCGGAGGAAAACAACTTGGACACTGAGGCGGTCGACGACTTGGGGACGGAAGAGTCGGACTTTGACCAATTGGCAGAGGACGAACTGCTCGAGGACGACGCCATGGACGGCGAGGCGTACGGATGGGAGGGCATGGGGGAGGAGACGGAGATGGACAGCCAAATGGCACTTTGATGGACAATTGAGGCAAATTGGACAAATGACAAACGGAACAAAACGGGACAAATGATACAAAATATTCATTTTTATCATAGAATTCATAGAATTTTACAAAATGTAAAACTTATTTCTTTGCGCTTAAATTTATAAAATATTTTCTGAAAAATTTAATGGTAACGAGAGCTCCTTATGGAGCTTTTTGTTTTAAATTAACAAAAAAACATTTAACAAAAAACATCTTATCATTCTGATCGTCAAAATTGAAGCCTTCCAAACCCTGAAAGTCCTTCACCAAATTACGGGGTTTTAAGTTTTGTCCAATTTTTCCCCAAAATTGGCTTTTTGAAAATTTTAAAATTTTCATAAAAATTAATATAAATATGTAAATCCAACCCTAATGAACGAACTTCGAAAATGCTTTAAAGTTTTAGAAAACCATCAAAAATTATAAAAAAAACAAATTTGTCTTAGGCTTGAGAATGGTAATTAATAGAAAAAAATGAAGCAGTGGGATATTACTTTGGTTTATTGGGTTGATGGTTCCCGATTTGAGAGTGCTCAGGTCCGATTTCTCTTCGGGAAATTATTTATTATGCTCCAAATCTAATTTTAGAAAATATACCAAAATCGTCAAAGCTTGCTTTGTTATTTATTTTAACCACAAATTGTTAATAATCAGACGAATATTTCAAAAAATCTCCTCCCTTTCCATTTTTTCTTGAAAATTAAGGCAAAAAATAAGAATATTTACGAAAAATTTTTGGCCTTTGTTTTAACAGTTTTTGGTAAAATATTGCAAGAATTTCGAAAATCATTACAAAAAATGCTACAAAAACGAAAAAAAAAAACTCAAAATCGGACTAAAATTTCTTAAAATGCACCAATTAAAAGGGAAATTTTTCAAAATTAATCAAAAATTTATAATTTTTTCTTTTCCAAATTTTTGATTAAAAAAAAGCATTTAAAACATCCAAAAATGTGCTTTTTTCTAATTGGAATAGGAGAATAATTTTTTGCTTTTGTTATGCACTGTTAATTATTTGTTACACTGCAAATTTTTATTTTTATTCAAAAATTCGTTTATTTATTTTTTTTATTTTTTCGTATGTATTCATTTACAACAAATACATACTTTGACAGTTGGTATAAATATAATTCTATCTGTGTCCCTAATCATTTGTAGAGAACATTCTGATAAATTCGAATATTTAAATTTTTTTAAATAAAAATTTAATTATAAATGCATGAAAATTTTTACCTGGTTAACGGAATTGAACCGATTTTCTAATATTTAAAATTTATATTTTTTATTTCACACATTTTCATAATTATTTAATAGTATAAATAAATAAATAATAATTTTCTTTAATATGCATTATTATTATTTCTGTCTTTTATTTACGCGAGTGAATATTTTTATTTTTATTTATTTTTTTTTTGAGTTCCCTTTCCACCGCGCGACTACTCTCTTCGTTTCATTGTTCTGATATTTTGGGCAAAATGTGCTGAGAATGGTGGGATGGATGACATTCATCACCACTAAAAATCCCAGTGATCCTTTCGCATTATTTGCCTTTTATTGTCAAGAAATCTCGAAAATGGGACATAATTTGGGACTGATTTTGTCAATTGTTATGGCACATAAAAAGCAAATATTTGTTTGGCCAAAAAGTGAAAGTATTTAAAGGGCTCCAAAATGTTTTTTCGGCACATTCAAAAAATATTCATTCTGAAAAAGTCAATCATTCGCTGCTTATCATTGGAAATGGCTTCTTCTTCAACCATCAAAATGTAATTTGTCACTGATTTTTCAATTTAAATTTGACTTTTTAAGCTTTTCCCTTTTTCTGCTCGTCCTTTGCATTGGCTTGGCCGTTGAACAGTCCCAAGCTTATGTGAGAAATTTAAAATAATTTAAATTTAATTTTAAATTTCGTTAAGTGGGGTGGCTACGGCTACGCCTATCCCTACGGCGGATGGTACGGCAAACGGCAAGCCGGGTTCGGCCCATCCGCAAGTGTTGGCACTTTTGGCGGTGGCGGAGAAGGAAATGCCAAGGGAGGAGGGGCACCACCGCCAACAAATTGATAAAGGGAAAGTGATAAAGGAATCAACAAAAGCCTTCACTTTTGTAATAGAATTTAACCAAAATGATAAATGAATTATGAATTTTTGTAAAAAATATATTTTTATTATTTCTCGAAGATTTACATATGTAGTCACTTAAAAATTTAGCTTTTCTCTTTTCTTAATCTGCTCAATTTCAAGAAAGCGAAAAATCAAGTATTCTTTATTTTATAAATAAATATTTTTAAGTTTATTTTTAATATTATTAATTTTCACAAAATCTGTAAAAAAATTTCCCTTGTGTTGGCAATGCACCGAAATTAATAAATTTAAGGATTTTGATATTTTTAAACAATTGTTACCATTCCGAATCATTCATCAAGCTAAATGTAGTTGTCTTATTTTTAATTAGAATCAACTAATAGGCTTTGAAAAATGCTATAAATATTTTAGACCAACCAATTTATTTTGTGATTAATAGGGCTTCCTTTTTAGGCTCAAAAAATAGCAAAATTGACGTTAAATAGGCACTAAAATAGGCAAAGAAAATTTTTTATTAAGCTTTTTATGTAGCAAATTGTAATATTTCTATTGTAAGTGAAATTAATAAATATTTTAAAGTTTTTTTCGAATAAGCACAAATTTTAAACCATAATTTTTTATAAAGAAAAAATTAAATTGTAGAGGATGATCAATTTTTGTAAAAAAATTTTTAAATTCTAAAGGTGTATTTTCTAAAAATTTTCTAAAAAAATTTTGGGTCGTTTCTTAGAGGTGTATTTAAGTTTTCCGAAAATCTTGAAAATAGGCGCCAAAAATGGCTAAATAGGCACAAAATTAGGCATTATAAAGACATCGTTGACTCCCCAAAACCTGTTTTTCGTGCTTATCTGAGCGTATCAAGTGCGCAGAAATTCTTATGCAGTTCCAATTAATTTTTCTACAAAATGTAAAAAAAGAAACGAAATAAAATTGTTTTTATTGTACGATAGATAACAAAAATTCAAGTGCTACGCATGCGGCAGGATTCGAACCTGCGCAGGAAATTTCCCTTTGCGATGTAAACGCAACGCCTTAACCACTCGGCCACACATGCGGTAATGTCCAATCAATACTCCAATGCGTTAAAAACATTCAATCAGGCAAGGCTCCGGGTTTAGCGCTAAACCCGAGTTGACTTGTGTAAACCCGGGTTAACGTTTGTTATATCGCGATGATTGTCTCTAGTTTAAATGTTCTAAACCCGTGTTTAACAAATAATCTCGGGTTAACAGCGTCGGTGTCCTCGTCTTTGGGTTCTTAACCGGGTTAACCGTTAACTCGGGTTTTGTTAACTCGGATTTACCAACTTTTAACCCGGGTTTATCTCCGTGAACCCGGGTTTAAAATAAATTTGTGTGCTCGTTTAACCTTGTTTATTTTCTTAAGGATTTTTAACCCTGAGTTGAGGCAGTGTTAACACATTTTAAACAAATAAATAATTTAATATATAAAGAACTCGGTTTAACGGCTTAACTTGATTATTTTGATAAGGATAATCGAACTGACTAAAATCGCATTTTTGCAGGTTTTAATGCTTTTGTGATCTCCTAATCGAAAAATTTGTCAAATTAACGAAGTAAAAATTCTAAAATATTTAAAATAATATATTGATGAAGAAATAGCAAAATAATTATGAAATCACAGGAAGGAAACCGAACAAAAAAGGCTTAGCCAAATCAATGGAAAAAAATGGTTGGCATTGGCATCATTTCCGGGTAAAAAATTTTGGAAAAACATTTCCACTTTCAAAGAAAATAAATGATTTTTGGAGGAATATAAAAGCCAAAAGAAAGCCAAGCGAAAAATCATATTCGAATTACTTTAATTTAATTAATTTGCCTTTATCATACTTTAAAAATGCGTGCCATTCTCTTCCTGATCATGGTTTGCTTGGTTTTGGCTGTTATTCTTGAGACAGGTGGCCAAATTAATTAAAAAAATAAAAATATTTTATTATTTTAGCCAATTCAAAGGCAGTGAAAAAAGACAATAAGAAAGGTATAAATAAATTAATAATAAATATTAATTGGAATATGCTTTTAAAGGAGCAGTTGCAACGCCAGCAAAAGGAAAAGCGGCGCCGAAAGGAGCAGCGAAAGGAGGTAAAGCAGAAAAGAGAGAGGGACTAATTAATACAAATTAATTAATTAATTAATTAATTTAGGAATTAAAAAAGACGCAAAATCAAAGGGAAAAGGAAAAAAGGACGCCAAAGGCAAAAAGGGTAAGGAATTTGAATTGAAAAAGGAATTTAAAAAGTTAATTTTTTAATTTTAGACAAAAAAGCTAAGCCAGCCAAAGGGAAAGGAGCGCCTAAAAATGGTAATTATTATTATTAATAATTAAATAATAATTAAAATTAAATAAATTTAGACAAAAAATCCCCAGCTGCCAAAGCAAATGACAAAAAGAGCCCAAGTAAATAATTTAATATTGTGCCAATATTGCCAATTTGAAGCCAAACCAATCGCAGCAGTGAAAGCCGTGCCAAAGGCGGCGGAGAATGCTCAGAAGGGACCGTCGAGTGCGGAAGTGGTGGCGGAGGAAAACAACTTGGACACTGAGGCGGTCGACGACATGGGGGCCGAAGAGTCGGACTTTAACCAATTGGCAGAGGACGAACTGCTCGAGGACGACGCCATGGACGGCGAGGCGGACGAATGGGAGGGCATGGGGGAGGAGACGGAGATGGACAGCCAAATGGCACTTTGATGGACAACTAATTGGACAAATGGCAAAACGGAACAAAACGGGACAAATGATACAAAACAATTTTTCATAAAATTTATAGAGAAGATAAAATTCTATTAAATCATCCATTTCTGTGCTTCAAACTTTGAGAAATCATTTTAAATTAAAAAAAAAACTCACCATTAAATTATCAGACAAAAATTATAAACTGAACCAACGCGAAAATATGCAATGTTAATAGGACCGTAGTTCAAAATTATTAATCTAAATTGAGAGGAAAGTTAATTCCTAAAAAATGAGTTTTAATTTGCTTTTTTTAAGGAAAATTTTAACAAAAAAAATTTAAGAATGTATCTTTTTGATACCATGGTTTAGATCATTTTAACTAAAAACTCCGCTAAACACATTTAAATTACCTATTTATTAGCAAAGGTGAAAAATGGGAATCATTGCAATGGCAAAGTTCGGCATTTATTTAATCAATGTTAATATAAATGATAAAATATTGGGTTAACTTTTAACATCCACATTATTTCAAAAAACATTAATTCAATTTCATTAATATTCATTCTCAATTATTTTCCATTCGTTCTTTTCGCGGAATGATTCATTTCGATGGAAAAGCAAATTTTACTTTACAGACTGATGAATTGATGGAAAGAAAACATATTCATTTATTCGTTTGCACTGTCCATTTAGCATTTATTACTTTATTTTGGTTTAGTTTTGGTGGATAGGACTAATTTTTAAAATTATTTTTTTAATTATGTTTTTTTAGAATAATAAAGACAATGCTTTTTCTCATTTCGCTTGTCCTTTGTTCGCCCTTTTTTGCTTCCGTAAATTTGGCCAATTTTCAACCGTAAATTTCCATAATCATTCATAAAATAGCAAATGTTAGCATTGTGTTGGCTTTCAGGCTTTACCTGATCAACTCGGCCTTTCATGAAGCGCATTTCGAGACTGAATATGTCGCTTTGGATCAGTGCACGCGTTGGGGCACGGAACAAACGCGGCACGACTCATTCGCACTCAAATTTCAGATCACCGGAAAATGCGAGAATGGGTGGGAATTAAAAATTTAAAACTATTTTGAAAGCATTTTTCAGCTTTCTGATTTGTTATCCCGGCGCTTTGGACCCAAGTGCAAATTCGGCATTTGGTATGAGACCGGAAGTTCAATTCCAAGTGCCAAATCACCCTAATGTAGGCAATTAAGGATTCTCATTAAATTAAAAATGACGCTTAAAATAATATGTCCTTGGTGGGCCAAAAAATAATCATAATTCTCTCAACTCCAACGTGAAAATTGTTTATAAATTTAGAGCAAATTGGGGGCCCAATGCTTGGCGCATCAGAAAAAGTGCAACAATTCAGACCCAGGGAATAATTGCGATCGTAGAAAAGTTTGGCATGGCATCAGTTTGAAAACGTCGAATGGGAGAATTATGCTTGAAATGTCAATCGCGGCGAAAAGGTAAAAAAATTGAAAAATAAATAACAATTTTAAAATATATATATTTTTTAAAGCTACAATCTTGGCAGCTACAACAAAGCAGAGATTTTTAGCATTCAATTGGGAAATCCGAATAATTTAATGACTACCGCAATACACCCAAAGGGTAAAAGTGGCCCAATTTCATTTATTATAACTTCTTATTTAAAATCAAAAAATAAAATTTTGTTTTGATTTTTGGTCCTTTTTTTCATTTTTGTTAATTATTTAAAATTAAATAAATTAATCAATATTTTAAATAAAAGTAAAATGAGTAAAAATGCCAAATTTAAGTGGGCCAAATAGTTTTTGCGGACGATGACTCTGTCCGTGATGCTTATTTTGCTCGCAAAATCAAAAAGGACGTCATGCTGATCAATTATGCTGGCCTTTGGATGCTCGGCCTGGACTTTTTGCCGATGAACAACCGCGACACTTTGCAAATGCACGTCTACCGCGACTGCGGCTGTGAAATGCACGCATGGGTGGGGAAAAAGGAATTTAAAAATAGGAAATTGTTAATTGAATGTGATAAATTGTTTAAAGATTGAAATCGCTAATTTGTTATAAAATAAATAATTAACTAACCTTGATTTATTAATTATGCCAATTAACAAATTTTTGAAAGCCCGACAGTTTTAATTGCCCAAAAAAGCCGTTCCGAATATTAATTTTCAATTTTGTCTAACGGCTGGAGCTATCATAATCATTTTTGATAAAAAAGTGTTAATTTTCATTTAAAATTATTTTACATTTTACGCCTCTCAAAGTTTGCCCATCCGTCCGATGATTCGCCGCTCAAACGCAGTAGGCACCCCGACGTCAGCGCGGATTGTCCCGCGAAAATTGTCGATTCGTTAGCCGAACATTTTGCATTGGAAAAGCCATTGCAAATGGACAGATCCATCCGACTGCGACAACGGCTGAACAAAAACCCGAAAAAGATGCTGTTTTGGTTTGGCAATCAGCACAAAAAGCATTTACTCGAAATGACCGTGGAGGAGCCGCCGAACGGATTAATCGATATCAAATCAATGCAGGCAAAGACACGCTAATTAATAATTAATTAATACTAATGGGGGTGGAAAAGGACAAAATGGCACAGACACTCACGAAGAAGGGCTGTTGGAGTGCCATTGCAAAAACAGTGCCAATAAAAACCTTTGAAATTGTTGCCAGAATTTTTGACATTTAAAATATGAAGCCGAAAATTATGCAAAATTTTAAACATTCCCAAAATAATTTTCTCCATTCGTATAAATTACGGAAGAGATTATTTGCCAATAAAATTTCTAAATTGCTCTTTTAAGCTGTTTAAATTTCACTTTTTAAATGAATTTAATGCGAAATTAAGGACAATAAGACCAATGAAGAATTTGTGGACAATGAGACGAGAAAGTTGGCCAGAGAAAGAAAATTCAAAGCGATGGATGACGAGGATGAAGAAGAAAAAGGAGGAGGAGAAGAAGGAGGAGGAGGAGAAGGAGAAGAAGGAAGCGGGAAGGGAGGAAAAGGCACCAACAAAGACAAATACATCGAAGTGCAATTGGTGGCACGCAAATATTTTTACGAAGTGAAAGTGGGCGACCGCAAAGTGTTCAATTACTTCCCGAAGAGCGACGAATGGTGGAAAACGTGGCAAATGGAGGACATAACGCAAGTGGAGGCAAGTGGCCAAGCGGAAGGGCAAATTAGGAGGGACAATGGGCAATTTGTGGGGGACAAATGCTTTTAAATTCGGCAGGACTTTTTTTAATGCCAATAAATTAATTGTACACCTGTTCAGGTCGCTGGCGATGTTTACCCGGACAGTGTGGGTGTGCCGAAAGTGGATGAAAAGGTAAAAAATGAATGGCACAGTCATTGTTATTATTTTTTGGGCGTTCCAAATAAATTAATAAATTAAGCAACCTAAAAATGAGAAGCCCATTTCCAATTCGTACGTTGTGCGCCTTGAGAGAACGCTCAAAGAAGGGGACACGGTTGTGCTCAAAGGCCAAATCGATCAGCCTCAGCATCCCGAGAAAGGCTTGACCTTGTTCTTCGGCCTTTTGCACAATTCGCCGGGTTTCAATGAATTAGGTAGCAAATTTTGGCACAATTTGTGGGTTTTTTCGTACCTATGAAAGGGTTGCGGAAAAAATTTATGTTTTTTAATGCGACTAAATAACAATTTGATGCTCTTTATTTATTATTTTGATTTTCGACCCTTTTTCTATATAAGTGCCGCATTTTCCAATGTATCATTTACAATAAATCCATTACAAATTCCTTGTGCAGTGTCAGTGATGCCATGGTTTTTGAGTCAAGCGGACGGAAGAAAGATAGCAATTGGAAAATATGACCCGGAGGTACAAACAATTTAACATATTATTATTAAATTATTATTTTTGTTTTATTTAAAAGGAAGGTTATGATTCGAATCCCACCGACTTGAAACTGTTCGAAGCGGGCGAACCTTTTGAAATGCAAATTAAATTGTTGAAAAGGCCTTCCATGGACAACCTGCCCATGGGTATTTATATATACAATTAGCCATTTATTATTAAAAATGGAAATGGTACTGTATTCTTAAACCCAATACCGTTGACCTTTTTTCGTTTCTATGTGTTCGATTGTTGCAAAACGAAGCAATGGACATGGAAAAGAAAGAGAGGAAGAACGAATTAATTTATAAGTAATTAAACTAATTTGTGTTGGTAATTGGTAATTACCAAGGCGAGATTTAGTAAAACCCCAAAAGATTAATTAATATTGGCAAAAAATGCCGAAATAACGGCTAAAATGGCAAAAAAAAAGTGGCATAAATTATAAAAAAGCATTTTTTCTATGAAAATAAAAAATTAGCCTGAAAAATTTCAACTGATATTAATAGGGCTATAAATTATATGCTTTTGCATATTTTTTCTGCGCGCATGCTATGAAGAAAAGGGCTCAAAAATAGAATTTCTACGTTAAAATTTTTTGATTTGGTGAAGGTTTTTAGTGCATATAAAAGCATATTTTGGGTGGTTTCGAGAAAAAAAGCATATTTTGCCATTTTTGCGTTTTTAGAGCATATTTCGGTCATTTTTGTCAAATTTTCATAAGAAAAATGCAATAAAAAATGAAAAATACACCCCTAAAGATCGACTTTTTTGGAAATTAAAAAATACACCCTTGAAAATCGAAAAATTTTGAACTTTTATAAGAACTTTTGAAAAAAAATTTAGATGCAAAAGATACAAAAAAAGTAATTTTGTTTGAACATAAAATAAAAATTAAAAAAAATTCAAAATTGCATATATAAATTTTGAAATTCAATATTTTTTGCAATTGTCTAAAAAAGTTCTTTGTCATTGTTTGAAGTTTTTAAAGTCAATTCAGAATTTTTACACAATTTTTGGCATTTTTTTTTTGAGGGTTAAAAGCCATTTTTGGCAGTTTTTAAGGCATATTTTAGTGCATATTTGGGCATTTTTTCGTGTTTTAGGGCATATTTAAGGGATTTTTAGTGCATATTTTATGCGCATATTTCGCATTTTTTAGTGCATATAATTTATAGCCCTAGATATTATAAATGCGTTTTTAAATTTAAACTTTTACGTTCAGCAGAAATTCTTTCTTCACTTTCTTTGAATCTGACAATGACAGTGATTGTGAGCACGCCGAAAGGAACCAGCCAAACCAACTACACATTGGACAGTGAAAGCTACAGAGACATGAATTACATAACAGTGCCAACCAATGATTAATTAATTAATTAATTATCATCCATTTAATAATCTGTGTTATTATAAAATATAGCTAACTTATTTATTAATTAAAGGTTCGTGGTGACTTGGAACTGTTCGCGGAACCTTCATTGCTGAACGATATAACAGTCTGATAAAACTTAAAAAATATTTTATCTTTACTTCGTTAAATTATTGAGTAAAACGGTACCGGTATTTTTTGACAAAAAACCGTCTGATACCGTATGATTGATATCGGTTCCAAGAAAAAACATTTTCAAGATACTAAATTTGGTTTTAAAGTTAAAAAATTAAAATAAATATTATGGAACTTAGCTAGTTTAATTGGTTAAATGCCAATAAATGTACGAATATCATTAATTTTTTAATGTGTCAACACACAAATACTTAACTCATGAATAAATAATAGCATCCCATTCTTTCCAGTGCTTATTTTGCATCGGTATCGCCTTTACCGGTACCGGTAGTTCATTTTTTCAATACCGTAGCCTTAAAAAACCGTAACCTTTACCGTCCCCGCGCCGCGAAACCCTCTCAAATTTAGAATGACGAGAACTCGGAAAGAAAAATGGCTTTTGAAGTGTTCCCTTTGCTCAGTGTTGGCGATTCTATTCTGCTCGAGGGAAAACTGAAAGACAACGCAACCATTTTCAAAATCAATTTGTTCCACGATGTGAACGAGAAAAACCCATACGGTAAGACCATACTGTAAATTACGACAAATATTATTCAATAATTAAAAATTGGGCAAGCGGGTCAGAGATTTATGAAATGCGCCAAATAACCTATCGGGGCCAAAATTTTGCGAAATTGGAAAATTGCCTCTTTCTTTTTTTTTTGCGAATTTCGCTTTTAGAAAAATTCGAAGACAAATGAAAAATTGTAAATTGTCTTTTGCTTTTCTTTACCATTTTGCAAATAGGTCATTTGTTAATTAATATCCGCTTCTCTTCTTCTCAGCCAGTGATTTGGTTCTGCAAATTTTGTTCAACTTCACCGGGGATGGCACAATTCAATTGAGCTCATTGATTCACCAGGTAAATAAATAGCTCATTTATGTCGGAAAAAGCTAAGCAAAAGCGCGTCAATGACTCGATTTTTTTAAAAAAACTTTTAGATAAAATTTTAAAATTTTTGAAAATTTCTTTCTAAATTAAAATTTAATTCATACACGAAGTGTCATTGTATGAATTGCCCGAGGTTTTCATTAGAAAATGTTGCTAAGTCCTTGCTCTTATAAAAGGAATTACAGTATGAATACCGCAAAAAAAGTCGGAATTTTGTATATATTTATTTATTTTTTTGTGTTCGATTGGTACTAATTATGCTTTGTGGTACTAATTATGCTTTGATAAATTGAAAACGAAAAAATTTATTTTTATAGATTTTTAATGAGCATTTTATAGAAAGGAATAAGCACCGCTTCACTTGTTATGTTAGAGGTCGAATTTGAATATTTGTTTTCAGATATCCAATAAACAATTTGATGAGTATTACGCATTTCCGTCGACACTTTTCCCCGGGGAACAATTCAAAATTGAAATTGGTGTGACTTTCGAAATGTTCAAAATTTACGTTTATGGAGCATTGGCTGCCAATTTTACGCACCTTTTGCCGTCCTGGTCCGTCGACTATTTGAATGTGAGTAATTAATTGATGAATTTAACCTAATCAAAACCAATTTGCTAACCGTTCGGACACTTGCGGATGGTCTATAAATTTTCATCAGTTTGAATTCTATAATTAACAAAACAACAACATTAATAGCTAATTATGTTTTTTTTAAAATACAATGACACCAAATAAAATTGTTTTTCACAAGCAATGTCAAAAAAAAACAGTAACAATTCGAGAGATCGGCTAATGGTTCATTATTTACTCATCATTAGATATAAATGCCGGAATTTTGAGAAAAAAAAAAGTGGACGAAAACCAGGGTTTTCAAGCTGAATAGGGACAGATTTTTCTTCTTTCTCCACAGGTCGAAGGCGATTACGAAGAAGGAACACTCAGCAAATTCGCCGTGGACAGAACCAAAGGCGTTTTCCCCAACTTTGAAAACCGTTCGTTGGCCGTTCCCTATGTGATGGAAGTGCCGCCTGAGAGGCTGATCAGAAGCCACGATTCGATCACAATTATGGGCAAAGTAACCAAAGAAAATGCTACCGTCACTGTGCTGTTGCTCAACCAGGCAATCGAAACGTACGATACCGGTACGGTACCACGTGTGCATATTGTAATTTCCTTTTTGCTCACACCAAATTTAAAACATCGCCATTCGGCAGTAATTCAAATTTAATAAAAATAAATAAATAATTTTTAGTGCCAAAAAGTGTGATCGATTTCATGGACGAGCAGGGGCTGTTGATGGGTTTTGTTTAAAAAATTGAACTTAACTTGACCGATTTAAATGAGTGTTTAGTGGGCCGAGTGGTCAGTCGGGCGGACTTTTACACTGATTCGGAAGGCAAAGGACGAGTGGACTGTTCATTTTTAGCAGTAATTCAAAAATAAATTAAAAATTTTTTTTTTTAATGAAATTCAAAAACAGAATACTGATGCATGTAGCACAAACCACGCAAAAAACAGCTGTTAAATCTAATTAATTTCAACTTCCGAAAATTTTGCCAAAAAGTATAAACAAAAAGTGAAAAATTGTTTTTCTTATTTCCTCGCAAAGATGTCTTTTTTGAATGGCGTGGTCGGGAATAATTCCGAAAAAGGCTAAAATGTCGGATTTTCTCAATCCCACCACCAAACAATTAATTAATTTGTTAATTTAAGCGAAACAACACTTACGAGGGCAAACAATCGTTCACTTTCGAACCGGCGTTGGCATTTGACGACGATTTCACCTTGAAAATTTCGTTCAAAAATCATTTTGAATACAATTTATACACCAACGATTTCAACATATTTGTGTACGAAAATAACAAAATGCCTTCGTGGGCAATCGAATACATTCGGGTAGAAAAATTATTTTTTTAAGTAATTACAAAATAATTTGAAAAATGAAATCAGATCGAAGGTGACTTGGCATTGGATGAGCTTCCGGACATCGAAGACAACAGTGAGTTGGAAAATAAAAGGTGGACGGAATTGGGGGACTAAATAATGGGACCAATTTGCTTTAATTGTGCTACAAAGGCGTAGCCAAAGGCAAAGAATTTCACTTTTTAAGCATAATTAAAAACCAATTTCCAAATAAAGATGAAGCTCTTCTTTCATAATTTTTGAAAAAAGCACTTTCTGTCATATTTCCTATTTAAGGTTTGACTGGACCAAAACATAATTTATCATTTTTAATTGCTTTCAAAAGGGAATTCCGTCTTTCAATTATTCCGATTTTTAAATTTGATTTGGCTCGTTTAACCTTAAAAATGTGTTTGTTACTTTCAGGTCCAGCTTTAAAAGACTTGCGTAGCATTCTTGGCTAATTGCATTTTTTGGTAAAAAAAAAATACGACGATTTGATTAATAATATTTTTTATGTAATATTTACGTATAAAACTTTAATTGAAAGTAAATATTTTAATTACGTAATTTGGTAACATTAGCATACAAAATAATATTGAAATGCGAATGAGTATGAATTTAGCGGATTATTTGGTGGGGGAGGGGAAGGATATGCCGAGGAGCGATCGATCGGACGGAGTCTAAATGCCAAATCAGACAAATCAATTTAAATTTTTTCTGATCACGCCAAACACGCCATTTTTATGGGCTTTTCCCCATTGTCATTCTTGAATTTTGCCCTGACGCATCGTCTCAATCATTTTGCGCAAACTTTCCGCGTCGCTGGGCGTGTAAGTGCGGCTCAGCTTCTTCACATTCAGACAACAGGTGCGCACCAACGCATCGGTCACTGAAAGGGGCCAGAAATTAGAAGGAATTAGCCCTTTTCAATGTAAAAGAGAGGGAATTTTCAGCCGAAATGGCCAATTAAGCCCAGAGGAAATTCCAGTCATTTTACGAGATTATTGAAGTCAAAGTGTGGCATAGTATCGCCAAAATATATACACAAAGGGTTAATAGGGATTTATTTCGGCCCTAATTCAGTTTATGCGTCCAATCAATGACTTCATCAGTTTTATAGGTCATAGCTTTTTTTCTTACTTAGTCAATGCCTACATAACTTGGTACCAACCAAGCTTAAAGTCTACAGAATTTTTTGTAATTAAATTATTGGCTAATAAAAATAGAAAAAAAAAAATTATTCTTGGCTATACAAAAAAGCTATTTCCTTTTTTTCATTGTATTTTTAATGCATATTTGCTCTTTTCTTGCATTTAAAAGTTCCTGAGAGCTTAAACATTCGTTTGATAAATGTAATCCACTTAAATGTAATTTCGATGAGTAATCATTGTGACTTTAAATTTGAATGCTTTGATCAGTGAGTGATCAGAAATAATTTTTCTATTGTTTTTTTTTGAGACGCAATTGCTTTTAGATTTTTTGATTGGCTTATCATTATTGTACTGATAAACACATGAGTTATTTAAAATTCATAATTACCCATATAAGGGTCACAGTTTGAGGACGGACGTCGGTCCTCGAAGTAGCCCTGTAAAAAAATATTAAAAATGCAATTCTTTTCTCTTTTCATTTCTTACATAGCCTTCAACTTCGGTCTGCCGAGGAATGCCTAAAATGCAAAATAATTATTTAATTTAAAAAAGAATTATTATTTAATTATGCCAATTTCAACTTACGAACACTTGAGCAGCGACTGGCCACCTTAAATTATTCTTTTTTTTAATTATTATTCATAATATTGTTCAAATTACGCCAAAGCTGAATTTGGCGATGGTGGCCGTCTCGTGCAACCCGGTCAAACGACGTTCGTTGTCGCGACCGCCGGTCGGGTCGTAATAAGCAATCTGAATGATTTGGAACCAATTCTCAGCCCCTAAGGGGTGTTAATTCCCATAAATTTATAAAAATTAAAATTAGAGAGAGAAAGTGAATAACTTTTTTTTCATTTATTTTAAAATTTAAAAAAGTTTTTTTCTGGCCACTTATCATATTGTAGGATTAAAATTTGCCAGCAACATTTGAAACTCAATTTTAAAATTTTTTAAAAAATTATTTGACAATCCTTTTCATCTAAGCATAAAACACATTATGCCATAAATAAATAGACTAATTATAATGTTTTTACATGCTCATGATGGGATTTTGACAAGCATTCGATGGCTTCCAAAATGGTGGCATAGCCTCCGGGGTTGCGCATTTTTTCGGTGGAGAAATTCGTGTGGCATCCGGCACCATTCCAATCGCCTGAAAAAGCAAAGATAAAAACAATTACGAATTCAAAAAATGAACATTTAAATCAAAAGCATTGCCTGCGACAGGTTTCGGGTCGAAAGAGACAATCACTCCAAATTCTTCAGCCACGCGATGGAGCAAAAAGCGGGCCATCCTTTGAAAATGAAAAGCAATTTAAATGCAATTTTAAATTAATAATTTTCGGATTAATTTGAAAAACTGACCAAAGCTGATCTCCCATTTGGATTCCTTAAATGAAAGCAAAATTTGCTTCTTTTTTTATTTTAAAAATGACACCGACCTTCACATGGGCCGACTTGAAATTCCCATTGGCCCGGCATCACTTCGGCATTTGTACCCGAAATCAGAATGCCCGCGTAAAGACAAGCGCTTGAAAAAATTAGATTAAAAATGGTAAATAAAATAAATAAATTAATTAATAAATAAATAAAAGTGCTAAAAAAGAATCACCGATAGTGTGAGTCCACAATATCACGACCATAAGCCTAAAAATGATTTAACAGAAAAAAATGCCAAATAATTTAACATTAAAAGTGTCAATCTCACTTTGTTAGCTCCAGCACCGCAATAATAAGGCCCTTAATTTGCCATTTTTGAATATATTCATTCAATTTTAAAATTTTATAGAGTAATTAGAGCCAAAAAATGATTGGACGCGGAAATGACCTTGGGGCCCGGGGAAGCCGAACGGCGCCTTTGGCCATCCGAACGGGTGCTGATCAACGTCCAGCAGTGTGTACTCCTGCTCCATGCCAAACCACGCGTGCTGAATGGGGAAAAGCACAACTGTATAGGATTTAAACCAAAATGATTGGTTGCCATTAAAATGAATTAACGCATCATTAAAAAAGACACAGCCTTTTAAATGATTTAAACCGCTCATCCTTTGTTAAGCCGAAACTTTTGGACCTCTAATCCAAAAATGATTTAAATTTTCCCAAGATTCCCGCAACTGCAAATGCCATTTGATTTTCAATAATTTTGCAAATCGGATTAATAGCTGCTGAAACCCAAAAATAAAATGACATCATCACTCTAAAACGAAGGACCATTTAATTAATTAATCTTAAAAATGTGTGTTATGGCATCTGTTCGTTACGAGTGCCTTTGTTTTTCACCTCTTTGGCAGCCGCGTCCATTGTCTGCTTACATCGCGCGCGATTATTGGTCACATGTGGCTGCATTTTGTTGTCGAATGCTTCACACATTACAACTGAAAAGCAATTTAAAATATTAATATTTGATTAATTAAATTTATTTTTATTTATTTCCTTTTTCTAAAATAGCTTAAAACAAATAAAATTATTATATCATTATTCATTGTCAATTTACTTTTATGGTTGCCCATACGGAACGGATCATTGTACATGGCAACCGGTTTGATGAACACATCCGAATCGGCACCCTACAAAAAAAAAAACTTTCTGATATATAATAAATTCAAAAATGGTATTGACAAAGGATATTGGGAAAAATAAATAAATAAAATACAAGACACGAGAACGAAATCCCCCCAAAATATGAGAATATGAAACGAGAATTTTTTTAGCTGAAAAATTATTCAAAATTTACAATTTTTAAATGATGGTCAAGACCGGATTACGAACGCATAAAATCTCATATTTCGTGCTAAAATACGAGCCACGAGAATGAGACGAGCAACATCCCTGCTGGTATATTTACTCACCGATGCTTGTCCCGTCGAGGAACCGTCGAAGTTCCACACCGGTAAATCTGTGGGATTTATTTGTGTGTAATTAAAAAAGATGTATCCGTTTAATCAAATTTATTATTCTTTGTTTGCCTGACTAATTAATTTGCTGTTAATTTGGGATAATATGGTAACAACACTGATGCTCTTCGCCCCCCTCCCCCTTCCGTGTTTTTGGAAAAACATTAAAATCATGAAAGTGGCAAAAACTGCGGGTTGTTTAGGCAATGATTGAAATTGGAACATTATTCTTTTTGTATAAATAATGTCGACAGTTAAGAAGTAAACGACTTGGCGATAAACTTTTTGGCAATCATAAAGTCAATGATGTTAAGAATAGGTGATACCATTGATTGCCAAAAACACAATTTAAAATCACTTTTAATATTAATTTGATAAATTCGAGTCTCGACTCAATGAGATAAATTTTTTTTAAATTTTTATTTAGAGTTTTTGACAATAAAACAAATTGAAAGCTCATAAAGATTTTTAATTTAAATAGCACCATGAAAATCTCTAAAATCGAATTTAGAGCTTTAAATAGAAGAGCCCATTCTGCAGATTTGTCTTTTTGAATTTTTCTAAAATTTTGGAGTTATTTACTAAATGGAGAGGGGCACAGTTTCACTAATTACCTTTCATTAATTATCCCATTTTATTATGATAATGTGTTTTGGCTTTCAATTACCGTCGACTTTGGACGGCACAAAGTCCACTGTTCGCGTTTTGGAGCGCACATTTTCGCCCGACCCGTCAATCCACACATATTCCACCTGCACTTTGTTGTGCGTTGGCAACTGCATGAAGCGATGCGCAACATATTTGTTGGTGGAAAATTGATCGCGGAGATTCATCTGACAAATGTGGAAAACAAATGTAAAATTATGCCATTCTTATCAGAGGAGCAAAGTGTGATGATAGTGATCGGAGTTGGGTATAATTGCCCTTAATTACTCTCCCGCTGAATAACTTTTAAAACATTTCAAAAAGTGAAGGGTTAAAAGTTAAACATTTGTCAAATAAACCAACGGAATAATGTGAATGGGTATTTCGGCCAATATGTGATCACTGATAAGCAGTGATCATAAACAGCACTTTTTGAGTGGGATTCAAATCATGGATTTCGAACGCTCACGTGATTTTATGAGTGAATGCATTTTTAGTTCAGATCACATAATTTTCTTGAAAAAGAATTAATCGAGAGAAAGGGGAAAGGAAAAAAAGAAATTTGATGCTTTTCAATGCTTTTATATTCTTAGGTTGTGACTTCTTCTTAAAGCATTAAATTAGTAAAGGTTAAAAATTAAGAGGAAAATCAATGGGTGAGAGAAAAGCCAAAGGACCACCAAAAGGAAGAAGCAGGCGGAGGGAGGAAGCATGCTTCAATTTTTTAATTAACCACTACTTTATTTTAATTTAACGGTGAAAAAATAAAAGATATTTAACTCAGTCTGTGCTGATTAGTTAAATCAGGGTTCCAATCATTCCGTGGACTTAAATGATTTGGTAAATTGAAGGCACCTTTATTCCAAGATGTTCATGGAAATCAGCATTTTACCTATGAATGTAAAAATGGGAAAGAGCTTTTTGTCAGCTTTTTCCACTATCACCCTATATCTTTTTCTCTATAAAATTTGCTCCCCGCCGGTGGGAGTTTTACTCCGCGACAAATTTTTAAATTTCATCAGCCATCTCCAAATTTTATCGGGGAATTTCCTCCCCGGTCCCCGAATTCCAACTATATTTTTAGTATTACAAGGACTTTTACAGAAGGAAGTTCTCGAGAAATTTTGCTCTAAAAATTTTCAGCATAAATTATTTTTTTAAATTCATTGAAAACTCCGAATTACACCCAAAATCGTGTCCAGACACTTATCGGACATTTGCGCACATGTCTAAAATCATGTTCAATTCTGTTTTTTCAATCCCTGATAGCCTAAATAGCATTAATTAAATGGTGTGAAAGTGATTGTGTCTGATAATTTGATCATAAGTACATTTTTGAAAAAATCGTCAAAAACAACAGAATTAATGCTCCTAATAAAAAAAGACTGTGTTTTCTAAATTTAATTAAACAAAAAAAAAAGAGGGACAAATTATATCAATGGCCAAAAGACAATCAAAGGCAAATGAAGCATTGTTAGTAAGCATTGACAATTCAATTAAGTAATTATTACCCCATTGTTAGTAAGCATTAACAATTCAATTAAGTAATTATTACCCCTTTTATTTAATGGAAAAAGACTGGCGTGACGTTGGAAAATTTTTGATATTTGATAAAAAGGTAATAAAACGATTAAAGAGGGAAATGCAAAAGATTAAAGTAAATTAAAACTAATTAATTAATTACTAATTTTGCAGAAAAAGAGGAGGAAAAGATGCAGAAAAATCGATGCTTTTGCCAATGGACGACGAAAGAACGATTAAATAATGAAAGATGGGGCGGGGGAGGCGACGAAAGAGAAAGAAAGGGTCACAAAACACACAGAAAATATGAAAATGTGGTGACCGACCGACGACCCAAAGGCGAAAAATGGGGCGAACAAAAGCTTAGGCTAATAAATTATTCTGTGCGGACAGCAGAACAAAGCTTGAAGAGACTTGAACAGCTCAAATTAAGGCATTTTCACATTGAGAAATATGTATTCGAATTTTGTTGTTCGGGTTTTATGGTATTCATGACAAATGTTCGATTTTGTGGCAAAATGACGAAAATTGTCTTAAAATCCCCCCCCCCCCCCCGAAAATCCCTAAATTTAAAAAAAAACGCGAAATTTATTTGCTATTTCATGACATAATCAACATTTGATTTTTTGACACTGTAGTTCTGATGTGGAAATTTTCTGATGACATCCATGCATTTAAGCGAAGCCTCTAAATATTATAGGCCTGAATATGGTACCTAATTCCTTCCATAAAATGAGTTGCATTTGCCATTGTCCCGTGATTTTAGCCCCAAAATTGGGGTATATTCCCAACCCGTGATCAGACGAAATGTGAAAAGGAAAGGGGAAAGGGCCAAAAAACGTATTTTTCTTGGCTTTTTAAATTTGTAATTGTTTGCCACATAATTAGGGATCTAATTTTTCGTTTGAGAAAATGAGAGAGGGTAGTTAAAAAATATAAGAAAATGATGGATCGGTAAAGAAGTTAGCTTTGGCTTTCGAATCAAAAAAAATGCCGGGATTATTTCTCGAACCGAAAGCCCGAACCGAAAACAGCTCGGCCCAAAAAAAACTCACAAAAGTCACATTTTTACTAAAAAAAAAGTCCAATTTCGATATTCTCCTTTTCAACAATAAAAGTCAAATGGGAAGTCATTTTTGCGCGACAGTTGTCAAATTTTGAAAAGTTTTAGAGAAGGGAATGGCGAAAGTACCAAAGTCAGTGCCCCTGTTGTTATTCGCATTGGTAGATAAATATATAATTACACATAATTTTATCTGGTAGAATATCAAAAAACTATAATTAAATATAATTTAGTCTGTGTCCTCTTATCAATGTTAAGTGGAGCGAAATCACTTTTTGGTGGCAAAATGAAAGTGTCCCTTAATTTTTTTGCCTCTTTTAAAGACCCACAAATTCCCCTTGAGAAAAACTGGCCAGAAAATACAATAATACAAATTGATGTAAAAATAAGCCAATTAAAAATAAGAAAAAACAAACAAATAAACGCCCATTTATCGCATCGCAAAAAAAGGACGCGAATTTTGTCGCCGAAATCATTGGCAGTGAAAAGGTGAAAATTGACGACGACAAAATGGGGGGAGGAGATGATAAGGAATTAATGAAGAGAATGGGAAGGAATTTGATGATGCGGTGACACGGGTTAAATTGGGGGGGGGGGGCGATGGGACAGAGAGTCATTAGGACGAAAATGAATGGACGGAGGAGAAAAGTTTGAATCGATTAAAGTGGCCAATAAAATGGCAAAAATATTCCGAAAATAGAAAAATGCAAAATCCAAGGGGGAAAAGCGGAAAAAAAAGATTGATTTCAGTCATAAAAAAAGATATTTCCACCAATTAAAAATAGTTATTGATATGAAAACAAATAATAAAATTAGGAGAAATTAATCAAAAAAAGGGAAAAAACAAATCTCGATTTGTCCACCACAACAACACAAAGTACTGATGATGAACGCGGAAAAATGTGAGCGAAAACTCGTTTTCTTTTCTAAAGGCTGTTTGTCTGTGAGTTACGCACGTCATTCCATCAAATGGAAAACAAATTATTAATTTAATTGAAAAAGAGAGAGAAAATGTTTTGAAAGTGAAAATTGACAGAAAAACAATAAATTTTAAACTAAAAAACGATTAATGAAAGGCCGAGAGTTTTCTCGAGCCGAGACGGCACTCTCGAGGTGTTATGACTTTAGTCAAAAATCATCAAAATGGGCGTTAGTCCAAAAAAACATCAAATGAAAATTTTTTGATATAACTTTTCTCAGAAGCAGCCTAATTTAAAAATCTCATAGTGCAAAGTTTCAAAAAATTCGTTAAGTTTCGAAAAAGTTATGACCTGAGAAACTCAAAAACCAAGTTTTTTTGGCTCTAGTGCACTTTATGAGTCCAATCGACTTTTATGAGTCCAATTCACTTTTATGAGTCCAAACAATTGACAATACCTGGTTTTTATACAATAACTTTGTTCATGTTTGAACAAACCCTACCTTTTTGGTAGCATTCGAAAGCCCAAAGTCTAAAGAAGCTAAAATATATAAAATCTCAGCGTTTAGGCAATTACGAAAAAAGTATATGGTTAATTAAGTAATTACTGTTTGTTTTGGTTTGTAATTTTCTTGAAATGTTAAAATTCTCTTGTTTTCTCGTATTATTACATTATTCAGACTTTGTGCTTTCGAATGCTACAAAAAGGTAGGGTTTGTTCAAACATGAACAAAGTTATTGTATAAAAACCAGGTATTGTCAATTGTTTGGACTCATAAAAGTGAATTGGACTCATAAAAGTCGATTGGACTCATAAAGTGCACTAGAGCCGTTTTTTTTTTTTTGAATATTTTTGGTCATAACTTTCTTGAAACTTAATTCGAAATTTTTTCTAATTTTGCATGATAATAGAAAACACTTATTAGGGCTGTTGAATAATATCAGTATTTCAAATTTGGTTCATTTTGAGCGATGTTATGTCAAAAATTTTCTATTCGATGGTTTTTGATTAAGTCCCAGCACCCTCTCGAGTAGCAGCACCCCAAAGGGCGAACGAACACAGCCTAATTGGCACATAATTACCCCCATTTATTGGCCATCCGCCAATGGTCTTCGCGTGGCCAAAACTCACCATCATTTTGTGGCCAATTTCGACTCGAGAGCAGTGTTTGTTGGTCTTCTTGCGTTACACAGCAAATGGCGGCACAACCGAGCGGATGAGCACAGAGCGGCGGGGCGTGTGAATGTAATTATTCGCTGCTGTCAGAGGGTGGCGGAATTTTTAATTTTGCCGAAATCAATGCCAAAAAATGGGACAAAAATAGAGAGGTTTAAATGCTGGTGGTGGTTGATTTGAAATTTATTTTTTATATAATCGGGAGGAGGGGGGCGATCAGCAGACTTTTTTTGGGCTATACAATTCAATTTATAAAAATTTCATCTGTTCATTGAAAAAATATGCAATTTTGTTATCTTTTTAAAAGTGAAACAAAAATTTAAAAAAATTTCGCGACAACGAAACCCAAACGAAAATATAAAATTTTAAAAAGAAAATATATCAAATATTTTTTGACGGACGAAATTTGAGCCAATTTATTAACAATTTTTGTGCAATTTTCAGTTATAGAGCAATTTTTTTTTATGTATTCTTCCATTTTTTTACTTTTAAAAAGGAAAACGAAACCAAACGACGAAATTTCAGTGCAACCCTTTTATCCAGCTGGGCCTTTTATCCAGCTGGGCTGGTAGGTGGTGCAGGAGAAATTTTGAAATTTTTAACAAATTTAAGGTTTTAGAAATTTAACTGGAAAAATAGTTGTAAAAATTCGCCTCCCCCCCCCCCCAATATTTATTTAATTTTGAATCGCAGTAGATTTGGATAATGTTGTGAGTTTATTCAATTAAAAATTTTTTGCTTCATTTATTCACCAATTTCCCCCGATAATCTTCTCACATGGTTAAATCCTCTTTTCCATTGAACAGGTTTTTTCACAAAATTCAAAAAGTAAATTAAATCCTATTCAAAAAAATTGGAGGCTAAAAAAATAATTTGAAAAGATACAACAATAAGAGTCGAATTTGAATTGTTAACGAAATTTGTACTTTAAAAATTAAATTCTCAAATAAAATAAATTTTAAAGAAAACAAAATTGTTGACAAAAAGTGTAAAGATGTCTTATTAAGAGCAGAATCTATGCAATGTGTTGTTTGTTTTTAATTTATTTCAATTAATTATGTAATAAATAAAAATGGGTACTTTTCCGTTTTTGAATATTCATCGCGCTTTTTGTTGACGTTTTTTAATTTAAATAAATGTGGGGCCCCCAAACGAAAAAGTACCTAAAAATGAATTTCAAAGAAAATGAATTGAAAATTAATGGAAGAAAATAGGAAATTATTTTGGTGAGATTTTTTATTTCCCATTTTTGGATTGCGAAATATTTGACCTGTTGTCAAATGAATGAATGATGAAGAATGATTGTGCACATAGTGCTATTTTTGTATTTTTGTGGGGTTATATTGCAGAAGATTCCCATCGCCCCTTATTACCCCTCATTACCACCATCATTAGCGGAATGGAGAGTCAGTCGTCAGTCCATGCCCCAGCCATGTGATTGATACACATTCACGAGCAAAGAACGGCACAACCAACGATTGATTTTCATTTATTTTTATTAATGAACAATTCGATATATTTATAAAAAAAATAATTATTAATTTTTATCCTTCTTCAAAACCGAAACAACAAGAAAACTGCTGACCGTGCTGAGTTGTATTTTTAACATGGTTTTAAGCGAAGCTTTTATAAATATTTTATATAATTAATAGAATAGAATAAATACGGAAATAAAGAAATCAATTTAATATAAGCTTTAAAAATAAGAATTTTAAAACTTAAATTTTTTGTTAAAAATGCTTTTGAAATAAAATATGCACAAAATGTTTAGATTTAATTTAAAACTAAATCTGCAGCTTTATTTTGATGAGAAATGCTCAAAAAAAACAACATATTTTTAGCCGAAAATATTTTGTTTTGACGTCAATATCCATAATAAAAAAAAATTATTTTGAGCATTCATAAATAAAATTTTATAAGAAAACATTTTCAACTTTTTTTTCAATATTTTGCCTTTTTGGATTTTACAAAATGCTTAAAAACCAAAAATATACCCCTAAGAATTAAATATTTGTTTTGAAAAAATTGGTTCCAAATCGCACCCAATTGTCCTCGCTTACAAATTTTGGAATTTTACTTGAAAGTTAAGAATTTTTATTTCAACACGCATTTTGTACAATGTTAACAATGAGTGCGTCTTTTCGACAGAGAAGGCCTTTGGCATAAATCTATCGCATAATATTGACACGATTCGGCGCTAGTTAAAAAGAATGGATTTTTGAAATTTTTTTCACTTTTTTAAACTAAATTTTTTTTTTTGTTTTTCTTTTTTTGATGGAGAATTTGTTTTTTAACAGATGGTACGCATTTCACGCTATTTAATAAATTGAAAATAATTTTTAAAAGAAAATTTGGCACTAATTAAAAAGTGACAGATTTAAAATTTTAACAAAAACCAAAGGGGGGAGGGACCCTTTTGTTTTCGCAAAATTTTTGAGATAAAAAATCATGAAATATTTTTATTCGCCATAATTGTGCTTTAAATGCTTAATATTGTAAGGTAGATCCGGGTTTTCTTGTTTGCCGGCCGAAGCCCTAGGAATTTCACATTCTCACATTTTATTTCATTTCCATTTAATGTCCCTTTTGCTTATTGTACCGCCCCTCCCGACGATAATTGATCGATCACATTCATTTTTCACTTGTATTTAATGTTCGCCATTTCAAGCGAAGTAACTTCAGTCTCTCCGGGATAAAGCCACTTATCCCAGAGTGTGTCCATCAAAGGCGGGATGGGCTCCCTGGGCTTGATCATCCCATGGAACCCTTCCTTCGGGAGTTCATGAGTTCCTTCCCCAATGTTCCCCATTTGCCCTCCCAATTTGGAGTTCCAGTCCCAGCGCCAGCACGCCCCACCGCGCACGGCCGCGTTACTGGTAGCACCGGATGGTTCTGCAATTTGTAGACTTTTCATCGGCCTGGGCGGACAAAGGAGCAATGGAACGGAGGTGAGTCAAAGCGGGAGACTGAAGAAGCGCCTGCTGAGAGAGGAAAAAGCGCTTCGGCGGTATAAAAGGCCCCCGGGGGAGGACTCGAAAAAATACCCCAAAAATGGGATGCCCCGAAAGGGGAAGGAAACAAAAAAAGCCCCAAAAATGGGATGTCCCGAAAAAGGGAAGTTTCAAAAACTCCAAAAATGGGATGCCCCGAAAAAAAGGGAAGGAACAAATACCCCAAAAATGGGATGCCCCGAAAATAGGGATGGAAACAAAATACCCCAAGAAATGGGATGCCCCTAAAAAAGGAAGCGTAAAATACCCCAAAAAGGGATGCCCCGAGAAAAGGGAAGTGATAAAAAAAAACCCCCAAAAAAATGGGATGCCCCGAAAAAATGGAGGAAACAAAAACCCCAAGAAATGGGATGCCCGAAAATAGGGAAGGAAATAAAAACTCCAAAACGGAAAGAGGTTAAATGCTTCGGCAGTAATACGGTAAAAGCTGCTCTACTGTAAATGTTTGATTTGGGTTCGACCGAAGTCTAACGAAGGTAGGTGAGTTAAATGCGGGAACATGAGAATGGCCTAAAAAAAGAGAGGAATTTGGCTTCGGCCGTATATGAGTTCAAATAAAATTGGGGATTAGCCAAAACAAAAGGTGTAATTTTGTCACTTAATTATCCGGCAAAATGTCTTAGAAAATTTGCGAAAAATGCTTCGGCAGTTTTAAAGTCAAGAGTGAAAAAATTCAAGCAAATTCGAAATCTTACAATCTTAAGAAAAATGGCTCAATACAGTACTCCTTGGACTACGGTAGGAAAAACATTCACAAATTGTTTGTTTGTTCAAAGTCCGCCATGGGTGTAAATTGGCGGATGCTGAAGGAGCGAAGAGGACTCTGCCCTTCCCCTTGCCGTGGCCATTCTCCCTCGCAATATCCCTTTGCTTCCTTCCCTGTCTTTCCCACCGCTGTTTGTTCCCCCCCCCCTCCCTCGGCGATGAACACAGCGATTGTAATCTGCCGTAGAAAATACGACAGAATTACCGCTGCATTAGCGCTTGGCTTGCCGCTGTTTTGTGATGTTGCCTATACGATTCCCAACCACCCCTTAGGCGTCGTCCATCATTTAGCCATTTGAATTTATTTGTACAATTATTAATTGTTGGATAATTTTTAATTGTTTTTAAATTTAATTGTTTATTATTTTAATTTCTTTATTTCTTTTTAGCGAAAAGCACTTAATTCAACGATCTCTCTTCAATTCATTACCGACAAAAAAAAGGACATCAGCAGCGATCAATTGAACATCGGACGGAATTGCCTTGGTGGACATTCGACAGTGCCACCAGCGACAGTATGTTTGAAGGGCGAAATGGCTGCTAATTGGGACGGTAATTGTGACTTGGCCCATTTTAGTGAAAATTTGAAATTGAAGGGAAATAAGAAGCAAATTAATTTTAAGTATTCTTTTTAGACGTCAGTGCTTCGGCAATTTTTGGCATCAAGCAACGGTATCGTGCTTCGGCGGATTCAAAGCAAATTGAAAGGAACTCCGACTGTGGGCGAACAATTTGAATCGGTATTTCGGTGGGTTCGAATTTAATGGCTGGTGAATTAGAACAATTAATGATTGCCCAAAAGCCCAAAAATTGTTTTTTTGGGAACTAGGGACCGGATTTTGAGTTTTCTTTGTCTTTCAGTGCACTCCATGCACTGTTTTTGGGCCTGGGTATTCCGTCTGTTAGACATTTACGGTATGCTGTGATCAGCCTAAGCTTGTTAATTCTTGCCTAAATCGAGAGTGATAATTTAGAATTTTATTTAAATCAACTGATCATATTTCAGTGGGCTTGGTTGAATGAATGACACATGAAAAAATTCTATAAATTCTTAGGCACGTCGAGCTACGGTGCGCGTCTTCCCCGCTTCGGCCATTTCAACGGATTTTGTGTGCTGTTCGACTACGTGGAGAGTGCAATTGGACCCCTTACTCAGCGATCACTACGAGACAGTGAACGGACAAAGGCAACGACTGACTGCGGACTGTACAACTACGGACATTTACATCTCGGACTTGGCACTTCTGAGCGCAGGTCGGAACAGAGTGACTTTAAAAAATAATTGAAACAAACAAAACACGGAACAATAATAAATAAGACCGAAAAGGGAAAAGAAAAATTAAATTAGGAATTGCTTCGGCAGCACAAAGGCAACAGAATTTACTGAAGTTTCAGTGTGACTTCTTTGGTTGATATTTTTAAAACGCTTCGGCGATACAAAAGCACAAGATAATGCAAAATAATGGGGAGCTTGGTAAAATATTTTATCTGAACACCCTCACAGCTATCGGTGCTTCAAATCCTTTACCTCAAATATTTGATGGTGAAACTGCTTCGGCATTTTATGAGTGGCAAATTAAATCTCTGGATTATGTGGATGTCTTTGGATCAAATTGGTCGGAAGCAGACAAAATAAATCGACTTAAATTACACTTAGGTGCTCATACGCGAACAATTTTTGAAAAACTTTTGCCAACCGAGAAGGATACATTAAGCAATGCTCTGAAAAGCATCAAATCGAAGTTGGATAGTCCACATTTCAGGGAATTAGCTTATAGGAAATTGGCTACTTGCTATCAGAGAGATGGTGAGTCAATGGACGAGTTCATAAAACGGTTAGTTCCTCTAGTGAATACAACGACTGACCAATTTCCATCAGGAGCGAGGGAGGAGATGCTCTGTAGGTGTCTAATAGAGAAAATGAGGCCTGAGTATCAGCGTTCGCTTCAATTAGTGGCTCCATTAATAGGGAAAAATGATTTCAAAAAGCTGACGTCTTACATTCAAAAGTTAGAGATTTCGGTAGAAAGTGAAAAGGGCTTCGGCATTCATTCATTAAAAATCGGTAGGTCAGAGTGCAACAGAAAAGAGGATGAAAGGACCGAGCAGGCAAAACACTCGACTTCGGTCAGGCAAAATTATATGAGTAGGGAGACTCGACTCTTCTGCGAATTCTGCAACCGACCAGGGCACATTCAAAATGAATGTTGGTATTGCCCTCGGGATTTTCCTGGTCCCTCTAATTCAGAAAATAGACAAAATTGGGAACAATCAGCTGAGAGTCATGACAAAAATGATTGTGCTAGTGAAACACAACAATTGAGAGAGATGATTGAAGACTTAGCACTTGAAGTACGCGAAATGAAAGGTAATAGGAATTTTTCTTAGGAAATCATCAGTAAAATAAATTCTTTTAAAATTTTGAGGGTTCATTTAAAGGTTGAGGTAATTGTGTTGTTTTTTTTAAACCCTAACCTCCCTATTCCATTTCAGATTGCGGGCGACACTGAGCGAATGAACGGAATTGGTGGGACTCGAGTGGTTCTATTACAGAAAACAGGCCTAACACCCCTCTTCCCATTTTCAGGACTGCCGGCCGACCATTGGAATGCAAGCGACTGGCGACGGAGGACATTGGACCGGCACCACGACGCGATGAAAACTGGTTAAAAATGTCAAAATTTCATGCTTCATAGGCAAAATTTGGAAATTGTTTTTTCATGTGCTTCGGCAGTAAAAATGAAAAAAGTCCTGATCAGTTCTCGCAGACAAAGGTTGATGGCTGGGCACTTTGCCAGAGATGCCTGAGTCTTGAACTGGATCAGGGACGACCCAATGTAAGGTTGGGAGTGAGTGGCACGAAGCATAAAATTTTGATTTAAAATTGGAAAAAGGGCATGAAAATTAGCATAATTATTTTTAAAATAATTTTCTTTGCTTAGGCAAATTTTGAAGCGAAAATCTTGGTAAGAGACCAGGGACGGTCTTTGGTAAGGTTGGAGGTGTAAGGTAGATCCGGGTTTTCTTGTTTGCCGGCCGAAGCCCTAGGAATTTCACATTCTCACATTTTATTTCATTTCCATTTAATGTCCCTTTTGCTTATTGTACCGCCCCTCCCGACGATAATTGATCGATCACATTCATTTTTCACTTGTATTTAGGTTCGCCATTTCAAGCGAAGTAACTTCAGTCTCTCCGGAATAAAGCCACTTATCCCAGAGTGTGTCCATCAAAGGCGGGATGGGCTCCCTGGGCTTGATCACCCATAGGACCCTTCCTTCGGGAGTCATGAGTTCCTTCCCCAATGTTCCCCATTTGCCCTCCCAATTTGGAGTTCCAGTCCCAACGCCAGCACGCCCACCGCGCACGGCCGCGCTACTATATTCATCATTAAATATTTAAAAAACAAAATAAAATTTAGGCCAAAAAGAAGTGAAAATTTTTTTCAAAAGTCCATTCTTTTTAACTAGCGCCCATGATTCTTACTTTGGGGGGGGGGGGGGGCGAAATGCAACAAATGAATAAAAAGTAATATAAATTTTAATTGTTTTAATAATATTATTATATGGAGAAATCTTTGCAAATGTTTAAGAAATGCATTTTTTAGAAATAAAATACTAATTTTATATGCAATTTGAAAATTAGCCAATCATTCAAATCTTTTCAAATTCAGATGAATAAAATGAAATGTATATGAAAATCAAAATTCTTGTTTCAACTTTGCGCCGAATGCCTATAAAAGCTCTATTAACTTCCCCACTTGGACTCGAGAAATGAATGACTCTCGAAAACTCGATGACTCATTGTTTTGGGATGGAATCATGGCTATACCACTCCCCTTTTAACTTTTTTAGTTATACAAAAAATTTACAGACTTCATAAGTAAGAAAAAGGTTGGGCCTCAAAACTGGGGAGGCTTATTGATTGGACACATAAACTATGTGCTGATTGATTGGTTCTTTATTTGAGTAAATTTGGAAAAATGAAATGAGATCAAATAAATAATCGATTGGGTGCAAAAATGAATAAATGTCTCTTGTATTCCGCGTCTTCTCTCTTTGCAACGCACCATCGTTGTTGGGCCGATCAATGCGCGCGCCTTTGTCACACAAATATTGAGCAATTTCGAAATTTCGCTTGTTCAATGCCAAAATCAACGCAGTGTTCCCATCAGAATTGGCGACTTCGATGTTCGCGTTGCCCTCCTCAACGAGCAATTTGACTGAAAAAATAGAAATGAATTGTCATTGATTAAGGGGCGATTTTGGGTTAAATTTTGAAAATTTTAAAAAGATGAGTTTCCGCTAACTGACCAATTTGCAAGTGGCCTTGCACATGCAATAAGCAGATGCGTGATCTGAGCAGCACCACTTTTCTTCTGGTTGATCTTCTGCTTGACGTTGGCACCGTTGCCGACCAAAAATTTGCACAATGCAAAATCGCCTTTTTTGACAAAGAGATGCAGCGGCGAAATGCCTGAAAGCACCGGTAAATTTTAAAATTTTGGATTCTCGCATGTCAATTGTATTTATTTATTTATTTTTTCTTACCATTTTTGTCTGTCTGATAAATAATGGCCAACGTACAATTTGTTTCGCATCAAAGCATAAGCCAACGCCGTGTCCCCATCAGAATCAGTGCTTTCGATGTCCGCCCCGGCTCTCTCCAAGAAGAATTTGACTAAAAAATACAAAATCAATATTCAAAATATTAAATTGCAAATGTCATTCTTTAATTGGTATTAATTAAAAGCTGCTCGTCCCGTTTCGCATAATTTTCAATGAAAATGTTTTAAAAAACCGAATTTTTTATCGTAAATTTCCTAAAGCTCTTAAAATTTTTTAAATCCGAATTCTTCAAACACTGACCAACTGGCAAATGGCCATTTCCACACGCAATATGCAAAGGCATAATTGAAAAAAAAAGCAAAAATTTAAGGTTTTTTCTAAATTTTCGGAGGGGGGGGGGGGAACGTAGTGCACTCACTGACTATGTTTGCTTCTTTCCGTTTCCATCACGAACAAAAGTGCCGTATTCATTTGGATTCTGTCCATTTTCCAACTGAAAGGCAGGAATTACAGCGATTTAATAACTAATTGACAATTAGTAATTGTTGTGCCTTATTATGCGTGTCGAGTTGAATTGTAACGGAATCGGTGCCATCGATCGGTTGGACGAATTGCGCCTTTTTCCAACTAAAAAGTGCAAAAAAACAAACATAGAAAATCAATGAAGCGAACAGCAATTTGAGCTGGAAAACGAAAATTAAAAGCCACCCCATTCACTCACAAAAAAAAAGGAAAAGGGGGAGGGAGTGAAAGGAATTGGCAATTTATGACAGGAAAACGACCAATTTTAATCTCTTCGTTCTGAGTGCTGGTCGCGGGCGGCACTGGCGGAGGGTTGGCGATGGGCCCAGCAGCGGACGGAGAGCGCACAGTGCCGACAACGGCGGAATTCTGTCGTCCTCCTTGACCATCAAAGATGTTGCGGCTTTCGCTGTTGTCGGCCATGTCGTTTTTGGGCCCATCAGAAGCGGAATTCGTAAATATGGAGAAAATGACAATGTACCGACTGAACACGAAGAGAAAGAAGACGAATGGGTCGACAAGAAGCAATATTTTAAGCTAAACGATTTTGTGAAATTAAAAAATCCGCCGCTCTAGCTTTCCCCGGCGGCGCAAAAGTCTTTGGAAAAAGCGCGCCGCAAAAAATGTTTTGAAAAGCAAAAACTGATCAAAATCGATCTCACTGATCATGAAAATGATTTTAATGATAATTAAAACTAAATTGTTTTTTGAATTTTTTGCTTGATAAATTTTTTTTAATATGGAAAATTGAAAAATCCCGACCCCGAACTTCGTGGAGAAAAGGTAAAAATGAATTTTTTTTAACCATCCTGAAAAATTTTTATAAAGAAAAGTAAATTTGCTTTTTTGGTGCTGTTAGTTTTCGACAGTGGTGATCTCGACAGTGTTGGTTTCGACAGTGATTGATTTCGACAGTAAAGCTTATTTTTTAAAAACTTGTTCTATATGGCATAAGTCTCGTTAACTTTTGACAATTAAAATGATAAGAACATGGCTCTTACACATTGCAAAAGGGTTCGAGATTTTCGAATTCTTGCTTGAGAGCCTGTAGATTTGAATTTTGGCACGCAAACCCGGCATTAGTTAGCAGATTTTCCCACACGATTCGAGAATCTTATTAAAGAATTTGTTGTATTTTTGACTACATTCCAGCAGTAGATATTTGTAGAGAAAAAGTGAAAGCGATAAATTTTTGCAAAAAAATCATTCAAGTCTTATTTTTATTACTTACTTCAATTAACAATTTTGTATATGCAAATTGTATATTCATATAAATTCATGTGTACAATAAATCATGTAGAAAATTAATTAAAAAGTACTGTCGAAATCAACTACTGTCGAAACCAATCACTGTCGAAATCAATCACTTTATTGTTTTCTGATTAATTGGATTTTAAACAAAAACACTCAGGAAAATAGACCATTCTTAACATATTTTATTAACAAATTGAACTCAAATTTTCAAAAATTTCGGTGTCCCGATAGGCGCCAATGAAAAATTTCGTTTAAATTAAAAGTTCAAAACGGGTGAGAAGAAAGAATGAGGGAGGAGTAAAGAGCCAAGGTCTGACAGGTGATTATTATGCACTAAGTTATTCCTTTGGCGACATGAAGTTTGGGCACCAGAGTGAGGGATTTCAAAATATAAAACAAAATAAATATATAAAATGTTACACAAATCATTAAAATTTAGTAAATTTTAACAACCCTTGTGCTCAAAAATTTCTATGTTCTTGAAAATTAAAAAATTTATGTAGTGAAACCTGGCAATCTTATTATTTACTCAATTCTTACAGCTCTTTAACGTAGGGTTAGACGTATATTAGTTTCTGTTTGGACTTAGACCTGAATACCGGCTTAGTTGGGCCCGAAATAACAAGAGACCCATTTAATTCTATTTAAATTTAAACTCATAAAATTTTAAGTCTTGAACAGACCGAGCTTTGTAATGTTATATCTAAGTTATAAATAATACATATGTATGGCATTGATATAAAATGAATGGTAATGAGTTCAGCAAAATAAGCATGCTTAATCAAGTGAATTTTCGTTAAAAAAACTTTCTATTCCTAATTTTATTAAATTTACAATGCTTTTAAATTAGATGGTTGCAATTTATAGACAAATAAAAATATTTTTATTTTTTAAATCCTTAATTTGGTGAAAAACTTCCCAGTGCCCAAATTTCTGGTGCCCAAACTTCCTGGTGCCCAAATTTGGGGATGAATTTTTGAGAACATTTTCCATTTCTTACAAATTAGGGATGTGTTTTTGAAATTCTTCAGGTCGATTCTTAGGGGTGTATTTTTCGTTTTTATTGCTGGGAGACGGTTTTTTGTCAAAATTTTACAAAAATGCCAATTAAGCACAAAAAATAAGCATGAAAATGCTAAATTAAGCATAAAAATTACATGCTCAGCATTAAGCACGAAAATACCTTTTGACTAGAGCTGATCGGGACCGGGAATTTTGACAAAAACCGGGACCGGGAATTTTCGGGTTGAAAAACCGGGAATTTTTGGCTGGGAAAACCGGGAAAAATCGGGACTAGTCCCGGTCCCGGTCAAAACCGGGACTTCGGTACTCATTTGTAAGATTACCTATTTGCCTTTTTTGACGTTGGAAAAGGGAAACCCAAACGGAAAACTTTTATTGGTCAATTAATTCATGAAGATAAAGATTGTTTTAAAAACATATCTTCGAGCCGCGGTTAATAGGGCTGGGAATTATTTATTTCAATATTTTGGAGGTTTTTGTTTTTTGAAATATTTTGGCATTTTTTGAATTTTTCATGTAAAATTGAGAAATATTTTAACAAAATGCAATAAAAATGACTTTTTTGAAGCGATCACATTTTTTGGCGACTTGTCCAAAAGAAGTTCAAAAATTTTTCCATTAAATTTGTTTTTTTTTTCTTATCCAGAATTTTTGATTTTATAATCTTACTTCTTTTGGAAAAATGCATTCAAAAACATAGAAAAATGAAATGAATAAATTTTTTGGTAGTATTATAAGCCGTTTATTATTTTCAAGAAAAATGCAATGAATAAATTTTTTGCTAGTATTATAAGCCGTTTATTATTTTCACACCACAAATTTTTTCATTTTTTTCATTAATATGTATTTCCTTAATATTTCGGACTTTTTTCACTATTTTGATTAATGTTTCGGCATTTTTCGTTCAATTTGCAAATGACATCACTGACATTATTCGCACGTACAAATTTTGTTTTTATATTGGTTAATAATTAAGGACAAAAGGAAAACATTATTGGATTTAATGAAAAAAAAATCTTTAATGGATAGAGCTGAACCGACTTCTAATTTGAATTTTTAATGTTAACGATGTGTGAAGAAAAATAAAAAACTTATGGGGCCTCAAAAACCGAAATTTTAATGCCTGAGGTCATATTTCCAACTCTGTTCACTTTCTATTAATTTCCCGACATATGAAGTTGACGAATTTTGGTTTATTTTCACAAAAGAAAAATCTCATATATTTTTTAAATAAAAAAGGGTTTTTCAAATTGTTTAAGTCGCTAAAACGCATTTTGTACAATGTTAACAATGAGAGCAAGTCTTTTCGACAGAGAAGGCCTTTTGCATAAATCTGTCACATATTGCCACGATTTTACTTTTTTTGGGGGGGGGGGGGGGTGGGGTGAGGGAGGGGAAATGCAACAAATTGATGAAAAGCATCAGTAATAACAATTTGTAATTATTTTTATTTTTTTTAGTCTTTGCAATATTTTTAATAAATTTTATAGCAATTTGAAAATTGGAATATAAGCCAATCTTTTAAATTCAGATGTTTGTGCTTGCAATAGTAATGCTTTTAAGTATTATTTGCTCAAATGGAATTTACGGAGTTGGACTGAATGAAGGCAATGATTTATTTGATGAATTGTGGCAAAATGCTTTATCATCGGCGGAATTGAACAATTTGGAAACAAATAATGAAAAAGCCAAGAAAATAAAAATTGAAAGAAATGACGAATTTATTAATGAGGAAATAAAAAGAGAACCAATTTCTGAGCAATTTGTTAATGAAGAGCAAAGAATAAAAACAGAAACGCAAATTAAGGAAGAAGCAGCGGAAGAGGAGGAAAAGCCGACGGACGGAAAAATTCAAAAGGGACAAAAAGCAAATGGGACACAAAAGGCACAATTTGAAGTTAAAAGGGAAGGACCAAAAAATGGAATCGGCGACAATTTTATGCCAAAAGAAAGTGACAAGGGAACATTTGGAACTGTAAGTGCCCAAATCACTTTAAATTCACTTATAATACATATAAGTAGGGCAGCAAATTATATGGAAATCCTTATTTTTTTCCTGGACTATGGGAGGCCTGAAACGCACGAAAAACATGTTTTTAGCTTGGTTTGAAGCTTCTAGGATGGATTTCTATATCCATATTTTCCAGATGTCGCGATTTATGTCCACATTTCCATATTTGTCCATATTTTGGCATTAACTCCATATTTTATGTCCATATTTTGGCATTTTTCCAAAAAACCTCTATTAGAACGGCTACCATCAGCTAAATGGGCCTTTTTGACCCCCTAAAGACCAGAATTCCAAAAAATAATTTTTTAGAAAATTTTCTCGAAAATATTGAATAAATTTAAATTTTCTCAAAAAAAGTTTAATTTATGTCAAAAATAAGCAAAAAAGCGAAAAATTCGCTATTCGGGTTGATTTTTCGTAAAAATGAGTAAATTTTAGCTTTATCGTGTGTTTTTTCTTCTAAAATTATATTTAATGCCATATTTAAACACTTATGAAAGTTTTACTTTAAATTTAGTGAATTTGAAGAAATTTTGAGAAATTATACCCTCAATTTGGAAAAATTTATGTCCATGTTTTGCAATTTTATGTCCATATTTTGCAATTTTATGTCCATATTTTGCGATTTTTGGTCCATATTTTATGGCCATATTTCGAAAAGCCTATCAAATTAAAATACCAGACAAAATAGTTATGTAAATTTAAAGTACACATTTAAAGTTAAATTTTAAGAATTAGTTTTATTAGAAAAAAACATAAAATAAAATTAATATATTATTTTAAATTAAACTTATGCAGGAAACAATAGAAAAGGTGCGAATTGTTAATGAATTCCTGGAAAGGAGAAAAGAGAGCAAAAACAAAAATGAAAATAAAAAGGGAAATTACAATAAAAATGAATTAAAAATTGCTAAAGAATTGGGCGAATCTCTCAAAAACATTTATAAATGGAAAAAGGAATTTAATATTAAAGCAAATAACAAAAATGATGATACAAAACTGAGAATTGTTAATGAATTTGATAACATAAAGAACAGCTACAAAGTTAGAAATGCTTTCAAAAAAGAAAATCGCGTCCAAATTGAGAAAGAAATTACCAAGGAATTGGGCACTTACCGCGACAAAATTTACGAATGGAAAAGGCAATTGGCACTTTCGCATAAGTGGCAGAAAACGGTACTGAGTCATTCAAACCCCAAAAATAGGCACTAACAATGGAAAATAGGCATTAAAAACCTCAAATTTAGGGGGGTGTAAAATAACAAAATTCATTCAAAAAGGTAAAAAAAAAAATAAGTCAAATCAGTATTGAGTTAGATTTTTTTAAATTCAAAAATGGGTCCAAAAAAAAAAATTTTAAAGACGATTTTTGAGAAAATTTTTCATTTCTTAGGGGGGTATTTTCAGAAATTTTTGGCTCGATTCTTAGGGGTGTATTTTTCGTTTTTATTGCATTTTTGTTAACAACTTTTGGACAAAACGCCAAATAGGCAAAAATTGGTTTCTTTCAAATTTTTTAGGCTTTTTAAGCTCTAAAAATAAAAGCCTAGAAAATAGGCACTAATAACTCGAAAAGTAGCTTAACAACAGCCCAAAAAAAAACATGTTTTTCGTGCGTTTCAGGCCACGGGGAGTAGAAAACCTTAGTGCTATCTAAGAAAGTAAGATTTAAAACTTTGGTTGATTTTGAACAAAACTATAGGCAAAATTTTTTATTTTGATGGATTTTTGAGTAAAGTCATACAAAACACCCAGAAAACAGCGGAAAAAAGACAAAAGCCAAAGCAATGCAAAGAGTGGGAGGAGGGAGAGAAAATGGAAATAATTGAAAAGTATGACGAAATGATTCAAGAGTATAAAGACAAAAAAGGATTTGGTGGAGAAAGTAAAACCAAAATCGAATGTGCCATTGCCAAACAATTGGGCACATCGCGTGCCATGGTTTATGAATGGAAGAGGGAATTCTGTAAGTGAAATAAACGTTTTATGGGGAGACAAATTAAATTTCCCATTTTAGACACATAAATTTAAATTTTCCCATTTTTAGTTCCATCAAAAAAATTTTCTGATTTGGAAAAGGCGAAAATAATTGAGCATTTTCACAAAGTGAAAGAGCAATTTTCCGAAAAATTCAAAATGAAAGTGAAAAGAGAAATTGAAGAAAAAATTGCACGAAAATTTGGTTGTACCCTAAGAACAATTTATACGTGGAAAAAGAAATGCAAAATTTGATTATTTCTTTTTATATATGTAGTTGGAATTATTTCGGCAGAGTTAGCAGATGAAAATTTTCCAAAACAAAATTTGCTGCCAAAAAAGACTCATTTTTTAAAACTTTATTCCAAAGTAAAAATTTTTTTTAAAAGATCATTGTATTTTTCACCATAATTGATCGGTTTCAGTATTTTTTTTTTGTCAGAAACAATCATTTTCTTAAAATTCTGAGAAGGAGAAATGGTAGTTAACTTTGTCTGGGCCAACCAATACAGTTCCAGCATCATTTTTAACCAAATTTTGAAAATTAAACTGAATTTTGTATCAGATTTTCACAAAAAAACGCCTTTTTGAATTTTTAGCTTAATTTTTGAAAAAAACTTGAGAATTTGATGTCCAGCGGAGTGATAAGCGCCGCGGGAAATTTTAGAATTTTTTATTAAAAAGATTTTGAGCAGAAATGAGAAAATGACAAATTTTGAGGATTTTCCAAAAAAAAAACTTAAAAAAACCACATAAACCAAAAACATTTTCAAAATGAAGCGTTAATTTGTTTCTCAAAAAATCATAAAATGAGGTCAAAGTCTTACATTTTAGCAAAGATTTTATTTTGTTTTTATCAAGCACCTAAAAATCCAACAAAAACCTAATTTTGAGGGAAACACACATTTAAATGGGTAATTAATGATCAACAATCATTCGGTCCCGTTCTTTTCACTTCATTTTCACTTCTACAGCGGATGACAACTCGGAGCAGGAGAAGAGTCGAGAGGACTAAAATGGAAAATAAAACCGCAAAATTATAAATAATTTCACTTTCTCACCCATCATCGTAGTCATCCGCACCTTCAGAAACAACAATTGAGTGCCACATATCCATTTCTTCAATTCGGGACTTAATTGCCTCCTTTTCCCACTTGGCCCATTTGTTTTCCGCTCGTGCAATTGGACAACGGACCAAATGGCATTTGCCATCTTTTTTAAATGTCAATCGTTCGCCCGTCAATTTGTTGGTCAGATCGAACGGCACAACGGCGGTGAATTGATCAATTGATGAAAGGCAAAAGCGAGGGACATAGATGAAATTGGCAGGAGAACGAGCATTGACAAAGTCCTTAAATAGGAAAGTCACGGACGTTTAAATGTAAACATACAATATTTGATGATGTTAAAAACTCAACTTTTTAATGAATTTTTCAAAGAAAAATAAATTTCCTCTCTCTTCCCCTCACTCTCCATTTTCCTCTCTCTATTTCTCTCCCTCCCCTCCCCGACCTTTACAAAGTTCCTTCCCCTCCCTCTGCCGACCGCACACACGAACCAAGTCAGCAGATAAAGCTTAATGGATATAATTCAACCATCAATCACCTTCTTAAGCAATTCTATTTTGGTGGACCAATCCCATTTGTCCAAGTCCAAGTCGCATTTGAGCACTTTTGGCACACCGTCCGGACGAGGCGACAAAAGCCATTTGGCCAAAGTCTGTCCATCCGACGAATTGGCGCTGTCGTCGGGCGGAAAGTCGGGGAAAACATCGCCGACGGAATAAATTTTGCGAAGCGACGGACAATCGGAGAGAATTGTCGGGACGAATTCACGCAACTTGCGCAAGTCATCAGTTGGCAAAAACAGCAAACGAATGTTGTCTTTGAGCAGTGGCCAAATGTTGCGCAATACGAATTCCAAATTGCGCTCATGGAGCGCTCCGATGAACAAATTCGTCCCACCGACCGCAAAAAGTGGACGGAAACTGCGGAGAAATTCCATGGCATTGTTATCCAAGTAACTGAAAATTGTTGTAAATGTTATCGCAAATCAATTTATCAGTTCAATTTACTTTATCAAAATGCGCTCGAATCCGACGACTTTCTTTGGCATTGGCTTTTGAGGGATTGGCAGTGATTTCGAGTGAAAATTGACAATTTCAGTTTCCTTTTTGCCATTCTCTCCGCTTTTGCTTCGAATTATGATAGAGCCCAATGCCCATTTTCGAGTTTTGAAGTGTTCATCGACGAAATATTCAAATCTGTGGCTGATCAGTGCGATGCCAAGGCCAAGTTGAAAAGGCGTAAGTAAACCGAACACCGCCAGCCAACAGTCGCCGGAAATGAAGCTGAAAAACGGAAAACAAATGATCGATAATTAATGAAAGGTCATTTAAAATCACATTGCTTTTTCCATCTTTTCCGCCGCTTCTTTTGGATCGTCTGACATTTTAATTGGGACTTTTGAGAGTGAAATTAATGTAGCAAAACTGAAAAACCAAAAATATTTTCATAAAATATGTAAATAAATTAAAAAAGAATGAATTGAGAATGATTTAGGGCTCCCAATCAATAACCATACTCAAAAAAATTTTGGCTTTTGAAAAAGTTATTAAGAAAAATTTAAAAATTTAGACTTTTTCGCAATTTTCATGTTATGACTTTTTTGGTAATTATCTAATCGACAAGCAATACTTTAGAAAAAGCCTGTAAGCTGATAATTAGGGGCCCTCCAATTTTTAGGTTTTTACCTATTTTTTCCTGAGTTCCCAGTGAACTGAAAAGCACAAAAATTTTTTGAAAAACTTATTTTCACCTATTCTGGCATTTTCCCAAAATTTGTTAACAAAAATCAATAAAAACGAAAAATACACACCTAAGAATCAATCCAAATTTTTTTTTCAAAAAATTACGATTTTATATCCCTAAATTTGACATTTTTTTTTGCACATATTTTCCCATTTTAGCACCTATTTTGTGGTTTTTTAGAACCTAAAACCTAACTAATTTGGCAGTTTTTAGCACCTAAAATTGGAGCTCTACTGATAAACGCCGCGAGGAAATTTTAGAATTATTTATTAAAAAGATTTTGAGCAGAAATGAGAAAATGACAAATTTTGAGGAAAGACCTAATTATGAGGGAAACACACATTTAAATGGGTAATTAATGATCGATCAACAATCATTCGGTCCCGTTCTTTTCACTTCATTTTCACTTCTACAGCGGATGACCACTCGGAGCAGGAGAAGAGTCGTGCAAATCGAGGCTAAGCTTCAGGGGCGTAAGACCTGAACACGTGAAAATGACTATTTTTTAATTTTACGAAAAATAACATTTAAAAAATTTCATGGAAAAAATGATTAAAGTACAGCATTTTTCGGAGTGGAAAACTGTTTTTCTTCTATGACCCGAAAATTTTTTTGGGAAATAAATGCACCTACACCGACCCTTCTAAGAGAAAAATTTTTCGAAAATTTTTTTTGGATAATTACTAAGATTTTCAAAAAATGGCTGAAAAATTTCAAATTTTTTTCTTACAATTAGAATCTTCTTATGAAAAACTTTCTAATGTGACAATTTTTGGCGCAAAACGGCTACAAATCCCTGTTTTTTGCTTCGGGCGCTGCAAATACCCCCCTCCCCCGAAATTTTTTTCTAATTTTGGGCTGTCCAACCCTTTTTCCCCTGACAAATGACTGTGCCGCTGACTGACCAATTTGCAAATGGCCCTTGGCACATGCAATGAGAAGAGGCGTGAGCTGACAATCCGTCGCCAGTTGGTTGACGTTGGCCCCATTTTCGACCAAAAATTTGCACAATGCAAAATCGCCTTTTTGGCAAAGAAATGCAGCGGCGAAATGCCTGAAAGCACCGGCAAATTTTAAAATTTTGGATTCTCGCATGTCAATTGTATTTATTTATTTGCTTTTTTTCTTACCATTTTTGTCCGTCCGATCGGTGCGCGCTCCCTTCGAAATCAAATATTGGCCAACGTACAATTTGTCTTCCAGCAAAGCATAGAACAACGCCGTGTCCCCATCGGAATCAGTGCTTTCAATGTCCGCCCCGGCGCTCTCCAAGAAGAATTTGACTAAATACAAAACTAATATTGGTATTAATTAAAAGCTGTTCGTCCCGTTTCGCATAATTTTCAATGAAATGTTTTAATAAACCGAATTTTTTTTATTAAAACCCCCGAATTTTTCAAAAACTGACCAATTGACAAATGGCCATTGCCACACGCAATGTGTAAAGGCACAATGCCACGTTTGTCCTTACTCCTCTGATTCACTTTGGCACCCTTTGCGACCAACAATTTGCACAGCGCCAAATTGCCTTTTTGGGCAGCGAAATGAAGTGGTGAAATGATGTCTTAAGGAAGTTCAAATCATAATGAAAAGGGGGGGGGGGGCAGATAGAAATTTTTGGCGAAGGGATTCAGCCATGTAAATGGACGACCTTTTTGATTTTAAAAACGCTTTTTTTTTTGCGGCGCGCTTTTCAAAAAACACCCGGTAAACACATCACCCCAACCATGAAAAAGGGGACGCACTTTTGAAGACAATGACTCACTTTGCTTCTTTTCGTCGCGAACAAAAGTGCCAAATTCATTGGGATTCTGTCCATTTTCCAACTGAAAAGCAGGAATTACAGCGATTTAACAACTAATTGTTGTGCCTATTACCATAATTTCCACCAGTTTTGTCTGTTCCTTGAGAAGCGAAGCCCAAAATGGCGAAGGTTTGTCTGAATTTGAAATGGAAAAATAAAAAATGAATCAATGAGAGACGGCATCTGCCACACTGACTCATCGTGACGAGTCGAATTGTAACGGAATCGGTGCCATCGGTTGGACGAATTGCGCTCTTTTCCAACTAAAAAGTGCAAAAAATAAAGCAAATAAAACCCATGAGAAAGACAAAACAAAAAATGATCAGTTCGCGTCAATGGTTTCGAGAAACAACAAAACGAAAAACTGAATTACTGTTTGCCCTACCAAAAGTTTGGCCACCTCCGTTTGGTCATTTTGTGCCGCTACGTCCAGCAAAGTCGCCCCATTCTCTGTGGCCGCCAGCAAACGCTTCAATTCGACGGCATCGCATCCGCTGAGAATGGCACGCATCCGCGCGACGCCGCCACTTTTGGCCAAAGTGAACAGCAATTTGAGCTGGAAAACGAAAATTTATTCAATCCCGCGGCCATTCACCCACAAAAAAAAAACGTAAAAGTGGAGAGATGGGAAGGAATTTCTTGAAAAATCCGAAATTTGTCATGGAAAGCAGATTTTATTTTGCCATACCTTTTCGCTTTCATCAGTGCACATCTCCCCGTTCTGAGTGCCGGTCGGAAATGCCGACAATGGCGAACGATTGATGATGGGGGCCGCAGCGGACGAAGAAGGCACAGTGCCAACATTGGGCTGACCAGCAGAAGCTGAAGTTGTAAACATGGAGAAAAGGACAAAGGACGGACAGAGGACGAAGAGAGAGTTGACGAATAAATCAAGCACAATAAGAAACATTTTAAGCTAAACGATTTTATGAAATTAATAATAACCAAAATGATAAAAAAGAGATGTCATATTCGGTAAAAGTCGGGATCATTGGTCCCATAAAAAAGAGACAAAAATGCTCTTTTGAGCGAATGTGACATGTACTCACGGGTTTCGGGGTAGCTGGTCACGAATCTGACATTCATTTGCACCAAACCCAAATTCGAACAAAAAGTCAAAAAATTAAATGTTCGAGTTTTCATATTTTGGTTCAAATTTTGTTTAAATGCACGGAAATGGGTAATAGTTAAGATGGTAGCCCCTATTTTTTGGCGGAAATTTTAAAAACTTAGAAAGTCGTTCAAAACAAGTTTCTAGGGGGTTTCGAAGTCGCTGATCACGATTCAGGCATCCATTTCGCTCAATTTCGAACCCCCAATCCGAATTCGAACAAAAAGTCGAAACTTCAAATTTCCAAAGTTCGCTTTTTTCGTCTGAAAAGGGTTTAATTATCTTTTATTGCAATATTCGTGGTTTTCAGAATGTTTCCGTGTATTTAAATCATTTTTAGGCGAAAAAAGTGAAATTTGAAAATTTGACTTTTTGTTCAAATTCGGGTTCGGGGTTCGAAATTGGGCGAATTGGATGCCTGAATCGTGGTCAGCGACCCCGAAAACCCCTAAAAACTTGTTTTGAACGACTTTCTAAGTTTTTAAAATTTCCGCCAAAAATAGGGGCTACCATCTTAACTATTACCCGGAAATGAATTAAAAGTCATCATTGGTTCATTAAATGATCATTTAAAGTATTTTTAGACCAAAAATTCGAAATTCGAAAAATTTGAATTTTAGACTTTTTGTTCGAATTCGGGTCCAGGATTCAGAATTGGTCGAAATTGATGCCGGATTCGTGACCAGCGACCCTGAAAACCCTTAGAAACATGTTTTCATGATTTTTGAAAGCAAAAAATTTTTGGTACGAAAATGGCCTATGGCATGGATGCGGCCGCATGGAAACGGCGCATGGAGCTGACCCCAACCCGGGAAACTGCACTATTATCAGATTTTTTTGATTTTTATAATAAAACGAATTGGGTCAAAAAATAAGTAAAAGCCACAAAATCCACCCCTTAGTCTTCCATTTCCAAAAATGTTTGCATGTGTGGCGAAGTGGTTTTTGTAAGATGGTAAAGAGACAAAGGGTGGAGGTTCGAGTCCGTGTGCAACATGAATTTAAAAAATTAAAAAAAGACAATTTGTGAAACTCATTTTTGAAGGTTTTTTCCAACCAAATTGGATAATTTTGGATCATTCGAAAGTTCATGGAAAGTTTTGAATAACTTTTGAATTTGAGCACGATAATAACTAGAGCGGTCAGGGTCGTTTTCGCGTGGTTGCATATAAGAGAATTTTTTACTTTTTTATATTTTGAAAATTTTTTTCACTCCTGTTTTACTTCGGGTGCTTAATTCAATCTATATTTAAGTGAATTTTATAAACTAAATTAAGACTGACAAATTATTATACAATCTAATAATTTTTTTCACGGTCTAATGCTCTGCTGGTATTAGTGTATACTCACCATCCCAAATGCAATTTGGTATAAAATTTTTTTCTCTCTGTCAGGCTTATTTATTCATAATTAAAAAAATTTTCCAACCCCTATTACAGAATTTTTTCTATATAAAATTGAGTTATTTCTGCGTAAAATGTTTGGGGCAATACTTTTGTACAGCAAAAAATTGAACAAAACAGTTATATTTAATTTTTCAGTTATCATAATTTTCCAAATGCATTCCGCAAGGGTTAATCAACGCCAGCAAATTGAGGAATTGGCCCAAAATTCGACACTTCTGCAGGACATGGAAATTGTAAGGACACCATAAACTCAACCAGTACAAAAAGCCATTGATCAACTAAATTTAGCTGCCACACAACTACAACTTTGAGATACCGAAGACGATTTGGAAAATCCGGACAATTGATGCCAAAATTGGTGGGTTTCTTTATCAATTTAAAAAATAAAAATGTCGAAAATCGTTCATCATTTGGATCATACACTTATTCTAAATTTGGGCACATATTCTTTTTTTTCTGGAACCTGGGCATTTTTCATTAAGTCTCAAGTGGGTCAAAATACAGGCTAAAGTGAGCCCCGAAATTTGCGCATATTTCAAAAATCGAGTTCAAAATTGCATTTTAAAGTTACTGACTCAAAAACCATTAAATGGAAAATTTTTTGATAAATAATTATTAATTATTTCGCCCAAAATCAACCACCTTTAAAATTTTGATATTGTTTTACAACCTTTTTTTTCTCTATTAGCCTGCAAAGGCCTCGGTTCAATGAATTTTTATTCATTTTTTTGCAACGGTAAGATTTTAAGGATTTTTTCTTTTTCAGTCGCTTTGCAATTTCCCGAGGGCCTCACAATGTTCGCATGCGTAATCGTCGACATTCTCGAGAAGCACACCGGCGCCGAGTTCATCATTCTCGGCGACGTCACTTATGGAGGTTTCTACAAATATTTTGGAGGAGAAAATGGGGGGGGGGCGAGGGGGTCTAAAAATTTCAAAAAAAAATTTTTTCGGAGTTTGTTTTAAAAGTTTTCGCATACCCCAAAAGTTGATTTCCATTTTTGAAGATGGCACACCATTTTTCAAATAGGCCTTTTCGATGGGCGCCGCCCGAGAAAATTTTGGAATTTTAATCGAATCGCTTGAAATTTAAAAAATTTGTTTTCCCCTCTAATTGAAACTCATTGTCAGACAAATCTGAAAATTCAAATAATGTTTTTTGTGTTTATATTATTTGTCTCCCCATTTTCGCCTGTTGTGTCGACGATTTCACTGCGCGTTCGCTCGGCTGTCAGCTGTTGGTTCACTACGGGCACAGCTGTTTGGTGCCAATTCAGGTGAACAAAAAGGCAAAAATCTGAGTGTGTATTTTGTTTCCCTCAAAAAAGTACCAAATTTTCAAATTTGCTTTTCTTTAGTTTGCCTTTTTGAGCTGAAAATTTGATGCCTTGGCATTTCTCCGCATTATTTTGGGTCACTGGACCCAAATTTGATCCGGAATTGTTATAAATTTAAAAAAAAATCATTTGGGGAAAAAATTTACTAAGCCGAAGAAAGAAATCCATTTTAAATTTGTAATAATTAATGGAAAAAAATTCTAAAATTGAATAAGTTCTGATTGGAAACACCATCTTTTCACAAATAAAACACTTTCATTTTCCATAAAAAAATCGTTTTTTCGTTGAAAAATTTTAATTTTTTTTCACTTTTTGCACCATTTTCAGGACACCGTTGGCATCCATCTGCTGTACGTGTTCGTCAACATTGACATGGGCACGGCCCATTTGCTGGACACACTGCGGCACAACTTTTTGCCCACCGCCGGCGATGGCACGGAAAAAGCGCCGAAATTGGCATTGGTCAGCACCGTCCAATTTGTGGCCACACTTCAGGTGGTTGCGGGGAAAAGAATTGCTTTGCATAAATTAATCGGTTGTTTTTGTTTTATTTTTTGAAATTTTTTCTTTGGGTTTGTCTTTGATTGTTTGCATAATTTTGTATTTGCCCATGTCATTTCCTTTGTTTTTACAGAATTATGAAAAGTTTCAAAATTTACTTAATTCCAAATTTTTTGTGCCTGGTAAAAAACCTTCTACTTTTTGAGGTTTCATTTTTTAACTATTCCCATTTTCTGCATAAAACATTCATTCTTTATTGGTGGGCGTTTCAACTGCGTCTAATAAAATAATTTTACTTTTTTATTTTTCCCTTTTTTAATCCCATTTTTGGGGTTTAGATTGTCAAGCGCGAGTTGGCCAAGGACGGTTTCGACATTGTCATCCCGCAGTGCAATCCGTTGAGTCCGGGCGAACTGCTCGGCTGTACTGCGCCCGTTCTGCCCAAAGATGTGACGACACTTGTGTAAATTTAATTGAAACGAATATTGAATTTTACATAAATCACAAAAAAAAAAAAGAAGAAAAATTTTCAGCTATTTGGGCGACGGTCGCTTTCATCTCGAGTCGGCGATGATCCAAAATCCGTCCGTGCCCGCCTACCAGTACAACCCGTACTCGCGCGAGTTCACCCGCGAGCGGTACGGCACTGAACTGATGTTAGCCAACCGGCGCGCGGCGGTCGCAGTGGCACGCGACGCGCAATGCTTTGGACTGATCCTTGGCACACTCGGACGGCAAGGCAATGCCAAAATATTCAATGTGAGTGAGCAGCAGAGGGGAGAGAAAGAGAGATGGGAATGGACGAGAGGAAACCGAATGATGGAGAGAGAAAGAGAGAGAGAGAGGGAAATAAAGAGGGGGGGGGCATACATCAGGGCAAAAAAAATCGAAAAACTAGGGTTTTAGTTCCTTATAAAATATCGATTTTTTTTTCACGCGGCGCCGAGCCTCTGTAATTTAGGCCGGCGGGCGGTCAAAGTGAAAATACGAATCGGCTTGAAACATCTCGATTTTTAAAAACAAAAATTCTTTTAAATTCTCAAAAAAAAGTTTCCCCAGCGGCGCTTTTCGCCACCGTCGGACCCTAAAAATCCGAAATATTCTTAAGAGCGAAAGCATAAAAAAGAAAAAAAGGTGTAAGAAGCAGAGCAAAAGAGAGGTTGAGAGAATGCTGTTGCAATTCCAGTACTGAATTTGTATATTTTCTTTTTCAGTACCTCGAGCAGAAATTGAAGGAGGCGGGCAAAAGAGTGATCGGAGTTCTGTTGTCCGAAATCTTTTCCGACAAATTGGCACTTTTCGCTTCGGTGCAATGGTTGGTAAAATGATGGATCTGAAAATGGCTGGTCAATTATAAGGAGCAGCTCAAATTCTTTAAACATTTTAAATTTTTCAGTGATTTTGAAAAAAAAAAATTTTCAAACACTATTCCTTCATAGTTTTGAAAAAATAGCTAAAAATTAATCCTCCCCCCGAAAATAGAAAATTTTTAGTAATTTAAAAATGTCATTGCTTTATTCTAAGCGCTAGATTTTAATTTTCCTTATAAATTATAAAAATCTTGGTTTCTTAATTTTGATTTTTCCACTGATTTTTCCCCCGTTTATGGCCAATTCCCCCCCCCCCCCCCGTCGTTCAGTTGGGTCCAAGTGGCGTGCCCTCGGCTGTCCATCGACTGGGGCCACACATTCACCGCGGCACCGCTGCTCACGCCCTTTGAACTGTCCGTGGCGCTGGACCGTGCCAAAACAGAGGCCGCCGACTCGGCACCGCCACCACTGCTCACCGAATATCCGATGGACTTTTACGCCTATGACAGCGCCGGTCCGTGGACAAATAATCACTCGACACATCGGAGCAGCCAACCGCGACGGACGCAGCAGAGACGGGAGCACATTTCATTGCGAAACTGATCAATTCATTAATTAATTGATGTGTCATTTGTTCCTAATTAGGTGCTGCTAATCCCAATGCCAATAACAATTTTTATTTTTGCTGTTGTTTTTTAGTTTTATCAAAATTCATTTTCATATTTGCTTTTTTTTTTATCATCGGAACGGATTTTTTGGTGTGAGGAATCTCCAAAAATATGTAAATGCTTAAATTAGTGACAAAAACGGATTGACCCGTTAGAAACAATATATAAATTTTCCTTTTTAAATAATTCAAATGGAGCATTTTTCAAAAATTTGCGGAAATTGGTTAAAATAGGTGCTAACAACCGTGAGATTTCGTTTTTCTATGAAAACCCGCGAAATTTGTATTTTTAGCTGTTTATAACCGGCTTTAGTTGTAAGAAATCTGCTGGGCTCCTATTTATCACTTGTTAAATGCAATGCCGACAAAAGTTAAATAAATCAAATTATTATCATTCTCTTACATATAACGAACGAATGAAGGCATTTTTGGCTCACCATTTTTGTATTTACTTTCTTTTTGTTGTCTGTTTTTCCTTGTTGTGTAAAATATAAACTTTATATATTTGAAATTTTCCACAACCTTAGTTAATTGGTTGGCTTTTGTTAGTTTTATAGAAAATTAAAAACTGAATTTGTTTTTAATTCTCTTTGTTGGATTGTTTGGAAATAAATGCTTTCCCGCCGTTTCTTCGCCTCATTTGGCGCTGATCGCTTTGTTCCGACGACTAATTGCATTGATGAGAAAGCGTTTGACAAATTCCAGGAACACTTTTCGCGCATTGACAAGCTTGTGATGATGACAGGCGCCGGCATTTCCACTGAATCGGGTGGGAATGGCACAACAATTAACACAATCAAGCGATTTGCACTCTGATTCTCTTGTGCTTGCTCTCTTTTCCACATTCTCTCTCTCTCTCTTCCTCTCTCTCTCTCTCTCTCTCTTTCCCTCTCTTTCACTCTTCCTCTCTCTCTCTCTCTCTCTCTCTTCCCCTCTCACTCTTCCTCTCTCACTCTCTCTCTCTCGTTCTCACTCTCTGTCCCCTTCTTTCTGTCTCTCTCCACGCACTAATTTATTCCCTAATTGATGGGCAATGGCATTTCGCCGTTTTCCTCTCTTTCGTTCTGATACAGTATTTTTGTATTTCCCATTTAGGCATTCCGGACTACAGGTAAGTCGGTGCTACAGAAGTTTTTTTGTTTCAAAAATTGTGAACACCTATTCGGGTGGTATCTAATAAAAGTTCAAAATTTGAAAATCGACGGGTGGGGAGTTAAACTACCAATTAGTTAATTACCGATTTACAGGTCCAAACTGTCGGGTCGCTATCGCGAGCATCGGCCGATCACTTACCAGGGTCGGTCATTTCTTACCGTAGACCAAATTTCACTCTTTTTTGGCACTGTCATACTGTATGTTAGGCGCTTAGACACTCTTGAGATTGGAATACTGGAATTTTGTCATCTTTCAAGAGTTCATGGGCTCCGAGTGGTGGCGCCGCCGTTACTGGGCACGCAATTTTTTGGCATGGCCACGCTTCAGTGCCGCACAATGCAATGTGACGCATCGGACAATGGCACGGTGGGAGCACAGCGACCCGGACAGGTCCAAAAAGATGAAAGATCGCATATAACAGTGATTGAATTTTGTGATTGATGAATGGAGTTGTTTGCGCAGATTTCTATGGCTGATCACCCAAAATGTGGACGGCCTTCACGCGAAGGCGGGCTCACAACGGCTCACCGAACTGCACGGCTGTGGTCATGCCGTGCGATGCATGAAATGCGGGGACAAATACGCCCGGTCGGAGGGCGGGGGCATGGCATTTTGAACTAATTTAAGGTCTAACAATTTCTCGTAAATTGTTAGCCAGCTTTTAAAACCAGTTTTGACCCACTGCCCAAATTTGAGGGTTTTTGAGCAACTTTCAAAAGATCAGGGAAAAGATGCCGCAGAGGGCAATCGCGAAATTTATGAGTCCTTTCTTCTCTCACACAGGGAGCAAATGCAGTGTTGGCTGAACGAGCTGAATGCGTCATGGGATGGCAATGCGTTGGCCGAACAGCTCGAACTCCGTCCGGACGGTGACGTCGACGTGCCGGAACAGTACCTGCATTCCTTCGCTGTGCCGCACTGTCCTCGCTGTGGCCCCGGCTCCGTGCTGAAGACGGACGTCGTGTTCTTCGGCGACACTGTGCCGGCCGAGTCGGTTAAGCACTGCACTGCTAAGGTGGGTTTGGCGATGGGACAGAAACAACTTTTTAGTGGTTTTTGTAGAAATAAGTTTTTTTTGATGCATTACATTCCCTCCCAAAAAAGAACTGAATTTGTTTTCTAACTTTTTTGGGGGTCTTTTTTTCTTGTATATTTTTTGATTATATTTTTTGAAAATATCATTTTTTCATTAATTTTTGAAGCTTCTAAAATGAGAATTTTTTTTATGCTTTTTTCTGACTATTTTTATTAGAAAAAACCTCTAATTAGATTGAAAATTTCAATTTTTCAAAAAAATTTTCTGGAGTGAAACCAATGGGCACCAAAATTTATATTTTTAATAAATTCTGGATTACGGCTCCGGACAAAAATTATATAACTTTGTGGATTTTGTTTAGTAAAATTCCGTATTTTTTGATTAAATTTCATCAAGTTTTATCGTAAAATTTTGTTTCCTTAATGAGTGGCATTTTTTTTTTGTTTCATCGCTTCTTGCGCCAATAATTAATTTTTTCGTATATATTCAGATCAACGAGTGTTCTGGTCTGCTTGTGCTCGGCTCCTCACTCACTGTGATGTCCGGCTTTCGTTTCGCAGTCCAAGCACAAATGCTCGACCTTCCCATACTCATTGGTGCAAATTGCCAATTTATAATGCGTTACTAGCTTCAAACTCATTAACACATAATTAGGATGTTTAATTGGCTCTGTCTGTTGCACTTTGCATGATCAATAGAAAATTTAATGATCCACGACATAAAGTAACATGACAACTTTAACGCTTCATAACCTTCTCTGGAAGCATCAAAAACATTCTTCGTATCATCCGATAGTCTCTAAGAGTTCTCTATTAGTCAATAAATTTTCAAAAGTTTCATTTGAATCTTTTTTCAACCTCTTAGATTAAAAGAAAACCCTTAGAACAATAAGAAATAGGCAAAATGTTAGGCATCGGATGGGAATCGAACCCACTCATGCACCCTTTCCATGGGCAGCTCTACCATTGAGCTACCGAGTCACATCCGCCCTTCCTTTTACGGATCTATCAGCCCCCGCTTTCCACGTTTTAACCGCCCAGCCAGCTTCTTCTTTACAGAGCTATCGAATGATACTAACAATGTTTAATTTGGATGCTTCAGAAGAAGTTTTGAAGCGTTAAAGTTGTCATTTTATTTTGTGGTCATGTTTATTTTTATGATCGTGTAAACTGCAATAGAGCCCATTTAATTCAATTAATCAAGTGAATATCGGCGCGACTCGTGCGGATCCCTTCGCGACGGCCAAATTGGACGCACGGTGTTCGGAAGTGGTGGCACGGCTTGGATGGTCTCATTAGTGTCGAATGAATGCCACAAAACGGGCCAACTCTTTGGCACATCTGTTTACTTATATTATTGTACCTATTTAATTTAAAAAGTAATAAAATAAAAATAATTCACATAACAATGGCATACTAAAATAAATTTATAAAATCCCAGAAATTCTTTTTTGAAAGCTTTCAGTAATTTTTTAATAGAAATTGTTTTTTTTAATATGAATTCGTTGGATGCCTTAAAAAACAAAACACAGACAAAAATCAGTAACATTTTCTTGATAAATTCCAATCTAACTTTGAAAAAAAATTCATTTCTGAAAAATTTCCTATCTTTTGCTTTTTCAAAACTTTATTTAATTTAATTTTTCGAAATTGCTCTGGTCCCCGCGCAAAATGCGAAATTACCCTCTCCCCGTCCCTTGAATCTGTATGATTCTCACTTGCTGGAGAAAAATTAGAATATTTTTCGCGAAATTTTAATAAATGGGCACCAAAAATAATAATTTGCACATTGAAAATATTTTTCCATTTTTTTTTATCTCGGCACTCGGACTCATTCCCAAAACACTCCCGAAGGACGGACAACTGGAGACCTTACTTTTATAAAACTGGACGGTCAGAAAGAGTTGTTCAATTAATACAGGTCTAATTCACACCAAAATGATAAAATATAGTTCAAAATTATTCTCTTGTTTACGCTTCGTACAAAATGGGATTTTTTTGAAAAAATGTTTTATAAATTGTTTTTTTGTGCCTATTTTGGTACCTGATTTGCGATTTTTCATAAATTTGCATCGTTATTTAATAATTTTTTAAAAAAGATTTTTTAATTCGGTAGTCTTTTCGCTAAATTAAAATTTTCCCATTAATTATGTGACTTTTAAAAATTTTCTTAACATTAATTAATTGGTTTTTGCCCCGTCGTAAAAGAATCATTTTAAATATCTTCATGATATTTCTTTGCTCATCTTTTCTGTTCTGTTCTTCTCTCCCCACTTTTTGGGTCATCATTTTGCCGTACATTTTTATTTTATTTGCGTTGACCCAATGAATTCTTTTGCCATTAAATCATCAGCATTAATCAAACATTAATTACTAAATACATTTTCAGAAAATAATTTAATTCATTTCCAGGGATCTTTATATTTGAAAAAACAAATGTTAACTTTTACCAATTTGTCAACAGAAGCAGATGAAGGTAAGAAAAGAATTGACAGTGAAATGGATAAATAAAATAAATATTCCGTAAAAAGGAAATGATTAACATTTAAATAGGGTAATTTTTTTTTAGAATTTTCAAATTTGAAATATAAAAAAAGGTGTCGTATTTTGATCAAATTGACTTTGGTTGGCTTATTTTTTCTATATTTTTCAAAATTCTTTTAAAAAGGTCAAAATTTCACTTTTCTATTTCGCTGTTCTCCTCAATTTTTTAAAAGAGTTTTGAAAATAAAAATTCCGGCTTTGGAATGCTTAAATTCTTTTATTCCCTAACGAATTTAAAAATTTTAGAAATGTATTGTCGTGATTCTTCGCTTATTTTTGGTCAAAAATTGGACAATTCAGAATCAATTAGTGATCAACAACTGATGAAGGTGCGCGAAATCCCAACAGAAACAACATAAAGACTGTGATGATTATTGGTATTTATAGGAAATTAGTCAAAAGTTTGCCAGGATGGAAATGGAATTGCGGGAAACGGAACAAATGTGCTTAATGGAGGACCTCAGAATTGAAAAGGCAAGTTTTTTTACATACAAATTTTTATTAAATTATTTTTTTACTTTTTGCATAAATATTTATAATTTTGTTTTTAGAAGGGCACTTCAAGCAGAGTTAGAACAACAGAAGCAGATGATGGAACAATTTTTGTTGTTGCAAGCAAAGGTGGAAAAAATGGAAAAGGAAAATTGCGGTAAGAAAATTGATTAATTAAAATTATAATAATTAGGGTTTACTTTTGATATTAATCATATTTTTTAATTTTAAAAATTATAAATTTTCTTCCGAATTTAAGTTCCTGATGATCAATTCACAGCCCAATTGCAAAATGATCGGAAGACAATTTTGGAACGGATCAGTGAATTGGAGAATCGGCAAAAGGAGGTGAATAAATGGGATTTCGCTATTTTATTACTTTTAAATTAAAAATGAATTGTATAAATTTCGAAAATTTCAATTTAAAGCAGCAAAATTGTTGGGATGCGAATGCTTGTCACTATGACATCGAAATCACTGATGCCCAAAGATTGACGGCACTTCACAAATGGGAAGACCGAATGAGTACGTATAAGACAAAATAAGGGAATACGGTATTTGTTTGTTACGGCATTTATTTGGAAATTTAATTTTTTCAAAGCCTTTCGTTCTGTGTTCGCCAAACACTCGCTTCGTTACTCCACTTCCACTGACTTTCCCAACATTTTTTACTTTGAAATTTCGATCCTAGAAATGCGATGGTAATTTAAATTAATAAAAAATAATAAATATTTAATTAATAAGGCAAAGGTTTTTTATTATTTTTAATTTGGCACTTTCAGGACCATTCTCTTCGGCTTTTCCGTCAAACAGCTGATGCCATTGAATGAGAACATTCAGGACTACACTGGCACTTACGTTTTTTCAAATCGCTGTGAATTTTGGGCCAACGGCTCGAGGAAAGGTAAAACTGACGAATTTTCCCGTGGCGATATTGTTGGCATTGGCGTTGACTTTGGCACTCGTCAAATATTTTTTACGAAAAATGGACAACGATTGGGTTGGAAATAATAAATTAATTCAACATTAATGAATATTTTGAAGGATTCACGCACACTTTGGACTTGGACTGTTCAGTTGACTTTGACCATTTGTTTCCATTTGCTACACTTCGTAATTTTGATGACAAAATTGTGGCAAATTTTGGGCCCAATTTCAAATTCGATCGCTCCGTTCTCTGCTGAAGAAATAAAAATGATCAGTTCTTTGATCAATTCATATAGCTTCTTTTGCCATTTTATTGCTGTTCTTTAGTAATGTTTTTCATTTCATCAAATTAAATCTCTTCTAATTCTGGCATAATTTTGCTTAATTGGTTTGACATTTATAATTCAAATATTATTCACATTTCGGTTGGACCTAACATTTTTACCAAAATACTTTTTTACATTAATATTTTTAAAGTGATTTGATCAGTCACAGTTCGGAATGTTCCCTTGCCTGACGGAGAGGAAAATTTTTTGGTCAAAACCTTTAATAACTCATTAAAAATTTCAAGAATTTTCACGGCGGTGTCGGCACCGCCAGATCACTTCTGTTTCTGAATGAACAAATTAAAAATTCCTGTGTTGAAAAAACCAATCTTTTCACTTTCGAAAGGAATAAAATTAACCTTTTTTTGAATTTTATGGTTTATTTTTTGAAATTTTTTTCTAAAATTCGATAATTAAAGTGCATTCTTTACATATTAAGTCCTAGGATTAGGATTTATATATTTAAAGCTTTTTTGGGAAATTTTACGCATGAAAAGCTCAGTATGTTTAACTGTTTTCTTTTCAATCAGAGCCAGGGGTGCGATCGGCAAAACCCAAAAACCGGGCGCACGAGTTAAAAAACCGGGCAAAAACCGGGCAAACATTTTCAAAAACCGGGCAAAAAACCGGGCATATTTTTTATTTGATACTTACAAAAGTACATTCGTTAAAATTCACCCCAAACTCATCACTCGAGATTGAAACGGCTAAATCAGAAATTGCTTCCTCAGCACTTGAAATTTGTTCATCGAAATTTTGAGTTGAAGATGATTGTTGAAATGTAACTTTGGAAATGAAATCAGAAATAGATTTTTGTGACATTATTCTAAAATAGGGACTGAAGAGCAACGTTAAAATTTTTAATTACTTAACAATGAAAAATTAAGTTTTAGTTTGTTAATCTTGGCAAAATGTTTAATAAAAATCAAATAAATGATAGAAAAACAAGAAAATTGGAAAAATTAGGCAAAACCCCAAAAACCGGGCAAAAACCGGGCAAATTCAAAAACCGGGCAAAAACCGGGCACAGACCCCCAAAACCGGGCAAATGCCCGGTTTTCCAGGTAAAATCGCACCCCTGATCAGAGCGAGTTTTTTCCGTATAAAAAATGTTTTGGTCTTTTTGGAGTTTTTTGCAATATTTAGACGATTTTTTTAGATTTAGATTTATTTATTTTATTTTTTTTTTGCAAAAAAGGCGATTTTGCACTCAAATCCATGCTCCAAAACCATCTGCTTTAATTCGACATTGGGTTTCATTGTTCCTGAAGATTAACGCCTAAAACATTGAAATGATTTTGTTGTAATTATGCTAGCGAAATTGATAAATAATGAGATATTTGAGAGTTCACGAATTTATGAACAATTTGGTTTCAATTTTAAAAATTTTTCGTCTTTTTGGGGTTTTTAGCAAATTTTTGGGTTTTCAGCAAATATATATGTACATATTTGGCATTTTTTATCAAATACAAACCCTAACTATGTTTATTTCAATTATCAATGATGTAAGAAATCGTCTCGAAAAAATCCAAAATATTAATATTACAATTAAGGAAAAATCACAAAAACCCGTTTTCCGTTATCCGTAATGAAGGGCTACAAAAAGGCCGCTATTTCCGTAATCCTAATTGCGTGTTGCCTGCCGCGAAGGAATTTCGTTTTTTAAAAAGCTCCACATGGAACTTTCGACACCCATTAAATTTTCAGAATATTTTCCATTATTTACTGAATTCAAAATAAAATTCTATTTATTTTCTCTGTAAATGATATGCCAAAATTGATAAATAATATTTTGTGTCATTTGTCCCGTTTTGTTCCGTTTGTCATTTGTCCAATTAGTTGGCCATCAGAGTGCCATTTGGACTGTCCATCTCCGTCTCCTCCCCCATGCCCTCCAATTCCGTCCGCCTCGTCGTCCATGGCGTCGTCCTCGAGCAGTTCGTCCTCTGCCAATTGGTCAAAGTCCGACTCTTCCGCCCCCAAGTCGTCGACCGCCTCAGTGTCCAAGTTGTTTTCCTCCGCCACCACTTCCGCACTCGACGGTCCCTTCTGAGCATTCTCCGCCGCCTTTGGCACGGCTTTCACTGCTGCCATTGGTTTGGCTTCAAATTAGCAATGTTTGGCACAATATTAAATTATTTACTTGGGCTCTTTTTGTCATTGGCTTTGGCAGCTTGGGATTTTTTGTCTAAATTTATTCCATTTTTAATTATTATTTAATATTAATAATAATTACCATTTTTAGGCGCTCCTTTCCCTTTGGCTGGCTTAGCTTTTTTGTCTAAAATTCAAAAATTAACTTTTTAAATTTCTTTTTATATTAAAATTCTTACCCTTTTTGCCTTTGGCGTCCTTTTTTCCTTTTCCCTTTGATTTTGCGTCTTTTTTAATTCCTTAATTAATTAATTAATTAATTTGTATTAATTAGTCCCTCTCTCTTTTCTGCTTTACCTCCTTTCGCTGCTCCTTTCGGCGCCGCTTTTCCTTTTGCTGGCGTTGCAATTGCTCCTTTAAAAGCATATTCCAATTAATATTTATTATTAATTTATTTATACCTTTCTTATTGTCTTTTTTCACTGCCTTTGAATTGGCTAAAATAATAAAATATTTTTAATTTTTTAATTAATTTGGCCACCTGTCTCAAGAATAACAGCCAAAACCAAGCAAACCATGGCCAGGAAGAGAATGGCGCGCATTTTAAAGGATAATAAAAGCAAATTAATTAAATTAAAATAATTCGAATATGTTTTTCGCTTGGCTTTCTTTTGACTTTTATATTCCTCCTAAAATCGTTTATTTCCTTTGAAATTGTAAATAATTTTTTCATAATTTTTTGCCCGGAAATGATGCCAATGCCAACCATTTTTTCCATTGATTTGTCTATGCCATTTTTATGTCCGTTTCCTTCCTGTGATTTCATAATTATTTTGCTCTTTCTTCATCAATATATTATTTTGAAATATATTTTCTTTTATTTATAATTTTTTAAATTTTAGAATTTTTAATCGATTAATTTCACAAATCTTTCAATTAAAATAATTTTAATTTTTTCACAAAATTAAACCGGCCTTTACCTTAAAAATTCAATTTTTGTTGATAAAACATGGAGATGTCCTAAAAAAGTGGAACCAAAAAGCAATTAAAAGAGCCTCAATTTGGGTTTTTATCTGATTGAATTCTTTTTAACAAAGTGTTGTAACTTTTTATTTTCTTTGAAATTGGAATGTTTTTCTAAAATTTGAGCTCGGAAATGGTGCCAATGCCAACAATTTTCTCTCAATGATTTGTTTATGCCATTTTTATGTTCCTTTTTTGGGCACTCAGTACCCGATTTTCTTATTTGTAAAATGCCAAGCGCCCCCCTAATTTGCCTTTCTCTCATCTTTTTGGGTCGTTTTAAATCGAAGGCAATTTTCTGTTTGAGATCTCAAACCGCTATTTACCATTGAAACTTTTCATTCTGATGTTACTATCCATCATTAGAAATTACTATTTTGGCATTTGTCACTAAAATAGTTAAAATTCACTATTTTGACATTTTGTCACTATTTTTTCACTATTTCGACATTTTTTTTGGAAAACTTCTCAATAAAATGCAATATAACAAAAAAAAGCACCCCCTAAGAATCGACCTAAATTTTTAAAAAAAATATATTCCCCAAAGAATTGGAAAATTTTCTCAAAAATTGTTCCCCAAATTTTTTTTCTTGACAAAATTTTTGATTAAAAATGGCAATATTTGCTAAGAAATATTAGAAAGGAAAGATACCTCCTCATTTCAACTGCAACCAGTGAATAAAAATTATTTTTGCTCAATTTTCGGCTGAAAATTACGTCACTATTTGTCATTATTTCGGACTTTTTGTCACTATTTTGGCATTTTTCCTCTCTATCTTATTTCAGCTTTTATTTATTACAAGTTTAAAACAAATTAAATAATTTCAATTCTTTCTCTCTTTCTATATGCTGCCTCACAATTTGTGTTTCTCTGCACAAATCGTTGTACTTTCTCTCTCTCTCTCTTTCTCTTCCAATTACCCAATTTGGTGCACTATTTCCATGGGTTAATTAAAAAAGACTAATTTCCCTCTGCTGGAGAATGAGTGGAATTTGTGCAACCATATCATTCCACCAAACAGTCAATTTTCGTTTTAATAGCCTATGCTTTTTTGTTCATATTATGAATAGGGCTGGGAATTTAAGTCAAATGACTTTTTTTTTGCTGACTCTAAATGGCCTTAAATGGCTTAAAAAGTGTTCTAAACTTTGTTTGAGGCTTCTAACATGCTTTTGTGACTTTTTTTGACTTTTTTTACCCTTTTTGGGATTTTTATGACTTTTTTGAGTTTTTGCGACTTTTTTCGTATTTTGACTTTTTGAGGCGAAATTTGAATTTTAGCGAAGAAAATGCCGAAAAATACAAAGAAAATTCCGAAAAATAAAATTTCGATCGGTGAAAAGGCAATGAAACCTGGATGAATTTTTTCTTAGTTGTGCAAGAATCACTTTTTTATGCCTATTTTAGGTACCTATTTATAAAATTAAGTGCCTAAAAATACGATCAAAATATTATTCTATAAATTATTAAAAATGGGATTTTTTTAACTTTCGCCTAATTTTCCAGGACTTTTTTGCATTTTTTACGTGCTTTTTTAAATTTTTTTGTGACCTTTTGGCTGTTTTTTCAGGACTTTTTTAAATTTTTTGTGACTTTTTTGCCTTTTTTATGACTTTTTTGTGACTTTTTGGCGATTTTTTATGACTTTTTTAGTCGACTTTTTGAAGATTTTTAGTGACTTAAATTCCCAGCCCTAATTATGAATTAATCGACCCTAATGTTCAAATTTTTACAAAGTTTGTTTCGCATTTACGGATATTTTCGGATTTGTGTTTTTTTTCTGATGGTCTTAGGTAGAGACTTGTGGTCTTGTCGAGTGTGCGCTGGTTTTTAGTGCAATACTAATTAGCATTCAACGAAAAAACAACTTTTGTGTTTTTTGTCCGGGTTTACCGTTTAAAAGATTGAAATTGAATTTCCCAATTTTGTTCAATTGTCATAGTTTTGAAAAACGACTTTTTATCAGCATAAAAAGTTACACAGGCTGAATTTGTCAGAATTTTTGGCCTACAAAATATTGAAAAAGGTCTAATTGTAAGATGATTATTACTGCATAAACACATGACCATGACTGTACCGCGTGAATCTCATTTTTTGTCATTTTAAAGCCTCTGTTATCGGAATAAGTAGCACATTTTAATTAATGATTTTTTCGTACAATTCAAATTTAAATACATGAGAAATAATTACAGAAATTAACGAAATCTTTTTTAATGAATAAAATAAAATAAAAGAAAGCTTTACATGCTTAATCACAATAAAATAAAATAAAAATAATAATCAAATAAATTAAAATTAAATAAAATAAAATTTACTGAAAAAAAATCTAAACATATACTTAAAGTGAGATATTCAGATAATATTGTTAACCAAATAATAAGCATTATTTAATAAGCATTATTTTTATTATTCTTTTATAAATAAGTCATGTTTGAATTAAAATTTTAATTCAATAAATGGTTGTTTTTATTTTTTACAAATAACAGAAAACCCTAATTAAAATATATAGAAAAAATTCCTACCACAACATTCGCTCTACTCTGTTTAAAACAAACATAAATAAAAGTTCAATAAATATTAAAGGAAACCAACCATAAATTGAATTATATAAGATAGAATAATATATCAAATTCAAAACAATCGTAAAAAATACAAAAATTATTTACAAAGCATTTTAGGCCGAACCAGCAAGAGTCAACGTGGCCCTATCGCGAACAAGACACGGGCTCAAGGCGTTTTGCACCAAAGTTGCATATGTTTTTTGTATTAAATAAAATATCATATGCCTAAAATAATGCAGAGAATAAAATATGAATAAATTAGTTCATTTAGGTAGCAGAATAAATAATTATTAAACCTAAACAGGCATGCCATTCAAGGAAAGAATAAGGAAGATTCATAATTAAATTAAATAAAAAATTATCAGTCATTTTGCATTTTTAAAAGTAAATTTTAAAGCTAACAAAGAAACAAAATAACTGAGAATTAAAGTACTTTCGAAAGTTAATAAATTTAATATTAAAAACAAGAAAATGCTTTTTTATTAGTAAATAAATTAATATTTACAAAATATTTTGGGCAGACTTAGCACGAGCAACAGTTACATTATGTAATGCTCGGTTTAAATCACATGACAGTCAAAAAAGACCAATGAAGAACTCATATTTTTATAATAAAATAACATTAAAAATACTTATTCTTTTGTATTGTTTAAAAATAAATTTTAAAGCTTAACATACTAAAAAAAACATTTCAACTCAAAAATTTATTTATTTCATACTTATTCGGAGACGAACAGGCAACTTTAATACAAGCACATTAAAAATTTAAAATATATTTAATAAATAGAAGAAAATCCTAATTAAAATACAAACAAATAAAAATTCCTGCCCGAAATATTCGTTCTACTCATTTAAGACCCAAATACTAAATGCAAGTTCAAAAATATTAAAAAGAGAATATATCCTGAGTATGCTTAAATAGAATAACATATCAAATACTCAAAATAATAATTGTATTTTGGGACGACCCACAACGAGTAAATGTTGTGCTGTCAAGAGCTACGAAATATTAAACAAAATAACGTTAGAAATAAATGCAGAGAATAAAATATGAATTAAAATATTCAATTAGGCAGCAGAACGAATAATTATTAAACATTTAAAAATGCATGACATTCCAAGAAAGAATAATGGAAAACTCACTAATTAATAACTGTGAATTAAAGTATTTAGAATAATAAATTTAATTTATTAATAAGGAAAATGCATATTATTATTTTTGCATAATGAGATTGAGTTAGGAATCAATGAACAAACAATCTAAATCTAAAATTCATAGTTTTTTAACAAAATTAATATAATAGATAGAATAAAATATGTAATATATTTTATAATTGGTATCTTTTGTAAAGAATAAAGTTAAATAAAAAATCATGCAATTTACTTTATCATTTGAAACGCCGCTAAATGTTTGTGTGTTGATAAAGCCGATTTGAATCGAAAACCTTGATATTAAATCAAAAAATGGGTCATAGAGAAATGAAAGTCACATATGAAAAAATTAATTTATTTAAAAAAATTGTTAACTATAAAATATTCAATGAGTCAGATTTCGTTCATGGAATTATTTTAAAAATGAATTGATAAAGAATACAACTAATTTTCTTTTGTTTACGCTTTAATGTAAAATTAGCGTAAGAAATTCCCGAATTAATTGATAAAATGGTAAATAAAATTACTACATAGAATAAAACACGAATTAAAATATTCAATTAGCCAACATAGCGAATAATTATTAAACACGAACTCGAGAAAAACTGACACTGGAGAAAGGACGACGCGGTTGGCTGCTGAAGCGATGCCCAATTGGACAAATGATTCAGTGGGAAGACGAAACTCGAACAATTTGAACAATGTCAGCATTAATTTGAGTGTGTCAAAAAATGCATTGGATGATCAGAAGCATTTTGCACATTTTCAAAGTGTATTAATAAAATTGCACTTATATTTTGGAAATTATTGAATTGACAAATTGATCTGTTGATCCGTTTTTGATGCTAATTTTGCTCTTAATTTTGTTGTTTTTTCCAATGGAAATATTTGTTCCATTTTGTATTTATTTCTTCAGATACATTGACCATTCCGTGATCACATTTCTCCATGTCAACAAGCAAATTTGGGACAGCAAAGGCACCAAATTGGATTTGAATCTGTTTTCACCCAAAACGAAGGATTTCCACCAGATTTGGGGTGCTTTTGTCCGTCAAATTTGGCCAATTTTTATGACAAGCATTCGCCATCTGAGCTTTGCCGGTCGTGATTGTATGGATAATTTGCGTCGTCGTATTTCACCAACAATTCTCGCCGATCTTGATCATTTGGGTTCAATCGATTCCGGTTTTCTATTTCCCTATGGAATGGCTGACGATGGGCCAAATGCAAATGCTGCCGGGAAAGCGTTGTCCAAATGGTTGCACACGCCGAGAAAAGATGGTCAGCCGAAGGAATTGTGTTGCGCGGGTGTTTATTCGACAAAAAGAATCAAATGGTTCGACAATCACAAACAGGTCGACAACAAACAAATTTATTTCAAGAAATTCTTTTTTTTTCTCGATAGGGATTTCCGGGACTAAAAGTCGCGTTTTTGCAGGACCGCGTCGATCCTGGGTTTTCCCTAAAAAATCGGTCGAATTCTGATTTCGAACACGAAAGCTTTTTGAAGAACAGCTAATAAATACATAATAGGCAATTCGGTTGTTTATGGGAAAAACGGAAAATCATTTTGGGCTCCGCCGAATCACTTACAATTTGATTTGGTTGCATATGATTCAAAAATGATGATGACAATTTGTTTTTGTTTAGGCATTTCTCCGTGCCACCACTTCTGTCAGTTACAATATTCGAATTGCTTTTCGTGTGACAATAACGCCAATTGAACAATTTGAATTGGTGAATGAACGGACGAATGAGAAGCTGACACTGAGCAAAGAATCTGATAATTTGCTGTTGAAAAGGTGCCCAATTGGGGAGACGGCGGCGGAGGTTCAGCAGCAGAAAGACAAGAAATTTGACCATTTGAACACAGTGTTCTGTATTTGCGATGCCATTGGGTGAGCAGGAAGATGGTGCTTTACTTTTGTATAGGCCCGGACTTGACAGGGACGGGACAGTACCCTCTGTACAGTAATTTCCCAGTCGTCAAACACAACAGGACCAGCACGGGTTCCTGTTAAAACATGACTTCTGTCCTTGTCTTGTCCTTCCTGTTCTGCTGGTCTATCTCGGAAACCCTGGGCCGCGTTTTTTAATAATTCCGGACTCTATTTTTACAAAAAGTTGATCCAATTGAAATTGAGTTTAATTTAGGCCACTGATTCCACCAGGTCAAAGCGACGAAAAACTGTTCTCGACTCCCGAGCCCAGTGATCAGCGGAAGAAGAAGTGATTGTTTGAGAAATTGCCGACATTTTGAGATATGATAATTTGATTGATTGATGCTATTTGTTGCTCTTTAAACTGTTTAATTTAGTGCTCACTGTTAAAAAATAGGAATTTTTTTTTAAATTGGAAAATTCGGCATTTTTTTAATTTTCGATAATCTTGTGTTTTTATTTTTGGGTATTAGTTTTTTTCCTTCTAAAATTCATATAAAGACAGAGACAATTTAAAAAAAATAATTATTCTAGTGGGATTTCTGATCACGAATAAAAAATGGCTCTATTGCACTTTATGAATCCAATTATTTTTTTGTAAGTCCAATCAGAGTTTATTGAGTCCAATTCAATTAAAAGCAAGTTTTGAGTCCAATTATTAGGCCCTGCGGGAGCGGGAGTCCCGTGAGAATTTTAGGGGACTCTCGCTCACGGCTCCCGTATTTTGCCCAGTAGGATTTTTACGGGAGCGGGAGTTTTTTGGGACTCCCGCTCCCGTAAAATATTTTTTATCAAATTTTATGGATTGATCCATTAACAAATTTGACCGCCGACCTCTCACCAATCCCTCGGACCGTCGAAAATATTTATCGACCCACCATCCCTTTTCCGAATATGTCACCAGCCCCCAAAAATTTCTTTTTCAAAATTTATTATATTTCGTTTTTTAACTATTCTTTTTATTTGTGGGATCTCGCTAATTGAAATGCGGAATTTGCGGGATTAATCCCGCGGGATCCGCAAATTTGAAATTTCTTGTTTCTAACATCTAACCATTAATTTTTTGCGTTATTCCAAAATCTGCCAAAAATTGTATTGTAAACCGATAAACTTCACTTGAAGTTGACACAGTAAAGCAATATTGCTGGGTGAAAGTCATTTTTCGAAATGCGCAGAATGCTTAACGGATAATGAAGAAAAAGGAAAATGCATTCCGAAAAAAATACAAATCATTTGAGTAAAATTCACCTTTTTTTCATTAATGTTGAAGATTTTATGTGTACTTGGATTCACAATTTCTTCCGTTATGAACTTGGCAATTGGCATGCTTTGTACTTGGAAAGTGATTTTGTACGATCAGAGCCCTGATAATAATTTGAGAAGAAATTTCAAAATGTGTTGAAAATTTGTTGAAATTATTAAAATTTAATTATGGTATTTTTTGTTCGAAAAATAATTGGTGAAATCTTAAATTATCAACTGGACCTTTTTAGTTTAATTAAATTGGAAATGGCCTTATGGAATTGACCGCAAATGTCCAATTTCCAGCAGGCCACAAATGTCATAAAGTCATAAACACTGATTGGCTCATATTGAATTTTAATACGTGCCCCAGGGTTTTTACGTGCCTATGGACTGATCGGGAAAATCCCGTTCGTTTCAGTTCGAAGAAATTTCAAATTTTTAGAAAACACAAGTAAGAACATTTATCTAGGTTCTTTCTGAGAAAATTGGATAAACAATAATTATTGTTTATGTACAATCGCACTTTATTTGAAATTTTAATTATTTTCTTTCTTTTTCTTCGCCTTTCTTTTTTGGGCATTCATTAATTTGCTCCAAGTGAAAAAGTAATAATTCTATAAGAATAAAAATTCTATCCTTTACCTATTCTTTTGCTCTTTTTCCGTTTTTGGGTCATCGTTTTGCCGTAATTAATTTGCTTTGCCCCCATAAATGGGCGGACAAAATCCACAGGAGATAAATTCAAACTCAATCGATTCCTCTAGGTCTGTAATGGAAGAATCCGAAAGAATTTTTCTGCGGAAACCAATCCCTGAAGAGTTACAGATCCGGGACTGAAATGGCCAAATGGCTTTGGGACTGAACCGTCCAAAGCCATAAACGCATGGAATTGCGACCAAATAGATACCAATCGATTCCTCACGGTCTGATAATTATGGAACCGAAGGAATTTTTGGATTAAAAAAATTAACAAAAGTTTTCATCAAAACCTCTAAAAATGATGTGATAAAAAACCAATTTAAGTGAGCCAAAAAAACGCTTAAGACTTGAAGCTTTCGAACTTCGCAAAAGGGAGCATGCGAAGACGGAGCAAGTAGTGGGGCGAGACGGAGGGCGGAGGAAGACGTCTGACGAGCGCCACAGGCGGTTGCCTGCGGGGGCCCGAAGGGCTCCCGCCAATCAGTCAACCGCCTGCGGATCACGCGCGGACTGCTTCCGTAGCCCGTAGTCTCGCCCCACCTACTGGTCGCCGTAGTCGAGTGTGCGGCGGTTTTTTAACGCAATAACCAAAATTCAAACGTTTAAACTTGACGTTTTTACCATTTTTCTGACTGAATCGGTTTAAAAACAGTTTAACGATTTTGAGGAGCCATAACTTTTGTTAATTTTTTTAATCCAAAAATTCCTTCGGTTCCATAATTATCAGACCGTGAGGAATCGATTGGTATCTATTTGGTCGCAATTCCATGCGTTTATGGCTTTGGACGGTTCAGTCCCAAAGCCATTTGGCCATTTCAGTCCCGGATCTGTAACTCTTCAGGGATTGGTTTCCGCATAAAAATTCTTTCGGATTCTTCCATTACAAACCTAGAGGAATCGATTGATATATAATTTGTACGATTTGGTGAACTACACCTATTCTTGAATTTTTCCGCACTCTGAGTTCATACAATAATTTCCAATTGAATAAATTTAATTAAAGAGTAATCAAATAAAATTGTTTGCAGAAATTCGCTAATTGAAAAATGTCGACTTCAACCAATTCGATGGACAGCAGCGATTTGAAATCAGCAGAAAAAAGTGGTGAAATAAACGGTTAACAGATAAAAGCATTTAATTTATAAATAAATTAATAAAAAAGTGAAATTACATTAGGGCGGAGATATATGGAAATCCATCTTTTTTTCCTGGACTGTGTGAGGCCTGGAACGCACGAAAAACATGTTTTAGCTTGTTTTGAAGCTTCCAGGACGTATTTCCATATGCATATTTTGGCATTTTTATCCATGTTTTATGTCCATATTTTGGCATTTTTCCAAAAAACCTCTATTAGAACGGCCCCATAAGGTAAATTGGCCTTTTTGACCCCTAAAGACCGAAAAAATTTCCGAAAAAGATATTTTTAGCAAAATTTTGGCGAAAATATTGATTAAATTTATTTTCTTAAAAATTGGTTAATTTATGTTAAAAATAAGCAAAAAAGCTAAATTTCGCTTTTCAGGTTGATTTTTCGCTATAATGAGTAAACCTAGCTGTATCGTGTTTTTTCTTCTAAAATGATTTTTAATACCATATTTTGCCATTTTTAAAAGGGTTATTTTGCGTTTAGCGAATTTGAAGAAATTTGAGAAATTATACCCTCAAATTGGAAAAATTTATGTCCATATTTTATGGCCATATTTTGGGATTTTATGTCCATATAAGTCCCCGCCCTAATGATCACCTCCTTTTACCGTTTTTCGGTCCACGGAAAAGGAATCCATGTGACCAATCCGTGCGGAGACAGGGATGAAATACCCTCTTTAAAAATAGAGACCGATGCGCTCGGTTTTGGATTTTTCTCGTTTTTCAATTCGGCTTTATTCGATTTTTACGGAAAAAACCGACGAAAAAATACAAATCGACCGAATAAAAACCTAAAAGAATAATCAAAAAAAAAAATTTTTTTTTTCCGGGATCCCCGGTTTGGTCAACCCGCTTTCCCTGTTGTCCAGTTGACCTGCTGGACCCTGCTCAAGCTAAATTGCATATGTATTTTTTTCGCTACATCATACAATGGATAATTTTCAGTCACGGGAACGCAAAGAAAAATTACGGTGTTACTGATTTTGGTGGTCGTGAACATTACGGTAATTATGGGAAAGGAATTGCTGGAAATGAATGAAATGTGCAAAAGCAAGGAATTGGAGAAGGTTTGAAAAGGGAGGGGATAAGCTTATTTTTGGGATTATTTATCACAGAAGGCACTTCAAGCAGAGATAGAGAAACTGAAGCTGATTATGGAAAACATTGTGCTGCAGGCGAAAGTTGACAAAATGGAAGAGGAAAAGGGACAGTACGAAAAGGAAAAGATGGACAATACGGTAAGGGAATACGGTATTTTACAGAATAAAAGTAATTTTGAGATTCTGCCGACCACCAAATCAAAAATACGCAAAATGGCCAGCAGATGGAATTGATGAAGGACAAGCAAATGGTAATGAACGGGAGGGAAACGCAAAAAATCAGTTAAATAAAACTGAAATTGGAAAATGGATATCGTATGGATCAGAGCCAACGAAAAATCAAGAAAATTGGGCACCTCAAATTTTTAAAACGATAAAATCCGGACAAATTAGGAATTCATCATTCAAAGCTTTTAATGAGTTAAGTTTAAAAATCTGAGGATGAAGTCGAACCGACGCCATCTATGAGAGATTGAACCAGTCGAAAATCCAAAGAAATTAAATTATTTTTGAAAATTTCAGGGGAGGGGGTTAAAACCCAAAAGTACCCACTCTTTTGTCATTTTGAGCGCCTAAGAACTCTATAAAAGTGATTTCGAATATTTTTGGCTCTGTGCCATTGATACACATTTAGCCTGAAATTTTGGTTTATGAAAAAGCCTCTTTTCTTTCGTGAAATTTAAATAATTTAAGAAATTTTCGAGTGCACAACGCCAATCGAATCGTTGGGATTCGAATGCTTGTCATAATGACATTAAAATCAGTGATGACAAAATTTTGACGGTCCTTCAAAAGGAGGATATGGGTAATTTTTATTAATAAAACAAATAAAATTATAAACCAATTATTCTAAGGTTATCGTTCCGTCTTCGCAAAATATTCCATTCACCAAACTTCTGCTAATTTTTCTGAGATTTTTTACTTTGAAATTTCCGTCATAAATTTGAAAGAGTAAGAGCAATCAACCGCTTATTAAATAATTAATTACCGGAGCTGCTTTTTCAATACTTCTTAATTTTAAATAATTTATTATATTTTTAGATTTGTTCTCTTTGGTTTTGCCGTTAAACAGCCAATGCCATTGGATCAGAATATTCAGAGCCGCACGGGCACTTACACTTTTTCAAATTATGGCAATTTTTGGGCCAACGGTTCAAGGAAAGGGACGACTGTCCAATTTTCCGGTGGCGATATTGTTGGATTTGGCGTAAATTTGGCCACTCGACAAATATTTTTCACAAAAAATGGACAACATTTGGGTTAATTAAATAGGAATTAAAATAAATGAATAATTAATTGATATGATTTGAAAGGTGTCGCCGTGTTTGTTGCTGCTTCTCCTACTGACGTCACTTTTTTCCCATTCATTTCTCTGTTGCACTATAATGACAAAATTGAAGCAAACTTTGGACCGAATTTCAAATTCGATTTGTCCACTCTCTGAAGGAAGAAATGTCATTAAATTTGACTGATTAATGATTAATGATCATCTTTGATTTTTTATTATTCCCTATATACATTTTTTTAAATCTCTTTGTGTTTTTGACACATATTTTTGCTTCTGAAATTGTTTGTTAACGCTTATGCATTTTTGAATTATAAATTGATGACAGTGTAAAAAAGGGAAATTAAAATTCAAAGAAATCTTAAACAGTTTTAAGATAAAAGGATTAGAGACCGGACTTTTCAAAAAGTCGAGATCGAGATTGAGGATTAGCCGCGGATAGGATTACCGGAATTCAATTAGCTTGATAATTAGGTTTGTTCAAAAATTAATAATTTTAGAATTTCATTATCCTGATAGCCTTTGTTGGTATGCGCCTATTCAAATCCGTCTGATTTCATTTCTTCAGTTTGTATGGAGAGAATGAAATACAATTGGGCGGGTCGTTTTCCTACGGGTACAAGTTTTCAGTGGCTATAACTTTTTTCTTGTCCAACCAAATCCAACAATATTTTCGATAGCCCTAAGTGTAAAATTTCGTTAAGGTTCAAAAAAGTTACTGTCAGAAGAATTCAAAAAACTTATTGTTCGAACATTTTTTAGTCTTTTTCAGATAAAATTATTTTTTAAATTGAAAGTTCCAGCAGAGAATTTTTTGGTTTTTTGGGAGTATTTTTCAATTTTTCAAAATTTTATTCTATCAAATAAAATAAAAGTTTAAAAAATATTAAGGCCAAAATTATTAGTATTAAAAGGCTAAAAAAATATTTTGGATATGTAAAAAACAAAAAATAATTATTTGCAGGGTGGGGGAATTGAACTTTAGAAGAAGAAAAAAATAACTGAAGGCACACCCACTGGGCCATCACCGCTCACATTGGCTTCGCATTCTTTGTAAGTGATATTGATATGTCAAAAAGGAAAAGCTTCATATCTCGGCCAGAAGCTTCATTTAGCAAAAATAAAAAAAATTTTATAATACAAAGGGGGGTTAATCTACCTACCCTGTAAGTTTCATTCGGAAGTCCCACCGTCACTTGGGTACCTCTCCTTTGTTAGGGCTATCGAATGATACTAAGATTGTTGTATGTTGTTTGCAGAAAAAAAGTTAGGTTCGTCCTGGTCCGATATAATTTGTGTTAGATACTAATCTTTTCATATTCAAAGAAATTGGTGACAAAGACAAAATATGAGCGCCGCTCTCTGCTGCTGCTGCTGTCTTTAAAAGCCGTGTTATTGCTTATTTGTTAGCTTGGATGGGATGATTTTTATTTTGTTTCATCCCTTGTTTTGTCATCCCCAAAGTTATTTCTTTCTTTGAATAAATCAATTACACTTTAATTTTAATTGATACCTTTTTAATGTTTGTTTATCGGGCCACATGCCCGGAGGGGATGATTTACTTGAAATATGGGAGATTTTTGGTTTTGACACAAATGCCTATATGTAAAGTTAAAACATTTGCTCTTTCTTGATACAAAAATGTTGTGGGTTTGGCCAAAAACGAAAAGTTATGGCCTAACAAACCGAGGGTATTGGACGCATAAAATGAAGGAGGGCCTAATTTTTTAATTCTTTGAACAGCAAGAAAGCACTTTTAATACCTTTTTGTTTATTTAGGTTATATTTTCCAATTTTGTTCAAATTTCAATTTTAAGCCCAGAAATGTTCTTTTACAAAGTAAGGGGGGGGAGGGGCAGGGGGAGTAATTTTCAAAAAAAAATCGAAAATTTAAGAAAAAGACAACCCAGTCGAAGACGAATTCTAACCAGCAGAAGATGTGGGAACAGAAGTTTAAGGAAGGACAAGCAAAGCTCACTGAGGTGGGAGCATTTTAGGAGCAATTAATAACCAATTAATTTTCTTTTGGACTATTTTGGTCAAATTCTGTGAATAAGAAAACTCGTGACCGTTAATTTAAATAATTTTTGAATAATTTTTTCCAAAAATTATTTTTAGAATTTTTTTTAATCGATTTTTAAAAGATTTTGAGCCAAAAATGGATAGTTGTCAGTTAATTTTCTAATTAAGAAGAATGGTTCAGGAGGTGCTAGCATAATTTGAAATTTTAATGAATTTTTTTAATTGCCAAACTTAGAAAATTTTCCATTTCTTTCCCTCCTTCTTTTCATATACATACTCAAAGAATATTGAACATTTATTTTCTTAAAGGCCGAAGCCCAGAATCAAAAGTTGAAAAATGACATTGAGAAAATGGAGGCAAAATTCGACGGGAAAGTGGAGCAATTGGAAAAGAATTTGGAGGAATTGCAGAAAAATGTAATGATTTTACTTTTCAATTATTTATTTAGGGACCGGAAACCGATTGGGGAATCCATTTCTGTTCAAGTCTAAATCAGAATTTAATTTAAAAAAGTTGAAAGCCCGATACACAAAAGAATCGGGAAAAAAGTATCAAAGATATTTTCTATATGTTTTTTATTTTTTGAATTTGAAAATTAAAGGCATTTTTTGAAAATTTATTTTTTTTCAGCAAAAGGAATTGATGACGGAACATAATGAATTGAAGGCAAAGGTTGACAAAATAGAACAGCAGGAACAACAGAAGCAGCAGCAAGAAGACAGCAGTAAGACACAGACAAACGATGGTAAGGAATTCTACAAAAAATGTTTCTACCATTTTTCGAGTTATACGGTAGCACTTGGTCAGACAAGCAATGGATTTTTAGATTTTTAACTATTTTTCCTACAGTTTTGTTTTGATGAGAATGCACGAAATAAAGACCCGAAAATTCATTTAATTTTGTCAAACAGTTAAGCCATTTTTTGCATTTTGTCACTTTGGCTTTTTTGTTTAAAAACGAAGGAATACCCAAAGAAACGAATTTTCTAAAATCGATCTTACAATTAGACAATTTATAAATGTTTTTTCGTTTTGATAATTTTTCTTTAAAATGTTTTTTATTTTTGATTTTATATTATTATTTTCATAACTTTTTCATTTTAGTATCACTATTAGTTAACCATTTTTGGGTAGCACTTTAGCATTTGTTTGTCCCCTAACTTTTATAAAATATGTATCACACCAAAAGATTTTCTTGTCAAGACCTATCAACTTGTAAATTTCTTTTGGGTATAAAAAAGCGAATTTTTCGGATTTTTTGCGGCCTAATTGAGCCTTACAAGCTCATTCAAATGATATCAATTTTTTAAAGTTTGTTGGCAACTGATTTTAACGTTTGGCCCCGAAATAACCCCCGGGCATATCATGGGAATGTCATTTTTTTTATTATGTTAGTAATTTTATTCAGGACTCCCATCGGCAAAGTTGGGTTTCAATGTATGGGCGAGCCGATTCCCAAGTACACAATATGGAAAATACCGAAACCCAAGTACATTTCATATCAATATGGATTAAAAAAGGATGGGTTGGTTTTATTTGATACGCAAATTCCAATTTTGAATTAGGAATCAGATCGGACTTTTCAATACTTACAACTTATTTTAAGAACGCTGTCGGACTATTTTAGAATAAAAAAAAACAAAAATTAAATTTCTTTAAATTTACAACCCAAAATGGGAAAATTATTCAAAGAATTTTTTAATTTAAAATTCTAAAAACATTTTAAGATAATGCGAGTCATTTCTCAAAATCACAAAATGATCAGAAGGAAATTCTGGAAAACAGTAGTGAGTTGGAGAAGCAGAAAAAGGTAAACGAAGGGGGAACATTTATATTAATTTTTGTGGAATTTTAAATATATTTATTTATTTATGCCTCCTATAATTTAAAACAAATTTTTAAAATAAATTTTTTAAATTAAATAAAGATGAATATTTTTAGGTGCTTTTAAACTTCCGACAAAATTCTTGGGATGATAAAGCATGTCACGAGGACCTCGAAATTTCTGGTGACAATTCTTTGACTGTTTACCGAAAGAGAACTAATTTGGGTAATTTTGGAAATTTTAATTTAATTAATTAATTACTTTTCTTCAAAAGATTCATTCCGCTCCGTCTTGGCAAAACATCCGTTTTCTTTGGACTATGATGAAGATTCATCTGGAATTTTTTACTTTGAAATTACTGTACTAAATCGGGGACTGTATGGGTAAGAGCACTTTCTCATAGCAATTCATTTATTTATATATTTGACAAATGGGAATTTAAGTTAAGTCACTAAAAAGTCTAAAAAACGACAAAAAATTTATAAATTAGTAATTTTTGGTTACAATTGCAAAAAAGAAAAAAAGACGATTTTATTCCAAATTGGTCATAGTAAAAGGCATTCGATTTTCAGCAAGAATAGATTTGTGAACAGAGAAAGAACGTTGTAAGGCACAAATTTGTAATGGGAGGGATTTCAGAGTCAACATTTTTGCCTGAAAGAACTGACAAAGTTGGGCCGTTGTTTCAATTCCCGGGATTTTCTCAACGAAAGAATTTATGCCGGGTTTAAATTGCCTTTTCACCGGTCGAACCTTTATTGTTCGGCATTTTGTTCGCTGAAATTCAATTTTTGCCTTAAAACAGAAAAATGTCACAAAAGTGCAAAAAAGTAAAAAAAAAAAGAAGTCAAATAAATGCATTTTAGAAGTTTTAAACATAAGTATAATATATTTTTAAGTCATTTTAAAGTTATTTCGAGTCAGTAGAAAAAAGTCCCTTGACTTAATAAATTCCCATCCCTAATAATTATTTCACTTCGATTGTTTATTAATAAACTTAATTTTTGTATTTTTTCAGCAGTGCCTTTTTCGGATTTGCCAAACCGTCTGCATCGCTGAAAGAACTTCATAACTATTCGGGCACTTATGGATTTGAAAGCGATGGTTGGGTTTGGATTAACAAATCCGCAAAAGGACCGAATGCCGAATGTTCTTACGGTAATGGCGATACCGTAGGCATTGGCCTCAATTCGGCCACTCGACAGATCATTTTCACCAAAAATGGACTTCGTTTGGGTTGGTAATTAATTAATTATTATTTTTTTCATAAACTTTTCACAGATTCCTCCGATTTGTTCATTCCCCAATCTTTTGCTGGTGGCCCTGTGTTCTTTCCATTCGTTTCTTTGTGGGAATCGGGTGACAAAATCGAGGCGAACTTTGGACCCAATTTCAAATTCGATTTGACCACCTTTTAAAGGAAGAAATAAAGGTTCTATATAGTCGGTTTTACGGATCCCAAAAACTGTTCCGCGTCCCATGCAATTTTAATACACCCATTATTCGGGATTTGAAAAAAAACGAAAAATACACCCCCTAAAAATCGACAAAAAAGAAAAAACACCCCCCCTAAAAACCGAATTTTTGACTTCAGCCCCCCCCCCCCCCCCGAAGCCAAGGGTGGCTACGCCCTTGACAACTCATACTCAGGCAACTCGAACAATTGCTTAGACTAGGCCTAAGCTTTAGGCTTAAGCTAGACTTAGGCCTAAGCTTATTTTTTTTTCTTGCTTTTATTGTCAACATTCAGTATACTTAGGGTTGCTTTTGCACATTCGATAAATCAAATTATACAAACAAGAACAATTGGAAGACGTAGAATGCTTAAAGTTTCCGATTGACGGTTCAAAAAACACTGTTTTTTTGACGCGTAAAACCGACTAGAACCGAAATAAATATTCACTAATCCAATGATTGGATAGGCTTTTTCTTATTATTTTCTTCTTTCCTTTTCTTATTCATTAATAAAATTTACAACGTCCTTAAAACCAAAATTTAAAAAATTTTGTTGACGAAAAACTGTGGGTACTAAAAACAGGAGAAAGAACGCACTTTTTATGTTATTTTTTCTAAAATTTCACCAAAAACACAGAAAAATTCTTATTTGATGGAAAAATCTGTTAACAAACTAATTAGTTTCAAAATTTTCACTGGCGGAGTCTCTACTCACAAAAAATAAAAATAATGCGGCAGAAATAAATCTCGTCAAATTTAAGGAATTTTAAATTAAATTTAATTCACTCTGAATTTTTGTTAAAAATGCAAATAATGATTGATTTCGAATAATTGTTGATGGTTGGATTTTGGGATTTTGTTTTATTTTATTTTTTTATAAAATTAAAGGCAAATATTTTATTTTACTATAATTTTTTCACTAAATTTAGTATATCAATTTGTACAAGATTATCCGAGCTATTAATTCCAAAAAATTACATTTTATTTTATTTCCCATAATTCTTCGATTTTTAAATATTTTTTTTTGCTTCTCAATTCGTTAAATAGTAGAAAAAACACACTTTTTTCTGTTCAAAAAAAGGTTGGAACTTTTTTTTTATCCATTTTAAAATACAAAAAATGTTTTCTGAGCCTAAATAGATCTTTTTGTGCCTGAGTTCACTCTTTTATAAGAATTTATTGTCCAAAAAACCTTCAAAAAGCAATTTATAAAAGGAAAAGCAAAGAAAAGAAAAAAAAAAAACCAAAAAATTAAAAGAAAAACAAAAGTAAAAGAAATGACAAAAGAAAATTTACCAAAGACAAAAGGAAATGATAAAAAATAAATAAACAAAAGAAAATGAAATGATAAAAATGATACTTTTCTGTTTAAGCCGTCCCTAAAATTTTAAAATAAAAAGTCCTTTCTACGGTAATTTGTGGCGCTGATCACGAATATTTCCTTTGTTTTGCAAAATTTCGAACCCCGAAACCGATTTCAAAGTGGCCTCAAAGCTGGCCTCAATTTGGTCGTCGAAGTCAAACAAAGAAACGAAAGGGAATAATAATAATTGGTCATCGGCGGAAGACGACTCATTAGAGAAATTGAATGGCACTGTGAAAAAGAAAAATACGAAATTCAAAAACAAATTAAAAATGAATTCTTTACCAACCCAAAAAGTGTCCATTCTTCGTGAAAAAGACCTGTCGAGTGGCCATGGAAATGCCAAATGCGACAGTGTCTCCAACACGGTAGGAAAACCGGTCACTTTTGCCAATAAATGATCCGTTAATACAAATCGCGCCTTCACTTCCAATGGCATAAGTGCCCTTTTGCTCGAAAATATTTTCATCCAATTTTTTCTGCTGTTTGTCGGCAAATCCGAGAAACAAATGACTTAAAAGTGAAGAAAACAATAATTAAAAATAGAATATTATTATTCATTTTTCTCATGCAAATTTATTTTACCGTTTCATTTGTTTAATTGAAATTTCAAAGTAAAAAATGTCGGAGAAACGAATGCTCAGCGAAATTGGATGATTAGCAAAGACGGAACGACACTGAGCTGTTGAAGAAAATAAATAATAAATAAATTAGATGTTTAATTAGATGGATTGAAAAGTAATTAATTAATTAATTAATTCCAATAATTACCCAAATTAGTTCTCTTTCGGTAAACAGCCAAAGAATTGTCACCAGAAATTTCGAGGTCCTCGTGACATGCTTTGGCATCCCAACTATTTTGTCCGAATTTTAAAAGCACCTAAAATAATTCATCTTAATTTATTTATAAGAAAATCATTTTAAGTTTTGAATATTCTTTATTTCCATAAAATTAATATTAAAATCTTTCCCTTTTTTCACCTTTTTTTGCTTCTCTAATTCACTATCTCTGTCCTTCTGATCATTTTGTAACTTTGAGAGAAGTCCAACATTAGCTTAAACACAAAGAAATTTTAATTAAAAATGGAAAACATTTAATATATTTGTCTTCTTCATATTTTTGCTACTTAATTTTGTGTGTTTCGCTCCACAAAATTTTAATGAATTTGAAAATTTGTAAAAATTTGTTTGTGAAACTCTCTCTCTGCTGGAGAAATACCAAAAATTTATAAGAAAATATTATTTTACGTAAATTTTGAGAAGACTTGCCATTGTTTTTTGGCTCATTTCCATTCGAACAATCGAAGCAAAGCCAAATAATGGCAATAAAAAAGACAAAGAATGATGAGTGAGAAGTCATTTGTTGAGAATACCTAAAAAGTGATGAAGATATTCTATTAGAGTTGCACGGAACGGGGAATTTTGAGCAAAAACCGGGATTTGCTGGACCAGAATAGAATTCGTAAGTCAGGATACTAATACTAGTCAATTTTATGTTTTTTTTTGAAGAATTTTAGAATTTTTAAGGAACATTTTAGTGTCAGTTCCCCGGGGGTAAATTCAAAAAATTTGGGAAGACTTGGTTAAGATGCATTAAAAATTTACATTTTTTGGATTTGGCTGAAATAGAAAAAATTTTCAACATAAAAGGGTAAAATTCTTCGATTTTAGGACTATTTTTAAAACCGAGACCGGAACTGGGAAACCCTCGATACTGTGCAAATCTGATATCTACAACCAAAATTCAATTATATAAATATAGGCAAAAACTGATTCTCGTTCCCCGACATAAATTTTGAAAAATAATTTTTTTTAATTTGAAAGAATTAAAATAAATATATATAAAAATATTGATGAATATGAAAACATTAGAGAAGATATTTGAGTAAAAATTGAATGCCCAAATTGGAAGGATTCAGCACTGCGTTTTATTGGCCCAAATGCGTGCGTTTGCTACGCGCGTGCCAAAAAATATTATTCGCTTTTTTGTAATATTAAATTTTTTTCTTACATTTTTTAAATTATTTAGGAATATCGCATTTTTCGATGAAATTTTTTTTAAATTTTTAAGGCCTGCCGATGGATTTGCTCATTTTGCTTTAGTCTTTACACATTGACATTGTCTGTCGCATGTGACTTCAGCAAAAGGTTGGGTCACATTTGTTTGCACTTTGTCATTATTGCCCATTCTATTAAAATTTATATGTCACATACGCATATAAATTTTTTTGTCATTATTGCCCATTCTATTAAAATTTATATGTCACATACGCATATAAATTTTTTCATGAAATTTTTTTTACAAAATTCCCATTAATTTCTTTGCCCCTTCCTCCATAATTGTACAATGTTTTATTCAAGCAAATTTTCCATCTTACTTACACACAGTGTGCGTTATCTGTCCTGATTTGTCAGAAATGTCCTGCTGATTGTAGGGAGTGACCCGATTTTGTTCTGATTTCTTAAAATTCTTCAGAAAATTTGTAATTTTATGGCGTAATGTCTCAGATTTTCAAAATTTTACACGGCGGGCACCGCCGGACCTTAAATTTTTTGAGCCCGATTGTATAAAAATGTACTATTTGCTTATTTCCTCCCCAAAATTGTTAAAAATGAGCACGGGAGGCGAAAAATACGAAAATTAAATTGTTACACAAGCAATATTAAGCTATTTTGCAAAATTGTTTTTGACCCCAAAATCTGATTTTTGTGTTGTATTTTGAAAAATTTTCGATCCGCATCCTTCTTAACAAAAGACCCTCCTCTTTATTGCTCTGCGCGCTTTTTTAAAACCTTTTGGAAAAAAAGAAGGAGGGTACGGCGACGCGGATAGGCTCCGCTGGGAAAAAGGTTAAAATTTGAGTAAGATTTGCTCACAGATTTTGTAAAAAATTACCAAATTTTGCGTTTTGTGCCAGTTTTTAAAACCGGATTTTTAATGAATTTGCCAAGAAAATTTAATAAAAATTTCAATAATTTTCCTCTTTCCCCCTTCGCTGTCGCCCCCCCCCCCCCCCGCCTTCAGCCGATGCGAAGGGGTACCCCAAAGAATTTAAAAATGCTAAAAAATTAATTGACATGAGTGTAAATTACTTTACTCATGGCATTTGTTCAGTACTTTGAAACACTGATCTTTTTTTTTGAAATTCTAAAGTTAAACAAAGAATTCTCAGGGCTAACGAATTATATAAGTAAATTTAGCTCCATGTATTTTAATGTTTTTATTTTTTAAATAACTATAATTTATATATTCATTATCATGGCAAAAAACATTATTATTAAATTAAAATTTTAAACTCATTGAGTTTCATAAAAAGTTATGGTCAAAAACATTTTTCCAAAAGTCAATTCGAAATGAAATTTTTTTTATTCAAAATTATAAATTAAAATGAAATTCATCAAAAAATTAAGCTTCAAATTAATGTTGAAAAATTACAAAAACTTTTTTTTGTTGTTATTTTTGGATAGTGAATATTCAAATTTGTAGGTTTGATTGCTTCTTTGAGTCCGAGTTTGGTTGGTTGGCTATTTTTGGCATCACTTTGACAAAGTTTGTGACGTTCTGCATTCGGTTTTTCACTGTTGGCATCGGTTGGCAATTGTCGCTGATGAAAATGGCACGGATAAATCTTGGCAAGAAATCAACTGTGAATTGGTGCCGAAATGAGTCGCTGGCCCAAAGCAACGGCCAACTTGAGCATCCGACGGTGCCGAAATCGATGACCCATGGATATTGGGAATAGAGGAAGCCGACGACGGGCGGACGGTCCCAAAACAAATACAACGAAATCTGAAATTTTATATTTAAAATTAAATATAAAACTGCATTAATTTACCAATAAAAATGAAGTCAGTGCGTGCCAAATGAATGAAATAATTGCGTAAAGCATTAATTTTCTCTCAATTTTCTTCGTAACATTTGTTCCTTGAGTTTTGGATTTCCTTCGCTGCCATTTTTTATTTGTTTATTATGTGATTTGTAAGCAAAAACAGTGGCGGAATTGGTCAGAATGCCCACTAACAGAAAAATTGTTGAAAAAACAGCACGGATTAAATTATCGGCATTTTGCACGGAATGGGCCTAAATTAAAATTTGATGGGACCGTTGAGAAATTCACAGTTACAACAAATTACAATTAAATCACAACAAAAAGATACAACATTATTAGAGCCATGTTCTTACATATTTTTTCGCCTTACTTATGACTAGAGACCGACTTTTGAGGCATATGCCTTTTTTTCTGCGCACTTGTTCCGATATATTAAGCATAAATAACGCATTTTCCACTTGGTTTAAGGCTCCTACGTTGACTTTTATTATGCCTTTTTTTGCCTTTTTCGGGATTTTCGTGCCTAAATGCCTTTTTTGGCATTTTTCCCTTTTGGTGCCTTTTTTGGCGTTTTTTTCCGAAAAATTCCATAAAAAAATGCAATAAAACCGGGAAAATACACCCCTAAGAAATGATTTGAAAAATTTTCAGAAAATACACCCCTAAGAATTCAAATTTTTTTTTCAAAAATTACCCCCTAAGAAATGAACTGAAAATTTTTTCAAAAAATACACCCCTAAGAATTTAAAAATTTTCCTAAAAAATTGATCGCCAAAATTTCATTTTTTTCTTATAAAAAATTTTAGGTTTAAAAATTTTTATTCTTCGAAAAATATTATAAAATATTTAATATTCATTTAAATGACCAAAATTAATTTTTTGGTTAAAATTTACGTATTTTTGCGCCTTAAAAATCCTTAATAAAAAAATTTGAATGCCTTTTTTCATGCCTTTTTCGGGATTTTCGTGCCTTTTCATGCCTTTTTTTCAATTTTTTCGTGCCTTTTATAGTCCTTTTTCGCGATTTTTGGTGCCTTTTTAGTCGGTCTCTACTTATGACGAGAGAAGCATTTTTAGCACATATTTTGGGGGAAAATCTTTAAGAAAAATACATGAAAATTGAAAAATTCATCCCTAAAAATAAACTGATTTTAGCCCCAACACCTCGAATTTATTCTCACTTTCAAATATGTACAAAAATTGACAATTTCAAATGTTGCTGCACAGTTCCGAGTAGAAAAAAATTTAATGAATGGAAATTTTTGTGTGAACCGAATGATTTGAATCTGATGGTGCCATGGCGATAGGCGCCGCCTGAAAAATTGGAAATTTTGAGAGAAATTGTTGAAAACGGGCAAAAATTTGCAAAAAAAAAAAAAAAAAAAAATTGAAAAATATTTATTAAATTTTTATTTAACAAAGTGTTGAAAAAATTTCAAGCTCGGTCTAATTTCGAAAGTTTCTTGGTTTTGAGATTAGACAGTGGTAAGAAACATGGGCCTAGTGTGACGCTTCTAGTCGTTCTTAATTATTTACCCGAAAGATTTTTTGATTACAAATCCTTCCTCCCATTCGTCATCGTCTGGACTGAAGTTCAGCATGTTCAATTATAATTAATATATTTTAAAAACTGAATTAGCATTCCCGTTATATTTTATTATCTTTTTGTTAATAATTTGCAGAAGAAATTTCTCTCTGTGCAGAATTATGGCAAAGATGGGACGCTTAAAATTCATTGTGTATTGAATGCGATTAAAAAGAAAATTAAATTACTCATCTAATTTATAAAACAAATAAAATTGGCTTTTGCACAAATCAACAAATCTTTTGACTTTTCGTCCGCTCCATTTCCTATCAAATTGCTTGATAAAAAATGTGAAACACAGGCCAAATTGGCGACTGATGTGTTGCTGCTATAAAATTGGAGGAAGAGCCAAATTCCCTCACATAATTAATTCGCTAATTAATTGCTCATTTGTCAGCCCATCCCAAAAACTGATAAAAAAAAATGGCGTTCCTCCCCCGTCTCTCCGTCCTTCCAAATTCGACAATTTCGCTGCTTGCAGTTTCTTTGGCCGTTTTGGCTTTCATCGCTTTGGCATCGGCCAATCCGCCGACGGCACGCGAAACGGCAGCAAATGCACAGCAAAACAATGCCAATGCGCGAACAGAGGGGGAAATTGAGAAAAATGTGGCGGAAAAGATGGAGCGGATGAATGGGTTCATTAAGTGAGAATGTAACCGAAATTTAATTTTTAAGAGCACTTTTGAAAATTGACCGGGACTCAGTTAACGGGACAAAACAGTCCCGTATTAGCGGGGGCCCGCCCTTGGGTTATTTGTAGAGTTGAGCGGGACCGGGACCGGGACCGGGCCGGGAATTCCCGGTCATCCGAGGTCCCGGTCCCGGTCCCGGATTTTGAAAAGCTCAGGTCCCGGTCCCGGTCCCGGTAGGGCAACCGGGAACCGGGAAAAACAAGCACTGGTAAGAATGGGGGTCTGAGTGGAAAATTAGTGATGAAAATTGGAGTCAAAGGAAAAAATATTAAAAAAATGATTAAAAATATTCTTTAAGAGTGTCGCAACCAATTGTGCAAATGGCCTAGTGGCTAGTCCCCTTGACTTTTGTCTTCTTCTTTCCCCTGGTTCAATCCCTCTACGGAAATTAAAATATTTTGAATTTTCTTTTTGTATACTCATGGTTTTCCTTTCGACAAAATATGATTTCTCATAGTTTTTTTTTATTTATACATATTTTGTTATATTTTAAATGAAAATACGTACAAATTGAGCCTAATAAATCCAAAAAACCTGCCTTTTTGTTGATAATCTGTTAACAAATTGCACTCAAATTTTCAAAATTTTCCCCGGCGGCGCCTATCGGCACCGCCGGTCTCCCCTTCTCCACAAAAGTTTTTTGCAAAAAGCGCGCCGAAAAAAATGATCAGAAAAGTAATATAAATTTCTAATAATATTCGATCATTTAGTCCAAAAATGATTATTTTTAAAAATAATTTAAATAAATTTAGTTTGAAAATTTTCATTAATTTAATTATGCTTTAACTTTTGGATTTTATTAAATAAAAAACAAAATAAAAATTTAATTTTGTATTATTTTCAATTGACATAAATTAATATTTGAATTTTTTAAAAATTTTTTGAATTTTTTTGAATTTTTAAAAAGTCCCGGCTGGTCCCGGTCCCGGTCCCGAAAAAAAATCGAGGTCCCGGTCCCGGCTTCTCAGGTCCCGGCAAGTCCCGGTCACGGTTTTGCCCAAAATTCCCGGTCCCGCTCAACTCTAGTTATTTGTATTAACGAATTTAGTCGAAAATCCTATAAAGTCTTAATTAGTCTCGACCATAAAAATTACCTTCTGTTAATTTTTAAATTTTCGTGATTTTGACAAGAAAAAAGCCAACCGTAAAATTCGTCCAATGATTATTTCTAACATTTTATTGCAATTATTTTGGAATTCCTTCTGCTCATTTGGCCCTTTTCTTATCTTTAACACTGTCATTCGTAATATTTGCAAATAAAAAAATCAACAAAATTTGTCATTTCCGAATTAATTTTGGAAAAGAAATTCAAACAACGCAAAGCATAAACTCGAATTTCTTTAAATAAACTAAAAATTAAATAATTATTTAACATATTTTGTGCAGTTATTTTAGGGCGAAGAAGTTCATCGATGCACATAATTTGGCATTTGAGAAGGGCGAAGTGTCGTTCAAAGTTGCGCCAAACCATTTGATGCATTTTGTTTGTTTATTACGATATTAGCTTCGTTAATTGCTTTAATTATCCTTTTAGACACCTGCCCAATATAAGCGGATTCGCGGCTTGCAAATGCGCAGCAACGGACAACGGCACAACATGGCAACTCTGGCGGGAAACAGCAGCACTTTGCCGGAAAAGTTGGACTGGCGCGAGAAAGGGGCGGTGACCGAGGTCAAAGATCAGGTGGGTAAAATTCTATTTCGAATTCATTTAAATTGAATTTAATCTCAGGGGGACTGCGGCTCGTGTTGGGCATTCAGGTCAAATTAGGAGCCATTAAATGACACTTAAAATTATTTGTTTTAGTGCCACCGGTGCCATTGAGGGAGCATTGGCACAGAAAAAAGCGTCAAAAATTATGTAATAAATAGGGAAGCGATTTGGAAGATTTATTTATTACAAATATAAATCGAACAAAAACAGTTCATTGTCCGAACAAAACCTGGTCGACTGTTCGTCCAAGTACGGTAACGAGGGCTGTGACGGTGGACTGATGGACAACGCATTTGAATACGTGAGGGACAACAAGGGGTTGGACACGGAGGAGTCGTACCCGTACGAGGCCGTAACGGGCAAATGCCAATTCAAAAATGAGACGGTGAGTGTGAAAAAGATGGCTAAAATAGGTTAAAAATTTGAGTCAATAAAGTTATTAAATGGCAATTTGTATAATAAAAAATTTTACAAAATAAAGCCCAAGCCTATAGGCCTAAGCCTAGGTTTAAGCTTAAGCCGAAGGCTTACTTAGGCTTCGTCTAAGCGTTTGTACGAATTGCCTTTGCAAAATTTAATTCTGTTATATGCGAGTGTTTTGTTTTTTGAATAGAGATTTGCTTTAATTTTTGAAAATTAAGTAATTTCTCTTCCTATTATCCACCTCCAATAAAAAATCTTTGCTTTTTCAAATTTAAAAATTAAAATATTTTTCCCTTTTTAGGTGGGCGGCACTGTCGTGAGCTTCAAAGACTTGAAGGAAGGCGACGAAGAGCAGTTGAAGGTGTTCCTAAAATAAGCCCCCAAATGAACACTTACTTATTTTATGGCTTTTTCAGATTGCCGTCGCCACAATTGGGCCCATTTCCGTTGCGCTCGATGCCAGCAATTTGTCCTTCCAATTTTACAAAACCGGCGTTTATTACGAGCGGTGGTGCAGCAACCGATACTTGGACCACGGTGGGCAAAATAAAAAAATCATAATTAAGAATTTTATAGAAAAATTGCCTGAATTTTTTTCAAATTCACACTCGCAAATTGGACAGGCGTTCTCCTCGTCGGCTACGGTACCGACGAAACGCACGGTGACTATTGGCTGGTGAAGAACAGTTGGGGCCCGCATTGGGGAGAGAACGGTACGGAGATAATTTTGATTTAAAATATTATACATTTATAATTTAAATTTGAATTTTGGTATTTAATTTATTATCTTAATTAGGCTACATTCGAATTGCGCGCAACAAACACAACCATTGTGGCATTGCGACGATGGCATCGTACCCCGTGGTCTGAGAAAGTGTGGGAATGAATGGGACGAGAAGGGATCAGAAGAAGAAGCAGGCAGACCAAATAGAAGCAATTCACAATCATTATCATTGTTATGCTTTTTGGTAATAAATAAAATTGCTTAGTTATAATTGCATAATTAAGTTTGCGCAAATGAGAAAATAAATGACTGATTCATAAATTTAAAAAAATGGCAAAAAGTGTTAAAAGTTGAGCCAAAAAAATTTTAATTAAAAATAATTTTAAAAAACTGGTTCATAAAAATGCAAATATATAAAGACATACATAATCAGTGGGGAGCAAAAGTTAATGCGTTTTGGATTTTCTAAGTTAAAAAACCTTTATTTTGTTATCCAACTGTGTTTGACTCCCGAGTTTTGTGTCATTTTGTAGCATTTTTTATGGGCTTTCCAATGCTACTTTACTTCAGTTCATGCGCCCATCTCGAAAAAAGTTTTTCCATATTTGCCGTAACTACCCAATTTTTAATGGTGCAAAAGTTAATGCGCACATTTTCGAAGCTTATTATTTCAGCCAAAAACTTGCAAAAAAATCTAAAAAAATATTGCTAGTTATGCTAGTATAACTTTCCATGCTGATTAAAAAAGTATTTTACGCCAACTTGCTCAGATCACTCCTTCATAGTGATCTGAAAAGCCGAAAATGGCTGAAATCGGGAAATTTTTCGAAAAAAATTCTAGAGGGTTGGGAAATTTTTTAAGAAATTATGAATAGGCCCATTGGAAAGAGCACAAAAGGCTCTACCGAATTGCCTTTGGGGTGGTGGGTCGACGACTAATACCCGCAGATATCATCGGTGTCAACAGTAAACTGATCAATTTTCGATCATTTTCACTTAAAATACGGTATAAAGCAGTCATTTTTGAGATGTCCATTTTGACATCGATGGTTCTCTGCGGGTATTAGTCATAGAGACATGCGATCTTTTGCATATTGTAGAGCCTTTTGTGCTCTTTCCAATGGGCCTATTCATAATTTCTTAAAAAATTTACCACCCCCCTAGGAATTTTTTCGAAAAATTTCCCGATTTAAAGCCATTTTCGGCTTTTCAGATCACTATGAAGGAGTGATCTGAGCAAGTTGGCGTAAAATACTTTTTTAATCAGCATGGAAAGTTATACTAGCATAACTAGCAATATTTTTTTAGATTTTTTTGCAAGTTTTTGGCTGAAATAATAAGCTTCGAAAATGTGCGCATTAACTTTTGCACCATTAAAAATTGGGTAGTTACGGCAAATATGGAAAAACTTTTTTCGAGATGGGCGCATGAACTGAAGTAAAGTAGCATTGGAAAGCCCATAAAAAATGCTACAAAATGACACAAAACTCGGGAGTCAAACACAGTTGGATAACAAAATAAAGGTTTTTTAACTTAGAAAATCCAAAACGCATTAACTTTTGCTCCCCACTGTATAAAATCTGTTATTTTCAATTGGAACTTGCGATAGAAACTTCTAAATTAGGTAATTTAATTATGCATTAATTCAACATAATTTATAAATTAGAATATTTTTTATAAATAGGAACAACACGTGCAAATATGTACAAACATAAAAAGTTTGTTGAAACTCAATTGAGTATCAGATAATATGACCAGTAGAAAACGTTCATCAGCAAAAACGCGGCTGGAAAAATGATGCGCGATTTTTGATCAATTTTTGTGGCCATTTCCCGGCCTCTGAGTTGGTTCAGTGTCCTTTTGAGCACGCGAGCCCGTCGGGTCATCTTGAAGCGAATTTAATAAATAAATCATTTTTTAATTTAATTTTAATTTTTAAATTGGCAATTTATTTACCTGCTTTTTAAACAGTCGTGCTGAACCAACAAATGAATTTTTCCTCTGAATTTGACCAGCACCGTACTCAAAATGGAAATCTTCAGGCAAAGACCTAAAAGCAAAATTAAATTTAACCAAGTCAGGCTAATATAGTGTATGAATTGATTGGAATTTAATTGGGCTAATTAGCTTAAAAATACTTCGTTCATTCACTAATTAATTGCCTCGATATTTTCTTCAGTCGTGGGTCCTCAATGCTGAATAGATTTGGTTGTGGGCTGTTCTGCCTTGGCATTTGGTCGTTCAGTTTTATTTGCGGTTGCGGTCGATGGTTCGTCTGCTGTTGCTGCTGAACGTTGTCCAACAGGTCGTACGTGCTCACGTCCGAGTCGGCATCTTTTCAAAATTTACTCAAATTGACAGTATTTGAAAAGCATATCCATTTTATATTTTTAATGTATGTTTTAAAATTTTTAAAGTTTACCAAATTACAGCCCCCTCAAAAACCGAAAAACTTTCGGAATATTATTTTTTATTGATCGGAGACCTGATTTAAATGCTTTTAATTCCTAAAAATAGAGGGAGGCTTTGTTTAGGTTCTTTGTTTTTTTGTATTCATTTTTTAATTTTGTCCTTCTTTTTGCGCTTACCATTTCTTCTCAAAGTGCCGACGCCCATTTGCTGCGCACTTCGAAAACTGCGCGCACTCACCGACGATTTCATCGCGTGCCAATTGCTCTTTTTGGCCCCTTCCCCATTGTTTGTGGGCAGTCCGCCGTTGGATTGCGCACCGCACACCGTTTTCCGCCAATGCCTTGAAAAATCATCGGTTAAAATAAACAATAAATATTAATTTCTATTTTTGGCAAAATCAGTTTTTCAGATTTCTATTTTTTCTGCATTTTCACAGTATTTTAAAATTTAGTAACTCGTAAAAAATAATATTTTATGAAAAGGCTATGGCTAATTACTTGAGAATTGCCAATAATTGTGCAAATGATTGGCAATGGGTTCAACCTGTTCAGCAGTTGTTCAGAAGTGAGGTACTGCTCGATTTCCACGGGTGTGTCCACGTCGTCGTCGTCCACCACCACCTCGGCCACGTCCTTTTTGGTGGCCACCAAAAGTGTGTTGAAACCGTCCGTGTCCACCACCAACGGCGTTTGGCTTGCTTGGCCCGCAAGTTGGAAGAGGTATTCCTGGTTCTTGGCAAAGTGGGCGATGGTGTACTCGACCATCACAGCTGAAATTGGAAAATTAAAATTTAATGAACATTTAAATTTAAGTGCTCTACCAAAAACAAATGCCATGCACATGCCCATCCACGAGTCGATGGCTTTCATATAGGACACTTCGGGCAGTGCCAATTTCACCGCATTTGCCTTGAAATGCACATTTAAATAGTTTGAAAAAGAATTTATTTTTATTTTACTTGTGTTGCAATGGTCAGAAGCGTTGTGATGGACAGAGTGACGCGTGCCGGGGCCGCGTCAATGTCCAGCCAAAAGTTAAACCTAGCGAACAAATAGCAAAATAACAAATTTTTTAAAAGACGGGTCGTCGAAATTTTTGGCAAAATTGGGGGCTAGACTTGGACTTGACTAATACATTTACAGTGCGAGAGCAGCAGGAATGGGATTAACAATCGGAATTATGGGATTAGGTCCAATCGGAATGCCAAACCCAATCAACTTTGTTTTCTGACCATGAAATGATGACAATCAGCGAAGTAGGCACATAAGTCTGGATGATATGGTGAAGCATTGCCCGTTCCACTAAAAACATAAATAATAATTATAATTAATTTTAAAAATTACCGTAAAACACTGCCGTCTGACAGCTCCAAGTTCCTGAAAAACAAATTGTGAAAATTTGCAGAAAAATATTTAAAAGTTCAAACCCGTCACATAAGACCCATTGCACTCGCCGGTGGTAATTCTGACCAATTCCATGTCTTAAAAATGAATTATGTCGCTTGCAGAAAATTAAATGGCACAAAAACAATTAAATGATTTTTTACCCGGCATTTTGATGCCCATATTTCGGTCAATTGGCGGATCAATTCTTTTGGACCATCGCAAGCGCAGATGGTTTTCGGGATAAGCATCTGAAAAGGGGGGAGGAATTTTGAAAATTTGTTAAAACAATAAATTTAATTTAGAATTAAATAAAAATATTAAAAATTTCCCAAGAAATTTATTCTAATAATTCTCACAGCTCAGAATACGAAGTTCGCAAGTTTGGGAATCCAATGGGTACTTCCACAGATCCATCATGCAAATGGCAACCAGCGAAATGCGGCAATCGTACCAAATCCTTTAAAAAACAAACAAATTAAATTTAATTAAATATTTTGAAAAGCATTGATTGACTCCCTTTTCACCTTCCATTTGGGTAAATCCAAACAAGAAAGTTGTCTTCTGTTATTTCTTGGAACGAAGCTTGTCTGGCGTTGGCAAAATAAATGTCGGGGTGCCACAATTTCTGTCAAACAAAAAGTTTCGAAAAATTTTAGGGAACATTTTAAACAACCTTAAAAACGGCTTTATCCCTTATCAGCAGGGGACCTGATCCGTTGTGTTTCAACCGTTCGTCTTTCCATTCCTGCAATTATATTTTTTAAATAATAATTTGATTAATGATAAATTCCTTTTTTGTAATATAATTAAATATTTTAATGATAATTAATTTGCTTAATTTAAATTTTCACCTGATAAAAGTATACATCCAATTGATAGTCCATTGTTTGAGCACTGAAACTTGAAATGCCTTCAATGAACATTGACATTGACACGTTAGTGGCAGTGCCTTTAAATTTGCAATTAAAATTTAAAATAAAATGAAAAAGAAACACCTAAATGTTGGGTGGGAGTCGCATATTTATTGTAACGCCTCTCATCGTCCAACAGAGAAATAAATTCTAAAAAAAATTTATTTCATATTTTAATTTTAAATCTTATTTTTGTTCACCTTTTGTCAGTGGCACAAGTGTTGTCTCTCGTTTTGTTGTTGCGGGTTTTGCCGTTTTCGTTGTCATTTCGGCTGTTTGTGCAGCCAAAGCATTGAATGAGAGAAGCCAAAGCGAAAATTCAAGCATAATTTGCTATGAAAAATAAAAAAATATTTGGTTTTTTGTTTCTATTGGGCATTAAATCAAAAAAAACGACGATTAAAAAATAATAAAAAACCAAAATAGGCAATAAAAATAAAATTTTATTTTGGTTCAATCGAAATCACATTCATAGGAAATGCTTTTTAAGTTAAATTCTTTGTTGAGCATTTTCGGTTTTTAATTGAATTTTCTGAAAAAAAAAATTTCAGAAATCCTAAAAATGTTTGCATAGAATTGGCAAAGAAAGGCATTAGTCCAAAAGGATATCCAAACCAATCTTCACAAGCCAAAAATGGAATTCATGTGATAACGGATTTCCCCCACTCATCAGAATGCCGCTTAATTGTTAGCCTTAACCTGTGCTTGTCGCCCCCCCCCCCCCAATTTATTCCCCCCCCCCACACTTTAATGGCATTTTACCCTCCCAAAATGTGTCACTTGCACATTTCCCACGTCCCACGCCAAAAAGCTAAGTTTTTGACAGATTTTCATCCGAATTCTGAGGCAAAGAAACAAATAAATTTTGGTTTTGTTTTATTTTATTTTTTGATTAATTTGAGAGCCGCAAAAGCGGGACAAATCACCGCAAATGTGCGTTCAAAATGCATTTGGCAGAGAATTGTTATTGCTTTTGAGGGAATTATCATTAAAATAAAAGGTCGTCAAACAATTAGAAGCGCCAATTTGTCAAACATCTTATTTTTGTGACGCATTTGGCCTTTTTCTTTTGAAAAAAATAGTTTTTTTTTATTAAATATAATACGTAAAAATATTAGTCGACAAATGTCTCCAAATTTTGGCGAAATTTAATCCAATCGAACTTAGTTGCCGTCATGTAAAAATAATTTTACTGAATGCCATGAGAAAATTATGTAATAATTCCCACGAATTTTGACGGCTTAACAATACGAAAATATTTACGACAGAAAATAATTTATGGAAAATTGATTTGGAGAATTAAAATTAATTTAGCTTTATTGGAAATATTAAGCAAAATTAAAAATTGAAAATAAATAATTTAAAAAGAAACAATTGTGAAGCTAAACAAAGAAAAAAAATACCGAAAAATGGAAGCAAAAATTAGCAATTCAAAAAAGTCATTTACATGGCGAATAAATGTGCTGAAAAACGGACGAAGGAGAAGAAAAGAATATGGAATATTAAATTTTGAAGAAAAATGAGTAATATTTGAAATTTGAAAAAATGATAAAAATATTATTTTGTTTGTTTAAAAAAGCAGAAAAACGGGAAATTCGGGGGTTTAATCCATAAAACACCAAAAAAGCAAAAAAATTGATTAAATTTTGTTGAACAAAAATCCGGGGCCATAAAAATGGAAAAATATGCACGAAAATCCATTCAAAGCTTCATCTGTCCCCGCCCCTTACTCACAATATTTACCACTTTTTTTACAATTTGCGGCTGAGGCAAATTTTGTGTTCCGTAAAATTTTTTTTTAAATAATGCTTTTGTATAAATGGTTAAATAAAATTTTAACCAAATTCGGTTATTGTGAATTAAGCTTTTTAAATGCTTAAATATAATTAATGTTTTATTTGTTTTAATTGAAACAAAAAAGTTTGAAAAATTATTTTTTGTTAATTTTTTCATGTGAACATATGATGTTTATTCCTCATTACACAGATATATTATAATTAAGAATAAACAATTCCTATGTTAAAAAATGAAAATGGTAAAATAAATTTTTGCATAAAAGGCTTAAGCAATGAGAACGAAAAGCTTCATTTATTTGTCTGAATATGGAACAGAAAATGCATTAACTAAAATACTTAAATGAGCTTATTCAATTTCATTTGTTGTGAAAATTGTGAAAAAGACGAATTTATTTTGCTGAGAAACGTATTTTACTATTTTAAGCACATTAAAAAGTTAATTTGATATTGTACTGAATATTTAAATTTTTGATGAAAAATTCAAATAATAATTTGTATTGTCACGAAATATTGAAAACAAAAGTTAAAGACAATGGACAAAAAAGGAAAAGGAAAAGGAAAAAAGTTCATTGGTCGTTCTTAAGAAAGTGCATGGACAAAAAAGCGAAATTTGTCATTGAAAAAATGGTCAAAAATTCTTTCTAAAAATCGAATTTGCGCCGCTTCTTTAAGTTTCTTTTTCTCCAAAGAGTTGCGAAGGAAATGAAACAAAAAATTGAATATATTTTGAGAATGATGAAATTACAACGACGCCGGGGGAAGGGTAAAGAAGAAAAAAGAAAGAATTTAGCAATTTTAAAGGGCCCGGGGGACGACGGGGAAACGGGGGGGGGGAGGAAGTGGGAAGGGGGACGGGGGAAGGGCTTTTCCCCCTCCACCCGCCCCCGGGGGCAATGGAAAGACGACGACGAAATATCCATGAAAAAGCTTTTGGGGATGGATAAAGGGGGGAAATGCAAAAGTCAGGTGGGCACCCGAAAAGGTGCAAAGTGAGTGCCAAAATGGGATGTTGCTCTTGTGCATAGCAGCAATGAATGAATTTGGAAAAGGATTTAAAATGGATTTATAAACGGAAAATGGCAAAAAAGCAGGCAATTCAATTGGGAGAAATGACACTTAAATTTTAAAACAAAAATTTAAATATAGGGGATTTTGAAAATGAATTTCAACTTGGAACCAAACTGTAAAACCAACGGCAATAAATGGAAAAATTCGAAAAAAGCATCATTAGTTTTTTTTTTTTATACTCACTGAGCCAAGCGGAATTCTTGGATAGGTTTAAATGATGCAAAATAAATTCAAAAAACTTTTTGGATTCATGGGACTATTGAAATTTGAGTTCGCGTTTGAAAATCCTCTCAGAAAAAAAAATCCCCTCGAGGCTTTTGGTTTTGTGGTGGAAGAATCTTAACCGAATGAATGTTTTAAGCCATGCCATTGGCCACGGGAACGTTCCTTCACTCAACTTTACGCATTCATTCATTCATTCATTCATTCATTCATTTGGTGATAATCTTTCATTTGTTTTGGGGGACCGTTTTCCCATCATTGGCCCCGGGGCAATGAATGTGAGCGGTGAGGTGGGCAAAACGAATGCGAATTTTGTTGCGGTGGGGGAGCGCAAACAATGGGACGGGGGCGGGGGGGGGAGGGGAATGGGAGAACGGTTGGGAAAAACCGTGGCAAATCGGGGAGTCGGAGTCGGGGACGGGGATGACCAGTCAAAAAGTAACGGGGAATCTGGAAAAAAAAACTTAGTTAAAAAGGACAGGATTTGGGTGAGCAAACGGGGGAAGGAGTGATTATTTTAAACGGGGAATGACTGATTGACAGCAAGCAGATAAGCGGGGGGACAAGGGGACCGTCAGAAAAAAGGCTGCACGGCTAGCGAACGGGGACAAAAAACGGGCAATTAGACAAACTCAATCTCTTTTTGTTGTTGTTGTTGTTCAGTGTGTGTTCTTCGGCCCATTAATTGCCTTTGCCATGTCCTCTCATCAGACGGGGATTGAGGCCAAGCGGGGACAAACTCCCCGTCAAATTCCCCGTAAATTTGAGCACTTTGGGAGAGGTGGGCACTTCCCCCAAATTAATTCCCTTCCGCCAAAGCCATTGGGCAAATTTGAATAAACGCGGAAAAGCAACCAGCAGCAGAAACAGCTCAGCAGAAGGAACCCCAACAAACTCAAACTCACATCAGTCAGCTGAGGAGCAGCAGAAAAGACGGATTCTTCCGACCAAAGCAAATAAATTCTTTTATGGGAAAATTGTTTCGGCGGAGGAAATGCAAATTAAAAATTTTAAAAGGGTAAATTAAATATAATTTTTAAAATCAAAAAAAAAATTCTAATAATTAATAGAGCGCAAATATAAAGAAAGAAATGACGAGGAAAGGAAAAATAATTAAAATCGAAATGAGAACGGAAGAAAAGAGAGGGAGGGGGGGGGGGGGGCAAGAAAACCCTCATTATAAGGGGGGTTATTAAAATGTAAAATGTACGGCGCTGTCACAAAATAATTTATGAAGAAATATAAAATTTAAATTTAAGAAAAATACATAAATTTAATTATATTGAATATAAATTCAAATTTTTGAACAAAAAAGTCCACATTTAAATGGCATTTCATTGGCAGATGAACATTTTCTCTTCGTCCGTCCCTTTCCTCAGCAGAATTGACTCGGTAATATGCTTATTAGCAGCTTAAATGTGTGTCAGTTGGCATTGGCATTCGTCGCAACTTTTTCGGTGCCAAATCCTTCTCCCAATCCCAAAACAGTGGCATAAATAGCAGCAGGTGCTTCCCACTGACGATGAGTTCTTTCTTCTTTTTTCATGCTTTGCCCTGGCACAATTTTGAGCGATGTTCGCTAATTGAGTTTTTTTAATGACCCAAAGTGTCCATATTTGTACAGACTAATGAGTGAATTTATGAGGGAAAAGGCTCACTGTGTTCTTTTTGCAAAATAAAATTGGAAGAGAATAAATAACCATGCCAATTTTAAATATTCTATAATTTCTTATTTTTTCATAATTTTATAACAAACAATTTTAAAGTTAAAAGAAATTTTCGTTTGGATCGTTTCAAATACAATAAAAAATTAATAAATTTTTAGTGCTTTTCGTCTTTTTTATGCTTCACCATTGCTTCGTCAACATTTCAAAATAATTGTCCATTTCATTCATTTTCTTTTCCTGCACACTTTTCCCGTCAATTCGTTCAATTTTTTGGCCTTCTGTGTCACCAATGCGTTGGACAAATGGAATTTTCATGGAAAATGTCTTGAAAAACTCGGACAAAATCCGAATGGCATCCCTTTGCAAAATCGGATGGCGACTAAAAAATTAAAAATTATTAAAATAATTAATAAAATGCCAATTTTATCATTTTTAGTCAGTAAATTTGCCTGATTGTCGTGTATTCAATCATCAAATTGCTAATGGACAGAAACAGAAAATAAATCACCCAAATCATTTCCAATATTTTTGGATGGGTGACAATTTGGTAAAAGCCAAGCACAGATGGGATAATTACAGCACAATTATTTAGGAAATGCAGCAAAAAAGTCGGCCCAAGTTGGCGCCCCGTACGAATGTTTTCGGCCAACTGAAATTAATTTTAAAAAATATTTCATTAATTAATTATTTTTCCATTTTTGCTTCACCTGATATCGTTCACTCAAATTGTGCACATTATTCTGAGTTTCCAATTTTGAAGTGAACAATTTTAAATTCAACGTGCTCATAACAGAAAATGCCTTAAATTAAATGATATAAAACAAAACAATTAATTAATTAATAATTTACAATTATTTCGAAGAAACTTATGGCCAATGCTACGTAAAATGCAATTAACGCTCCATTTGTGATTTTTTCTTGAGCTTGGTCTTTAAAAGACTGTTCAGCACTAATCATTACAGAATAAGTAATCTTAATGAACAAATAATTAATTAATAATTAATTAATTTGGGAATGAAAATAATTTGAAAACCCAAATAAATCATAGTCTTGATTAGAAAATTACCAAGACAATAAACCAAACACATGAGAACAGCGCATTTTTGGCATTTTCATAATTCTTGAACAGAATTATGGCAATTGAACGTTCGATAAACAAAACATGGCCAATATAGGTAATAAAAAGTTGTGGAAAATCAACCAAAAACTGAAAAATGATTAAAATTATAATTAATTAATTTTTAAATCCGTTACCAGAACAATTTTGTAACCAAATGGCAAATATATTTCCGCGTCCATTAAAATGACAATTATTTGGGTGGTGCGGCCAATGGCAAAAACAGTGAACAAAACGCTTTGAGTCAAAAGGACCAATTTCAAATTTCGATGCAATAGCGAAGTACGGCACAAAATGCCAATGTTAAGCAGAGAAAAGGGCATCTGGAAGACAAAGACGGCCAAATTCAGAGAATAGAGGACGGAAATGAGCACATCCACCGGGGCAATTTGCTCAAAAATTTCGGAGGAATTGGACATTTTGCAGCTAAAATATTAAATAGTAAAAATAATTAGACAAACCCAAAATTTAGTTTCAGATTAGTGAGGGAAGGGGTGTTGGGCCGAGAGGATGCGCGGGAAGGGAGGGATGAGGGAAGGGCTTGGGGAGGAGAGGGAACCGACGATCGAATGCCGAGGGAAGGGCGCCACTTCCGCTCGGTTGGCGGGTTCGAAATTGAAATGCTTTTGTGATTACCGAAAAAGGGTTAAATTGGAATGGTTTATTTGAATTATAAAATTCAAATATTATAATTTAAAGTTAATTCTTTATTATGAAAGCAACAAATTTTTTAAATCAACTTTCAAACACTAAAAAAGAATGAAAAAAAAGGAACGACCGCGGTAACAAATGAATGCTCAAAAAAAAAGTTTTTTTTTAATATTATAGCAATGTAATAAAGCACACAAAGTATAAATGTAATTTAATAAAAACTGAAGTTGGATAAAAGAAAAATTAATTTAATTTATCAAAAAGAATGAATAAACTTAGCTATGAAATTGAAAACTGACAAATTGGAAATCAAAAATGTCATTTTTTGCCGACGGAGGCAAAGTTTGCCATTTTCGGTTGAGCAAAATGGAAAAATGAATTTGTTTAGCGTGGTGTACATTAATTAAATCAAATAAATGTTTGATTTTTACCCAAAAATGAAATAATTTTATAAACTTAATGACGAAATAAATGCCATAAGAGACAAAAAAGGACAAATTTTGATTTGTTAAATTCGATAAAATTTAAAAGTTTTTATGATTTACTAAATGAATTTCGTGAGCAATGACATTGACAATTGAAAGGCTAACTACAAACACCAAATTACTACGGTCTATTGAATTTTGAGCAATTACTCGCAAAATCAGATGCTATATATTAATAAAAAGTGCCCTTTACAACGAAAAAAACGCTGCCTTTGCACAAGAAAAGTTGCAAAATTTTTTGAGCAGTTCGAATGAGTGAAATATTGAGAGGATGGCAATAAAGAAAATCGGAAATTTTGGTTAAAAAAATAATTTTAAAGTTAAAAAAAATTTTATTTTTAGCATGCGCCAAATTGAAGCCTTGGAAAAAGCGCGCCGCAAAAAACATTTTTTTTGATTTTTTAAATTTGGAAAAAATTCGCTTCCGCGTTTCGCAATTTCGCTTTTTTGGAATTTCATGTTTCGTATTTATTTTCATTTCGCAAATTTTGTTTTCGCAAATTTTCGCGTTTCGCATTTTATTTTTTGATTTGGCCCATCTCTGCCTGATATACATGGACTAAAAAAGTCCGATAAATGGACAGACTAAAAGCTCAAAAATGGCCAAATATGGAATAAAAACTGCCAAAATATTAATTTTATACCCATAATATTCGAAAAAAATTGCTATCAAAAAATGGATTTAAATCTTAAAAATGCCAAATTTTTATCAAATCCTATATAATTGAAAACCAAATGCATCTCAAATTTATTTGATAATAATCTCTTTACTGTCGTCAGCGAAATTTTTTGGTAGCGAGCAAAATGCCTAAAAATTTGCCAAAGTTTCGGAAACTTCTCTTTTTTCGGGGTGTGTTTTTTTATAATTTTCAAAAAGTCACTTTTTAGTGGGTTTTTTTCGTTTTTTTTGGCATTTTCTTGTGAAAATTTCCAAAAAATGGTCTAAATATGGATTAAAACGCAAAATGGCGAAATATGGATTTATGGACAAAAAACCTTCATAAATCAAAAAATTTTAACGTAGAAATGCAATTTTTGAGCCCCTTTCTTCATAGCATATACGTGCAAAATCATACAATTCAAAACCCTAGTAATGAGTGACAGAACTTAAAGCTGGCTTTACGAATGCCATCTTTTTTTGCCAAGTCCAGGATTTATTTTAAAGCAAAAATTGATCCTTCTTCGTCCGGCAAATCCCATCGGGTCAGTTTGCTTAATTATTGTATAATTTAATAAATAAAATTAGCTTTTATAAAATTAGTCTCAAACAGTGAAAATTCGTCAATGAATATGAATTCCTGAAAATTAAAAGCTAGAATGCTGATTTGAAATGTTAATCTTGGATCAATTTGCCTAATTTTGCAGTGTGTCCATTTTTACGGCTTTTGGAATTTTAATGAGTTTATTAAAATTTTTGAATGTTTCAAAAACTGAAACTGAATTGACGAATTCAGGATGATCTTATTCATTAAAGGGGCTGTCAATTTTAAGTAAATACATATGTATTTTTTTCCTAGCTTCTCCATGCTCTTAATAATAGGAAAAACACTTTCCTTTTTGTGTTTCGAACAAAAGTTGGGACTTTTATTTACATATTTTTACATATTTGGGAATTTTATAGTAAGTAGATTTTTATTAAATCCCCCCCCCAAAATCCTAAATTTCGCAATTTTTTGTACATATTTTCATTTTTTATATTGAACTTTAATTGGTTCTAGGCCTATTTAGGTCATTTTTATGGCATTTTGTGCCTGTTTCACCCTTTATGAATAATTTTTTTTTCTAAAAAATAACCATTTTAAAAAATTTGTTTAGTACATATTCCTGGGTTTTTGTACATAATTCATACATTTTTAGTATTTTTTATACATTTTTTATTTACATACCTATTTCGCTTTTTTTCTTAAATAAAAAAGGAATCCTTACATATTGGCCTTATTTTTCAAGCGAATATGTAATTTGCTCGCTTCATCCTCGTAGATACAATGTTTTTTATATATATAAAAAAGCCAATCAATAGAAAAATTGATTTTATGGCATATTAAAATGAATATTATTTTTCGCAAAAACAAAAAATGAAATTATTCAGTTGTAATTATTCTTAAATTAGTTTATTCAGCAATTTTGATTTGCTTATCACTGAGGCTGGGATTTATAATATTTATGAAAAATTCCGAAACATTTAAATAAATATTTACGAAAAAACCCCAAGGGCATATTTGTAAAAGGGGACAATTGGGTGCGATTTGGGAAAAGGTTTTCTTTAAATTTATGTATATTTTTCGTTTTTATTGCATTTTTCTTAAAAATTCCGAAATATTTGTCAAAATATTGAAAAGGTAAATAAAAAACTTTCGTAAATATTTAGTTTATGAAAGCCCAAAAAATATTTTTACATTTATGGATATTAACGTTAAAAACGTCAAAACAACTCATTAAAATTAAACTGTTGAAAAAATATTTAAATAAATAAAAATGACATAATTACTTTTCATTGTTTTTAGGTGTAGTAATAAAATAAATGCGTTTCCCTTTTTTTGTTGGCCTTTTTATGCTCCCATTTTTGGCGTTCTGTTTCGCCAAGAAAGAACCGGAGAATATTTTGTTTAATTTTGATGCCATTTTTGAACGGTTTGCTGAATTTCAGCACAAACAAAACAACCCCATGATAGCTTCTTCCAGCAACAACAACAGACCAAATTCAAACGGTGCTACTATTGAGGAACACCAGCAAAACGGAGGCGAAAAGATACGATACCGAGCGACGGTAATTACCGTAAAGCACAGAGTGAATTACCTAATTGTTTGACAGTGTAAAAAGCGAAAACATCGACACAAAAAATGCTTAAAATTTTAAAAAGAAAACGCCCGAGAATTTGATGAAATTTGGACTTCCATTCCTCTTAAAATGGATAGTTGTGCTTGGTCGTTTCTTCAATTCCGCAACTTTTCCTAAATCCGGCAAAGGGAAATAAAATTTAAAAAAAAAATCCTAAACATTCTTAAAAACCAAATTTAACATTCTTGATATCGTTCCTATTCTAAGAATGGTTCTAATACACTTTATTGTCCACTCAATTAACAATTCCTGGTTTTTTTACGCAACAATTTCTTCATGTTCGAATAAACCCTATATTTCGAAAACACAAAGTATAAATTAATAATATGAGAAAACGAGAAAATGCTCACATTTAAAGAAAGTTACAAACGAAAATTTCCAACAATTACTTAATTATAATTTTTGGCACTTGCCTAAACGCTGAGATTTTATATAGCTTAGCTTCTTTAGACTTTGTGCTTTCGAATGATACCAAAATGATAGGGTTGTTCGAACAAATATATTGTATAAAAACCGTGTATGGTGTTAATTGTAAAGATTAAATTCGCAATATTATATTCTGGTAGCAAATAACAAAGCTATCAAATTAGAAATTCGGATGACTTTAACCATTTTATAGTTTTATTTTTACACTTTTATCCCTATTGCGAATTTAAAAAAAGCCCATGATGGCATAATTTAAGAAACGAAACATCCCAGCACGGTTAGACGTTGCATAACCCTGGCATAACCTTCATTTTCTTTCGGATGGCTCGCCTATTCATTCCGCATAACGCCGCAAATTATTTTTTCTAAATTTAGCCCAAAAATCTAAAAATATTGCCATTTTGTGTGCGATGTTGGAAAAGATAATTCCAGAAGAAAAATTTGCCTTTCGCATGAATAATAAGAAAAAATTATGTATTTTGCTAGTGAAATATTTTTTGATTTTATGCCAAAATAAAAAATAAAATAAAATTCGTGGGTTATTATTAAAAAATATTTTTTATCATTGCCTAAATCAGATTTCTCCGCCTGGCCGATATGCCGTGATTGCCTGGGACGGCATTTTGAATGAAGAGGACAAAGAATGCCAACAAAAATTTGTGCTGCCAACCAAAAGCAAGGAAAAGCTGCATTTATTCACCAATGCGTTGGACGCCACTGATCAGTTGGCCAAATGTTTTAAGCATTTTTACATGGCCCGCTCCGATGCGAATGGCCAATTTGAATTACGGCACAATTTATTGGCAGAAAATGCGGCTAATGACGGCATTTGGTGTAACATTTTCAGCTCGGCAGATTGGCTCACTAAATTATGGTTTGGCCGAGGAGAAAAACGGCAAAAAATTGACGACGACGATCCACTCAGAATTATTCAACTTCAGATACTTCCACTCAATTCTAAAGGGGTTGGTGTGTCTCAATCTTGCAAAAATTATTTGGCCTCATGCCCAGCCTTTTTCGGCTCGTACATTTGCGCCAATGCGCAAAATCAGTTTATACTTTTGGTCAATTTTTTAACGGCATATCTTTAGTGCCTGTTTTGCGATTTTTGTGCCTAAAAATCCCAGCCTTAGTCCTCATATTTATTTGCGCATTTTTCAGAAACCAATTCCGTCCGTTAACAATAGCAATAATAATACTAATACAAATAACAATGCTAACATTGTGGCGGCTCAAACAATGCGCAAATACAAAGCGGAAGAATTGAGCAACGCAAATGGCACAAATGAGGAGGGACAATCGGCACAGAATGGTGGGGAAGGCATTGACTATCACTCGGCCGACAAACGCCAAAAAATTGTCATCGATTTCATCAATCAGTGGGCAAAGCTTTCCATTGAGGCCGAAAGCTCCTTTTTCCTGGTCGCCTATTTACGCTTTTTGGTCGTTGAAGTCGAAAAAATATCTCAAAAAGGCAATTTGAGCGGCAGAGACTCAGTGGTCGCATTAATGGCCAATTATGACGGTCGGTTTGGGGTTTGGGGACACATTTTTGCATATTTCGATAAAACTTTGAAAAATGCACCCCCTATGAAGCGAGCCTTCAATTTTTCAACATTGCTTTCTAATGAAATATTTTACTCAAAATTCCATTCTGAAAAAATTTAATAGCGACCAAATTTAAAAGATTTCTCTTTTTTAAATACACTTTTGAATAAATAAAAATGTCAAAATTTTTTGTTAAATAAAAAATAACTAACATATTAGGGATGTCAAAAATATGCACAAAAAGTGACAAAATATGTACATAAGATGTAAGAAAAATGTAAAACCAAAATATGAAAATAAAATTTTTAAATTGTTTATTTTTTTTTATCAAAAATATTAGAAAGTTGTGAATAAGCAAAAAAAAAAAAAATGCTATAAAAAGGTCCTAATTATTGGGATTGTTTTTTTTATGTAAATACAATTTTTCTTCTTGTATTCTCCATGCTCTGAAACCTTTACGATGAATTTTTTTCCAAAAAAAACCATTTAAAAATTTTATTTAAATATTTTCGTACACATTTCTGGATTTTTATACATATTTCATACACATTTTGGCATTTTTATACATATTTCATACACATTTTGGCATTTTTATACATATTTTATTTACATATTTCGCGATTTTCCTTACATAAAAAAGAAATCCCTACAAATTATCAAAAATAACGTTTTCGATTCTTTAAAAATTATTTTTTAATATCTCTTTTTTTAAGAATCTATTTTAGGAGTACGTTTCAAAAAAAAAAAAAAAAAAATTCTTTTTTGAATTTTTCATAAGAAATTTCTATAAATCTCAAAAAATTAAAAAAAAATGGAAATATATACAAAAAGGCGAAAAAAACCCAAAATATGTACCGAATACCGAAATATATAAATAAAAGTCCCAACTTTTATTCGCAAACACAAAAAGAAAAGGTTTTTCCTATTATTTAGAGCATGGAGAATACAGGAAAAAAAACATATGTATTTGCTTAAAATTGACAGCCCTAATTTTATAATTTATAATATATAACAAAATTAAAAAATTTCGTATTTTTCAATTTAAAGCAAAAATTGTTGTTCTTATGCTGAAATATAGTGACGCTTTGATTATGGCCTTTCAAAGATTCCGAAGACTTCTGCTTGTTGGAGTGTTTGATGCGAATTTTCTCAAGGAAATGCTCGGAATGGTAAATCGAATGTGTTCATTTTTCAAAAAAGTGCCGCAAAAGGCCAAAATGTACGGTAATTGGCCAAAGTTTTGCGAGAATCTCGACACTTCCTATGCTCAATTTTCAAAGAAGAGAAACAAATTTGTACTCAATTTGTTCGACCGTTGCTTATTTGGCAGGGTAATTAATGATAATTAGGGATTCTTTTTTTAGGCACAAAAAATCGCGAAATAAACACCTAAAAAGGCAAAAAAAAAAAATCGCAAAATAGGCATCAAATAAGCAGAAAAATAGGCAAAAACATTTTTTTATTAACGCTTTTTAGGTATTAAAACCCGTAAAAATTAAATATTTCAATTGTAAATGAAATTATCATAATTTAAAGTTTTTTTCTAGACAAGGAAAAATTTTTAAAACAAAAATTTTTATTAAGAAAAAAATATATTAAATTTTGGGATTGTTTTTTTTTTTGAAATTTTGTAATTCTTAGGGGTGTATTTTCTGAAATTTTTTTTGGGTCATTTCTTAAGGGTTTGTTTTTTGTTTTTTTTTAAATTTTACTTCTATATATGTTAGAATCTGCATAGAATGACTCATTTTTGCTGTTAAAATTGCCTGTGATTTATTTTCTGCTAGTTTTAATCATTAGAATAAAAGTGCGAAATCGAAAATTTGAATTTTCGACTTTTTGTTCGAATTCGGGTCCTGGTTCGGAATTGGTCGAAATGTATGTCATATTCGTGCCCAGCGCATTAAATAACCCCTAAAAATGTGTTTTTTTCGGATTTTTATTTATCTAATTGCCGCAATCCTGCAAATAGGCACATTAGGCACAAAAATCCCGAAATAGCAAAAATAGGCATTATAAAAGTCATCGTAGCCACCCCAAAGCAAGCGAAAAACGCGTTTTTCGTGCTTATCTTTGCGTATCAAATGCGCAAAATTTTAGGCATTTGCTTAAAAAAAGAATCCCTAATGATAATTAATTAATTGAAATATTTGTTATTTTTATGGGTACTTAAAATGTGATGTAAAATCAGATGTTGCGATACATGAGAATTTATCCTCATTATTGTGGTTTTTGGAGAAGGCAAAAAGGATTTTTTGTAAATGAATTTTGAGAATTTGGTGGTTTATAAGCAAAAACCCTCAAAAATTATTATTTATTTTTTTTGCCAAAACCTTGTTAATAAAATGGAGTTGACCCTTAAACTGCAAAATTGTTTATTTTTTTATCAAAGAATTTAAAATTGGGCTAAATTTTGCAAATTTTCCAAGGGTATTTATCGCAATATTCGTACCACTAAGAAATTTTGAAACAATTTAGGCAAATTTTCTGAGGTTAAGAGCAAAAAAAAAAAAGAAAGTCTTTCGCAATTCATCCAAAATTTTTAAAACTTTTTTTTTACTATAATTTTAATTTTAATTAATTGGATAATTTGAGTTATTTATTAAAACGCTTTAGAACAATAAAAATATGTATATATTATTTTAGGAAATTTGCATTGACCAACAAGCATTTTATTATGTTGAGCATTTGGTGTTCCAAGTTGAATGGATTGCATCGGACAAATGGTCGACAAGCGCACAAATCAATGGGCACGACCAAAATTTTTTGGCACAAATTGGCCAAATTCTTTCCATTTCAAGGGCGAACAAAATAGAGGACAGTCAACCCCCAATTTTATCATACTTTGAGTTGAACGCCCCCACTCTGGGCCGATTGAATGCTTTATTTGGACGATTGTGCCAAAATTGGCAAATTTTTGTGGCCAAATTTAACGACAAAAACATTAAATTTAACGCATGGACGAAACTGTGCAAAAAGAATGTGTTTAAGGACTTTTATCAGCAGAAATGAGGGAACAATTTGAAGAGATGGCAAAGTTATTTTATTTATTTGTTTATTATCTATCAAGTTGTAGGAAAAAGAAATGTAAAAGCAGACAAATAGCCAATTGGAAAGATGCGAATTGTATCCCCAAATCCAAATAAATCCGCAAAATAATTGCTTTGTGAAAGAAAAGTCCGAGAAATGATTTTTTTTTACCATGATCGGGAAAATGGCAAAAAAAGTTTCAATTCAAAAACTTTTGTTCTTTATTACAAGAAACGTATTTTTTGATGGAAATACAATAAATGCTGTGGATAAATTGTGGGTTTAGGATAGGGTTTCTGTCTGTTCTCACTTCTAAGAAAAGTTCTGTTTTTTGATCGTGACCAATGTTCTATTTTCTTAAATTATTCAAATTTTGTAATTTATTGCAAAATGTCATTATCTCGTCTGGCATTTTTTAAATTTGACGAAAAATTTGGTCATTTTTGAACAAATTCTGTCAAAAACCTAGCCAATATTTCAAAAAATTTCGTTTTCGTCGGTCGAAAAATTTCATTTCGATTTCTCAAATTTTATTTTTTCATTTCAATTTCAATTTTTTTTTTTGATTTCCGTGCTTGTTCTGCCCGTTGCAATTTGTGCCATAGTTTTTTTAGGATGGTGAGGGGAGAACTGGCACCAAAAAAAGCTGAATGAAGCATGAATTAACTTGCAAAGCTTCATGGATTGTTTATATGATAAAATTGTAAATCGCATGGGAAACTGTTAAATCAGTTGAAGTGACAAAAGTTGTGCAAATAAATATTGTAAAAAGCAAATGGATAATCTCGAGTTTATATGACTCATCATCAATTAGTCATCGTCGTCATCGTTAGCATTGGCAGCAGCGGAGAGGAGCAAATGGATGCCCAAAAAGCCAATAAGCTGATGGGGCGTAAGACCTGAATGGGTGAAAACGGAAAGCAGATTAAGAAGGAATAAAATTATAGAGCCCCAAAAATCGAAATTTTATTTGTGTTTTCTCTTCAGTGAAGGTGGTCAAGTGGTGCTGACCGGATAAATGCAGCAACAATTGCCTTATTTCTAGTAAAAGATCTAGGTTTTTATTCTAGGTTTTGTCAGCCCCTGAAATTTTTGATGCTGACCACGAATCTGACCTTTATTTTTAGCCATAACGTGTTTCACATGAGTTACGTGAAATTTTATGTGAAAAATTTAAAAATAAAAAAATTTATTTAGGCGACCTAAAGGCAACAAATTTCGTAAAACCTAATCAAAAAACATCATTGATGGCTTTTAATTTGTTTCCTTACATTTAAGCCGGTTTTGAACCAAAAATGCGAAAACAGAAAAAATTTTAAGTTTCGACTTTTTGTTCGAATTCGGGTTCAAGGTTCGAATCGGGTCGAAATGGATGTAAGAATCGGATTCTCCGACCGTGAAAACCCCTAAAATGACTTTCAGCATCAAAAATTTCAGGGGGGGGGGGTGACAAAACCTAGAAGTACCCGTAAATATTGTTAAAAAATTTATTTGTTCGAATTCGGGGTCGCAATGGAGGTTAGTTTTGTGTTCTGCGCCCCGAAAAAAACATATTTTTTTTTGTTGTTACTTTTTCCTAACTCACCAGCATTGTTGGGCCGATCAGTGCGCGCGCCTTTGTCAGACAAAAAGCGAGCAATTTCGAAATTGTGCTTCAACACTGCCCAGTGCAAAGGCGTGTCCCCCTCCGAATCAGTGCTTTCGATGTCCGCGTTGCCCTCCTCAACGAGCAATTTGACTGGAGGAAGGAATAGAAATGCATTGTCTTTGTTTAGGGCATTTTGCTGTTTCAAGTGGCTGACCAATTGGGAAATGGTCAATGGCAGTCGCCACGTGCAAAGGAGCAGTTCCCTGACCACCCGACTTCTCGTTGACATTGGCACCACTGTTCATCAACAATTTGACTGGAAAAAAAACAATAGATTAAACATTTAATAGGGGGAGGGAGGAAGTGGGGGGGGGGGGGTGCCGAGAAAGACAGGGGGTAATGGTCTGACAAATTTTCACCAAAAATGACGAATTTTGCGATTTTGAGTCGATTTTTTCAGGGGAAAAAACTTGCACAGATGAAATTTTTAGAATTTGCATGGGTTGAGGTTTTCCGGTTAAACTTTTGCGAAATGTTATACCTCTTTTTTTACAGGACCCGAAACGCCCTCTCTCCCCCACCCCAATGGGACCGGACCGTCTCCACTACCGTATGGTGTACCGTATCGGACCCCCTTTTCCCCAGATTTGTGAGTGTGCCGCTGACTGACCAATTTTCAACTGTCCCTCGGCACATGCAATAAGCAGAGGTGTGATCTGATGGTCACTGTCATCCGTCGTCTTTTGGTTGACGTTGGCCCCATTATCAATCAAAAATTTGCACAATGCAAAATCGCCTTTTTTGACAAAGATATGCAGCGGCGAAATGCCTGAAAGATCGGTTTTTAAATTTAAAATTCTCCCTAAGGCCTAACTTTAAACGGAAATGCACCACAAATCAATACATTGATCGCGCGCATGTGTGCATTATTTATTTGTTATTTTTCTCACCAATTTTATTCGTCCGATCGATGTGCGCACCCTTCGTGATCAAATAGTGGCCAATGTCCAATTTATTTTCCAGCAAAGCATAGACCAACGCCGTGTCCCCATCAGAATCAGTGCTTTCGATGTCCGCCCCGGCTCTCTCCAAGAAGAATTTGACTAAAATTCACAAACAAATACATATTCACTGACTTTGCCATTTAAAAACTAATTGCAAAGGTCGTTAATTAGTGTAATTTAAAAGCCATACATGTGCAAGGGGTGTCTCAGGCCAAGGGCCGTACGGCGGACGATTGAGCCAGGGGGGGGGGGTGTCTCGGGACCGATTTTTCATACGAAGGTCCAAAATTTTCTCCGACGACGACCTTTACGAACGAGGGGGGGGGGGGGGGGGGGTGTCCAAGGCCTCTTACGACGAGGGGGGGGGGGGGGGGGGGGTGTGTCGAGACACCCCTCGAGACACCCCTTGCACATGTATGTTAAAAGCAGCTCGTCCCTCGCCCCCGCACATTTCCAATGAAAATATTAGAAAACCGTATTTTTTGTTGCTGATTTCTTAAAGCTCAAAAAAATTTTTTTACAGTTTTAAAAATTCAAGTTTAAAACCCAGAATTCTCAAAAAAGCAAAAAAAATTAATTTTTTTTTTAATCCGAATTTTTCAAACACTTACCAACTGGCAAATGGCCATTGCCACACGCAATGTGCAAAGGCACAATGCCACGTTTGTCCTTACTCCTCTGATTCACTTTGGCACCCTTCGCGACCAACAATTTGCACATCGCCAAATTGCCTTTTTGGGCAGCGAAATGAAGTGGTGAAATGATGTCTTAAAGGAAGTTCAAATCAAAATGAAAGGGGGGGGGGGGACAGAAATTTTTGGCGAAGGGATTAAGTCATGTAAATGGACGACCTTCTTTTTGATTTTAAAAACGTTTTTTGCGGCGCGCTTTTCAAAAAAAAAACACCCGGTAAACACATGACCCCAACCATGAAAAAGGGGACGCACTTTTGAAGACAATGACTCACTTTGCTTCTTTTCGTCGCGAATAAAAGTGCCAAATTCATTGGGATTCTGTCCATTTTCCAACTGAAAAGCAGGAATTACAGCGATTTAACAACTAATTGTTGTGCCTATTACCATAATTTCCACCAGTTTTGTCTGTTCCCTGAGAAGCGCAGCCCAAAATGGCGAAAGTTTGTCTGAATTTGAAATGGAAAAATAAAAAAAATGAATCAATGAGACGGCATTTGGCACACTGACTCATCGTGACGAGTCGAATTGTGACGGAATCGGTGCCATCGGTTGGACGAATTGCGCTCTTTTCCAACTAAAAAGTGCAAAAAACAAAACAAATAAAACCCATGAGAAGGACAAAACAACAAAAAAAATGATCAGTCCGCCCGCGCGCTCTTTACACCCGCTGGGAATTCTTCGTTCATCCAAATTTCGGTTTTTTAAGAAATTTTAAAATCGGAGGGGGGGGGGGGGGGAGGGGTAGCACTAATGATAGCACTAATGAAAACTGCTTATGAACAAAAAAAATTGTTGTGCACTGGCGTGGGGTCCCCTCCACGCCAAATTCTGAACGCGTTGGTGGTCAATGGTTTCGAGAAACAACAAAACGAAAAATTGAATTGCTGTTTGCCCTACCAAAAGTTTGGCCACCTCCGTTTGGTCATTTTGTGCCGCTACGTCCAGCAAAGTCGCCCCATTCTCTGTGGCCGCCAGCAAACGCTTCAATTCGACGGCATCGCATCCGCTGAGAATGACACGCATCCGCGCGACGCCGCCACTTTTGGCCAAAGTGAACAGCAATTTGAGCTGGAAAACGCGGCTAAATTTATTAATAGCCCACCCCTACCTCCAATTCAAAACACGTAAATGCCAAATTATGGCAATTATGAATTATCCTACACTCGAGAATTATGCCAGAACTCGGATTCGGAAGAAATCGGAAAATTTGCACCAATCCGTGTATCCCAAGCAAAAAAAAAAAAAAAGTAAATTGGTGGGGGGGGGAGGGAGGGCAATCGGCGATTTATGACAGAAAAACACATTTCTGAGTGTTTTTGGGACTTGAATAAATCCAAAGGGATTTGTTATGGACGTCTAAATTTTGTTTTGCCATACTTTTTCGCTCTCATTGGCCATCTCTTTGTTTTGAGTGCCGGTCGCTTTTGGCTGCTGCTCCGTTTGAACAATCGCCTCACAAAATGCCGCCGCCATTGGCGAACGGTTGGTAACGGGCACAGTAGAGGACGGAGAGGGCACAGGGGCGACAATGGCGGAATTCTGTCGCTGCTGACCATCGACGATGCTGCCACTTTCGCTGTTGTCGGCCGTGCCGTTTTTGGGCCCATCAGAAGCGAAAGTCGAAAAAATGGAGAAAATGACAAAGGACGGACAGAGCACGAAGAGAAAGAAAACGAAGAAATCGACAAGAAGCAACATTTTAAGCTAAACGATGTGAAAATGATAAGAAAAAATTTAACTGTTTTGATTAAATTTTAAAGAAGTTAATTATTTTGTGGGCCGGCGTTAACCGATAGGTGCCTCCTGCAGGGAATTTTCAAAAATTATGGAAGAAATTTGGGCAATCTTTCGGAATTGCGGTCCCGAAAAAATTTTTTTTTTTAAATTCGTAAGGCACTTTTTCTAGGCTTAAAAAAATATGCTAATCACGAATATGAACTCGGATTTTGAAAATCTTTGATTATTGTCTATGATTTTTTATCGAATATTGATTTCTGAAATTTTTTAAATCTATTTTCTGGGGTAAAAAAAAATACGTTGATCACGAGTGTTACTCGTATTTTACGATAGTTCAAAAGCTGAAACACCGATCCGAACTTTGGTCAAATGAAAAGGTGTCGCAATATTTGATGACTAAAACAAAACAAATAGTCAAATGAAGATTGTCGTAAACAATTGGTGTTGAAAGCAAAACAAGCGGGCAAGCAGATCTGCGGGAAGAAAACAACGGATGCCTTCGATAATATTTTGGCCCAAATTGCGCTCTTTTATCACGTGAATAACTGACAAACATTTGAATTGAGTCGGATTCGTGATCAACGTATTTTTTACCCCAGAAAATAGATTAAAAAAATTTCAGAAATCAAATATTCGATAAAAAATCATAGACAATAATCAAAGATTTTCAAAACCGAGTTCATATTCGTGATTAGCGTATTTTTAAGGCTCGAAAAAGTGCCTTACGAATTAAAAAAATCTTCTTTTCTGGACCGCTCCGAAAGATTGCCGAAATTCTTGCTCAATTGCACTTTACACGACCATAAAAAAATTACAAAGTTGTACATAACTATGGCTGGGAATTTAAGTCAAATGACTATTTTTTGCTGACTCTAAATGGCCTTAAAATGGCTTAAAAAGTGTTCTAAACATTGTTTGAAGCTTCTAACATGCTTTTGTGACTTTTTTTTTGTTGACTTTTTTACACTTTTATGACTTTTTTCGTGACTTTTTTGACTTTTGAGGCCAAGTTTGAAATTCACCAATGAAAATGCCGAAAAATACAAAGAAAATTCCGAAAATTAAAATTTCGGTCGGTGAAAAGGCAATGAAAACTGGATGAACTTTTTCTTAATTGTTGGAAGAATCACTTTTTTTTATGCATATTTTAGGTACATATTTATAAAATTAAGTGCCTAAAAATCCGATCTCTATTTATAAGATGTTATTCTATAAATCGTTAAAAATGGGATTTTTTTAACTTTTGCCTATTTTTCAGAAATTTTTTGCATTTTTTCATGCTTTTTTGGATTTTTTTGTGACTTTTAGGCTATTTTACTTTTTTGCGTTTTTTATGACTTTTTTGTGACTTTTTGGCGATTTTTTATGACTGTTTTAGTCGACTTTTTGAATAGTGACTTAAATTCCCAGCCCTAGTTATAAGTAGGGCTGCGACTTTTAGTGACCAAAAATCTCGAAATAGTTAACTAAAATAGTGAGTAAAAATGCCGAAATAGTGACAAAATAGTGACAAAAAGTCCAAAATAGTGACGAATAGTGACATAATTTTCAGCCAAAAATTGAGCAAAAATAATTTTTTATTCACTGAAGGCAGTTGCAAATGATGTAAATTTCCTTTCTAATATTTTCTTGGCAAATATTGACATTTTTTAAACCAAAAATTTTGTCAAGAAAAAAAATTTGGGGGAAAAATTTTTATGAACATTTTCCAATTCTTAGTGGTATTTTTTGAAAAAAAATTTTAGGTCGATTCTTAGGGGTGCATTTTTTGAAATTTTTTTGGTCGATTCTTAGGGGTGTATTTTTTGGTTTTATTGCATTTTTGTTAAGGAATTTTCCAAAAAATGCAGAAATAGTGAAAAAATAGTGACAAAACGCCAAAATAGTGATTTTTAACTATTTTAGTGACGAAGTCGCCAAAATAATGATTTCTAGTGACCGATAGTGACATCAGAATCGAAAATTTTTAATGCAGAAATGCGTTTTTTGAGCTCCTTTCTTCAAATCAATTGAGCAAAAAATTTAGTTAAAACCAGGGCGGCCAAGTTTTTTTTTTCAAAAAAAGGACAAACGAGGCTAAAACAAAGATTTTGACCCCAAAAAAAAGATTTTTTCTTAAACTGATTGTAAGCGCGTAGGAAACGCAATAAAGACATGAAAAATCGACTTAAAACAACATTTTATTAGCGTAAAAACATAGCCTGTCAACTGAAAGTTTTCAAAATCAGCATTTTGCGGACAAAAAATCATCATTTTGGAAAAATTTTTTCAAAATTTAAAAAATCAATAAAAATGTTTTTTTGCGAAACTATGGGGGGGGGGGCCGGCGGTGCCGAAAGGCGCCGCCGGGAAAATTTTTTGAAATTGGGGCTTTTTGTAGCATTTTTACCAGCGAAATAAATAATTAAGCACAAGAAAATTTAAAAAGTTTGGGAAGCCTAAAATAAAGGACAATCTTTAAAAAAAGGACATTTTATTTTTCAAAGATCCGGCCCCTCCAAAAAAGGACAAATCTTTAAAAAAAGGACACTTGGCCGCCCTGGTTAAAACCTAAAAGTCGCAGCCCTAGTTATAAGCAAAAAATTCCGAAAAATTTAGACTCACTAATTTTGTCACTTACTTTTTTAAACACAATAAAATTTTTGAAATTTAATAGAATATTAGAGAAATCTTTCGCCTATCTAATCATATTAAGGATGATATGAATTAATTGAATTTTAGACATTTTTTATGCATTTAAACGATCTCACATTTTTGTATGACCATAAACATATAAAGCATTTTATTCCTTAGTAACTTTTTTTTTTGAGAAACAACCAAGTTTAATTTTCTTGATATGATTAGATAGGCCAAAGATTTCTCTATTATTCTCTTGAATTTCAAAAAATTTTATTTAGTTTTAAAAAAGTTAGGGACAAAATTTGTGAGTCTAAATTTTTCGGAATTTTTTGGTTATAACGTTGTAATTTTTTTATCTATTTAAAATTATAATATTAGGGTTATAAATTATATGGACTAAAAAACACCAAATATGGACATAAAATATGGACTAAAAATACCCGAAATATGGACAAAAAAGCTCAAATGTCCATAACAAAATATGGACTAAAAAGTGCCAAAATACAAATTTTAAACCCTCAAAAATTCCAAAAAATGTCAATATTCAAATTTGCGTAAACAAAGTTAAAAAACCCTAAACTATTATAAAATACCAACTATTAAATGCTAGCTTCACTATTGCAAACCAAAACATATTAAGCTTATTTGGTAATAATCTCATTCTGTTGTCAGCGCAAATTTTCGAAAGCAAACAAAATACCCAAAAAAATTTCCAAAACTTGCAAAAACTTTTTTGGGGTGTATTTTTTTTAATTTCCAAAAAGTCGATCTTTAGGCGTGTATTTTCACGTTTTTTTTTTTTTGCATTTTTCTTGAAAAATTGGCCAAAATATGGACTAAAAACGTAAAAATGGCGAAATATGGAACCCTCAACAAATCTAAAAATTTTAACGTAGAAATGCTATTTTTGAGCTCCTTTCTTCATAGCATATGCGCAGAAAAAATAGTAAATCCATATAATTTATAACCCTAATTGTCGAAATCACGCGCAGACAGCGAAAAAAAAAAGCGAAATAGTTTACTGTCGAAATCACCTGTCACGCCTTTTAGTACAAGTCTGTTTACAAACGACTAAAATTTTCAAACTTTTCGGCACCTAACGGTACCGCCGCCTCTTTCCAATCTTTTAAGGAACCAAGAATTTTTAAAAATTTAAAATCTAAGTTATACAGTAGTGAGCAAAAGTTAGGCCGCGCAGGCAAACAAATGAAAAATGTGCTATGTATATTTATCTTTTGTTCATCATTATACCGTAATATTAGGTATTTTTATAGCGGTTTTTATGGGCTTTTTAATGATGTTAAATATGAAACAACTGAAAATCTCAAAATGGCTTGAAATCGAAATTCAAAAAAAAAATTCATAGGGGGTTGGGAAATTTTAAATCATTCATTTTTGAGTTGTCCAATTTTGACCCCATCTCTATCTCAGCGGATTTCGGTAGAAATTTTGTGTTCTTTCCAATTGCCTTACTTATATTTTGCATAAAAATTTCCAAACCCCTATGAATTTTAATCGAAAATTGTATTAGCATGTAATTTTCCAGATTTTTTGGCATGTTTTTGGTTGAAATTATGACTTTGAAATTTCTGATTTTTAGGTGTAGTTTAAAAAAATGTTTTTAAGAATGTTAATAAGTTTTCAAGTTATAAAACCTACTAGCAATTTTCAAGATAAAAAATAAATTACATTTTACTTTAAGAAATTCTTAATAAAATATAACAATAACATTAATGTTCCAGTGAGGGGACTGGACGAAGTCGTAAACTGATAAACGAATATAATCTTAGCCATTAGACCATATGCCCACTTGCGCTGATCAATTTTTTAAATTTTTCTGCTTCCCAATTTTCTTCCATTATTTGGTACTCAATCAGCTATACCAGCTTATTTTTTGACGCATAAAGGCGGGAGTCCGCAAAGCCTTTCTTATGCCTAAAACTCAAATTTACCTTTAGTCATTTGGGATTTTGGTGGATTAAATGCCAAAAATAGTTTTATTACAGAAGACAGACAAATCAAACATCTGGGAAACCGAGTAAATACAGACCCAAAAAGAAAAATGCCATGCGATTATCCGTCCCCTCCCCCAGCAGAAGTGCCAATCTGTCCATCTCTTCTCATTCGTTTTGTCACTCTTTTTCCTTCTCATTGCGTTTGTTACCCTTCGACTTTTGCTTTTTCAGTTCATTTTCCGCTTTTTTGGTTTTGGATAAACCTTTTCAATGGCATTTTTCAAATCTTCCATTTTTATGCGAGGCGATTGCGCATCTACCGCCCCCTGGAAAAACTCATTTTGTTCATTGGCATTATGCAAAATGTCAAGGTTCGCCGTTTGACAAAGTGCCAACAAATCATCAAATGAATAGTTTTCGGTCATCGATGCTAATTGGCTTAATTATAAGTCAATATTTAAGGCAATAAATATTATCATTATTATCAATCATGCCACTTACTCAATTTCTTCATCTCTTAGCTCAAATGCATTTTTATGTTCTTCCACAATTTTCCCTAACATTTTCTCTCGTGCTTTTTTGTCCGGCATTTCAATAAAAATTTGTTTGGCGAATCGTCCGCTCGCGTCTTCGTCCATTTCCTGTGGCCGACCTGTGGCTCCAATCACAAACACACCAAACTCCGAATTTGACGATAATCTGTCCATTTCGACCAAAAATTGCGCTTTCCCGCGTCGCTCCGTGCCGCGGCGTAACAATGCGTCGATTTCGTCTAAATAAAAATGGCAAATGCCGAATTTAGTTTGCTATAAAACCGATGAAAATGACAGAAGGCTGAGCAATTTTGGCCATTTGAAAAAGCATTTTGATAAAATCAACGGATGCTTCGTCTTTTTTGGAAAGAATCACAGCAGAAGGAATGCTGAACAATTTAGCAGACGAAGCATTTGCAGCAGCTTTTGCCTAAACATAATTTCAGTATATGAAGAAATTACAAAACGAAAAGGGAATTGTGGCCTAATTAAATAAATAATTGAATAGAATTTTGAAATGATCGCGCGGTACCACGGGTCGGAACGGGCCAACTGCGTCTGCGACAACTTTAAGAAGCCACAACTTTTTTTTCTTTGTTTGCCAAAATCAAAAAAACTTGGTATCATTCGAAAGCTCTTAACAATCATCAAATAACCAAAATTCGTAATGAATCGTAAAGAACTAAAACAGTTTAAAATAAAAATATACCAAAATTTGGACTTTTTTGTAGTTTTCAAGCTTTAATTTTTATGTGTAGCTTAATCGCTTAGAAAATTCTTATAAATTATCTTCTAAATATATAGAGCTTTCGATTGATACAATTTGTTTGATTTGGGAATCAAAGAAAAAAGTTATCGAAAATGTCCGGGAGAGGGTAGTTTCGGCGGGGTCGTTTTGGCGCCAGCCCGAGTTTTTGGGTTCTAATTTTTCATTGTCGACCTAATCTAACAATCTTGGTATCATTCGGAAGCCCTTCACAAGCTATATTAACCTTACAAAAAGCAAAAAGATTTCTGGCATAATTTATGAAGGAGAATTAATTTATGAAGGAGAATTTTCTAAAGTTTCGGTTTTTTTTTTTTTTTTTGCAATTTTCAGTTATAACTTTTTTATTAATTGTCTAATCGTCAAGCAATAGCTTAGAAACAGCTTTCGAATGATACCAAGATTGTTGGATTTAGTTAGCAACGAAAAAAGTAATAGTCCAAAAACTTGGGCTGGCGCCGAAATGATACAAAATCAAAATGTCCATGTTTTGGTAATCTATTTTAAAAAAAGAACAATTGAACGAACCCATCAATTAAAGCTGACTTAATTTAAATATGTATCTTATTTAACCATTTTCAGTAAATCGGTAATTTAACCATTCTTGATAAAATTTTAATTATTTCACGAATTTGAAATTTGTCCTCAAATAATCAAAAATTATGTCTGTTTTTTGTAATATTATGTTGAGACAAAGTAGGACTTTTAATGCATTCTTGAAATGACTTACGAGCATCTTCTTTCCACTGCCTTGAGCACCAACTAATAAAATGGATTTTTGAGGTGACAAAAAGCCTTTGAAACGGTCAGGGTACTGTAATGGCAGCACTACCGTCTGCATGGCCTTTTTTGCTTCAGAATCGGCGATATTTTCAAAGGATATGTTCGTCGTGTCCATTATTAAATGGCTTATTTCGTCTCTTTTTTGTAGCAATTTCAAGATTTTTGCAGCTATGCTTTTATCACTTGCCAATCCCTCAATTGTTTCCTAAATTCGATTTTTTCTTTTTCCCATTTAATTTCGCTAATTACCCCGACAATTTTCGATCTTCTTTACCGCTTCAGCACTTTGCTTTTGATTTAGAATAACTGATTCTATTGCCAGAAGAATTTTATTAGTAACTTTATCACTTTTATTTTTTTCAATGATTCCACAAAAAGTCTTCGCGTCGTCACAAAGTTCAATATAAAAATTTAAATATTATAATAATGAAAGAAACGCTAATAATAATGGTCAAAGAATGGTGTTTTATGGATTTTTAAAAAAAGGACCCAAAATATCACTTTATCTTATCTTCAAAAATATAATCATAATTACAAATCTAAATATTTAATTATTTGCTTTTTGGAGGCATTTAATGTGCTAAAAAATATAATTGAAATTAAAAAGAAATTATAAGAAAATTAAAAAGATCAGAATTTTCGGAATTAAAAATAACTAAAAATTTTTATAGATTGAGCGTGGATCAGATCCATCAAATCCAACTTATTCAAATTTCACAACTCCCCGTTATTTTTTAACTTGCCATGGTCTGAATGTGCGTTGCCTTCGTCTCGTCATAAATACGTCCATTACTTTCTTTAAATTAATAATTTAATTTAAAAAAAACTTACAAATTTAGATTTGTCTATAATTAAACTATTAATAAATGAGAAAAACCTCCAGTCCCATCAAAAAACGATGACTGGAATGATTTTATTATAATTCAATTAAATATCATTTTTTCAAAAAATAAAAATTCAAAGAGAGCAAATTGTTTTTTAAGAAAATGGAACATATGATTGGAGATATATGGAGGCAAAAACGCCGGAGGGTTTGGGTCGTCGTGGATTAATTAATATGACTGAACCGAATAAAATTTAGGGGGGGAGGGAGTTGAAATTTTTATGAATATGTCAATCACTTAACTGATCAGGTGGTAAGCAGCCCACATGGCTTCTTCAACAACTTGCTTATTCCGCGAATCAAATAAATTCGAAAATTCTCTATAGTCCATATACGGAGCACAATCATTGGCTAACAAATTCTTCAGAATGCTTATTGCATTTTTCAGCAGTTCGTCATCCTTCGTATTCTTTATCCAATCCTTCAAATAACCCACAACTTTATAATTTCCTGCGCTGTAAATTTCCTTTGCTTTTTGTGGCGCAATTATTGCGAGTGCCGCCATGGCATTTGCCACGAGTGGGGGCCGTGACGCGTGGTCTTTGGACAAACAATCGACGAGAGGACCCAAAACGTCGGCTGAGACCAATTCGTCGATCAGCTGTTCGCCCGCTTTACTTTTTAGACTGTCCTCGAGCATTTCCCGAATTTTAGAGATTGCTTCAAGTCTCTCTTCTATATCTCTGCTTTTTGCATTCGCAACAAGCTAAAATTTTTGAATAATTTGCCGCATTTGCTGAATTAGAGCTCCCACTAATGAATGATAACCACGTCCCCCACCCCTCAAAAAAACCTCTTTTTAGACGAGCGTTAAAAATAGTCTCCCCCCACCAAAAAATATATTTTTAAAATTAAAATTCTTTAAAATTCAATTGTAGTTTCTCTAAATAATTTTTTTGTCTTTAAAAGTGAATTTGAAAAATTAGCCCCTCCCTGATTTAGAATTTAGAGTTCTCCCATGGAAATACCCCCCCCCCCTTTTCAAGGAGACCAAATTCAGTAAATACTCTATCTCATATCCCAGCCAAAATCCGAACATTGGGCATGATTTTCTTCAGAATTGAGACAGCATTTTTCTTCACTTCGTCGTCCGTCGAATTCATTAGCCAATAATTCAAATAATCCATAACATTTTGTACTTCAAAAATAAGTTTTGCTTTTCGTGTCGCAATTATTGCGAGTGTCGCCATGGCATTGGCCACGAGTTGGGGCTGAGACGAATTGTAATCGGACAAACAGTCGACGAGAGGACCCAAAACGTCGGCTGAGATAAATCTGTTGATCAGCGGCATCTCTGCGAAATTTTTAAAGCCTTCCTCAAGCATTCCACGAATTTCAGTCACTGCTTCAAGTTTCTCATCCTTATCCTCGCTTTTCGCTTTTTTGACAAGCTTAAGATTGAGAATTTATCATTTTCTATGTGAAATTTGTTTTAATCACTTTAGCGGGGTCCGCTTCTTCCATTTGCTTAAAGGAAGAGATCATTAAGTGATTAATAATGGCAATTATTTGATTATATCACTTTTGGTTGTTGACTCATCCGATTTGTTGGAATTGCAATCTAAAGAAACAAAAATCACTTGCAAGCTAAAAATATTTTTCATTTGTTTTACTCTTAAGTTACTTGAGTACGGCCACCAGCGTTTTCCACTATGAAAACTCTCTTAAAAGAATATGTAAGAATATATTTTTTAACAGTTAAATACACCAAGAAAAAATTTTTCGGTAAATTATTCTTTTTAATTGGGCATTAAACCAGAGATGTGATTATTATTGGTCAATGAATTAAAAAAATTACCGATTCATCCTTTTTTGGAGCCGAAAATACTGTGGGAATAGTGAACGCAACACAGAGCAAAGTTAGCAGTCGCATGTCAAGAATTTAAGATTGATCCTAAATAGAGACCAAAAATTAGTAACACAAATTTAGCACTTTTCGAACAAAATTCATTATTCACTTAAATTAGTAATTTGGTTCCAACTGATTAGCACTTTTCCACCAAAATTCAAATTACACTTACTTTTATTTGAAAAAATTTTTTAAATTCTTTATTCTGCTGAAATTTGGGACCTGCAAAGTGTTTTTTCTATTCAATATACTGACAGAATAATAGTTTTCCTCCTTTTCTGAAATAATAAAAGGATGACTATGGTCAATGGCATTCAAAAAATTTACCAATTACCTCGGATTCGGATAAGATTAGTCTTAAATAGGGTGCTGAGTCGTTAATAAAAACCATGAAAAAGGGCGTTGTATAAAAAACCATCAAATACCGACTTTTGAGGCATATGCCTTTTTTTCTGCGCACTAGTTCCGATATATTAAGCAGAAAAAAAACGCATTTTCCACTTAGTTTGAGGCTTCTACGTTGACATTTATTATGCCTTTTTTTGCCTTTTTCGGGATTTTCGTGCCTTAAATGTTGGCATTTTGTCTTTTTGGTGCCTTTTTTGGCGTTTTTTCCGAAAAATTCCATTAAAATGCAATAAAATCGGGAAACTACACCCCCTAAAAATGACCTGAAAAAATTCAGAAAAATACACCCCTAACAATCGACTCAAAAATTTTAAAAAATACACCCCTAAGAAATAAGGCGAAAAAATTTCAGAAAATACACCCCCTAAGAATTGAAAAATTTTCTCAAAAATTGATCGCCAAAATTTAATTTTTCTCTTGGTAAAAAATTTTAGGTTTAAAAATTTTCCATATTAGAAAAAAGATTTATAAAAATATTTAATAATCATTTATATGACCAAAATTAATTTTTGGTTAAGTTTTACGTCTTTTGTTACCTAAAAATCCTTAATAAAAAATTTTTAAATGCCTTTTTTCATGCCTTTTTTTCAGTTTTTTCGTGCCTATTAAAGTGCCTTTTTAGCGATTTTTGGTGCCTTTTTAGTCGGTCTCTAGTTATGACCAAAAAATATCTGAAAACTTGGTCCTGATGTACTTTTGGCCATGAGTTTGTTCAAAATTAATATAATTTTTGAATAACACTTAGGACATCGAATGATATCAAGAATTAAAAATTTAGTTGCTTTTTAGCAAAGTTATGGTAATCATTTGTTAGAAATTTTCATTTGATGGTTTTTTATATAAAGCCATTTTTGATGGTTTTTATATAGCCACATAGCACCTTAAATAGAGACCGAAAATTAATAATAAAAAACTAATATGTAAATTAAAATAAGTGTTTCTCTTACCCTTCCCCCTGAAACGACAAAAAAAAAGAATAAAATTTTACTTATGAAATTTTAAAATTGTTAAAAAAATTAGTCTTTTATTGAAATTTATATTTTGTTCAGTAATTATGCCGTTTTTGCTAAGTATTTTATTTTTGAGTTTGATTTTTTACCTCTTGTTGCCAAACCCCGAAATATGTGCGATATTTTTTTATGTGCCAAAACGCCAAAATATGTGTTTTTATGTTTTTATAAGTCGCTCTAAATCAAAAATTGTTTGGAAAAAATGCTATTTTTGGGCTTCTCTCGGCTAAGCCGCAAAAAAACAAAATGATGTAAAAACCCCAAAAAACTAATAAGCTTCTTAGAGCTTTACATTAAATAGAAAAACATAGATCAGGACCAGATTCTTAGAGACATTGGGGCGGAAAATTTAGCCTATTTTGGAAACATTAACCAAAAAATGAATTTTATATATTTTTTGTAGTGCACTTTACTTTCCAATAAATACCTATTTTCAATTTCCTACAAAAATTAAAAATAATGGAAAAGATTATGAAAGAAAAATCGAAAAAATAAAGATAATTTGCAATGAAAGTCAAGCTATTTGAGTTTGGCTGCCCCCTAATATGGCATGTGTTTGTATGGCATTAAACCAGGGCTGCCAGATTAAAATTTTCAAAAGCCTCATTCGGCAAGCAAAAAAGCCTCATTTTGGGTCAAAAAGCCTCATTTTTACAAAATTTATTCAAAACACGCTTAAAATTTTCAAATGTTATATATTTTGATTTTCCATGATCAATTTGAACAATTTTTTGTTAGAAATAAGCATTTGAGAAATTCTGAGCACGAAAAATCGAAGTTGATTTTTTGCGGCGCTTTTTCCAAAAAACTTTTGGAGAACAATGGGGGCCGGCGGTGCCGATAGGCGGCGCCGGGAAAATTTTTGTAATTTTTAATACGATTTGTTAACAGATTTGTCCACAAAAATGGTCAAATTTTGTGATTTTGAGCAAATTTTTAAGAAAATAAAGGACTTTTAGGGGCTGGCGGTGCCGATAGGCGCCGCCAGGGAAAAAATTGAGAATTTTGACTATATCTTTAGCAGATTTTCATTAAAAAAACTCAAAAAACCACAAAAAGCCTCAAAGCCTCATTTTGAAAATTTAGCCTCATTGACCTACCAAAAAACCACAAAATGAGGCTAAAGCCTCACATCTGGCAGCCCTGCATTAAACGCCTAATATGGACATAAAAGATAGGTAGATTAGAAAACCCGAAAAATATGTACCATGCCAAAATATGTAATCATTCTAAAATTAGATAAAATCAATCAATCAATTGCTAAATACCTTTGTTTTAAAATTTACGCATGAAAAGTTTATAAATTTTTGATTTTATTAATTTGTGATGCCAGAAGGAAGCAGATTTGGCAGAAAGTGGGACAAAAGATATGATAACCTCTAAAAGGTAGCGCCCTTTTTTTGGAAATCGGAGAAAGGAAAAATTTTTAGAAGAAAACACTAATAAATAGGACCCCGATTTTTGGTGACGAAAAATATCGAAATAGTTAATTAAAATAGTGAGGAAAAATGCCAAAATAGTGACAAAAAGTGCGAAATAGTGACGAATAGTGACATAATTTTCATCCAAAATTAAGCAAAAATAATTATTATTTCCAATTTTTCTCCCTTGTATTTTTCTAAAGGGGTCGATTCTTAGGGGTGTATTTTTTAAAAATTCCCAAAAAGTTGATCCTTAGAAGGTGTATTTTTCGTTTTTATTGCATTTTTATTAATTTCTTCTCAACAATTAGCAAAAAAAAAAGTTAAATCACTAAAAAGCGCGGACTTAGTAATAATCAATCTTTTAAAAGGAAAATAAAAGTTTGAGCATATAGCCTTGTGGCTAAACCTTCAGAAAATAAGTCATAATTGTTTTTATTGAATTAAAATTTAATTATTAATAAGTTTTTATTATTAAAGATAATAAACATTTTAAATATTTCTTGCCTTTTTAATACTTTACCTAAAAATCTGCAAATCAAATTTTTTTTTTTTAATTTTATCAAAAATCCACTAAAATTTTCTTTTTTGGACAAAAACTATTAACAAAATTTGGGACGGACAATTATCAATAGGCTATAAATTATATGCATTAACAATAAGTCGTTTCTTAGGGGAATATTTTCGTTTTTATTGCATTTTTCTTATGAAAATTTCAAAATTTGCCAAAAAAAGACCAAAATAAAACTCCCTAAAATGGCAAAATACGCATTTATTCTCGAAAATCCCCAAAATATGCATTTATATGCAGTAAACCTTCATCAAACCAAACATTTTTAACGTAGAAATGCTATTTTACTTGCTGAGACGTTTCATAAAAACTGCCATCTTCCCCCCCCCCCCCACACTTGAAAAAATTCTTGAAAAATTTTGAAAATATTTTAAAATTTTCGGAAATAACAATTTTAGGGCTATCAAATATTCAATTAATGTATGGCTAAATTGCATTTTGCATTTTAATGACTAAAATTTTTAAATGATTATATGTAATACATATATATGATGAGTGATGACTATGGCAAAAACATAACATGTTTAATGCTTTATAACTTTTTTTCAGAAGAAACTAAATTTAAATTTCCTTTTTAGAATTTGAATTCTTTGTAAACAGAATATTTCAAAAATTTTCATTGTGTTTCAAAAAGGTTATGGCAAAAAAACCTAATAAGATTTTTGAAAAACAATCATTTTTCTATACTTTTTAAAAAAAATTAAGCATTGGTATTCTGATAGACAACACTTAAAGCTATTGAATGATACCTTGAAATTTTAATTTAGTTATTTTGAGCAAAGTTATGAATTTTAATGTGTTACATTTTTTATTCTAGAAATATTTCTTTAGAATAATCTTATTTTCCTGAAATTTTTTCTTACAAATTTTTTCATGAAGAATTTTGTTCACTTTAATTTCTCAAAAATTTTGAAGGAATTATTGAACTTTAAAAATATTTTTCATTTCAAGATTTTTAAATTCGGGCGATGGCATTTTTTAAGAGACGCCCAATGTGGCAGTTTTTAAGAAAGTTTTTAAGAAACGTCCTAGCACCGCTATTTTGAGCCCCTTCCTTCATGGAATATGTGCAGAAAAAACATACAAAACATAAATTTATAGCCCTAATTATCAATTATAATGAAAAATACAAAGTTTGACCATTAGTATTTTTTAAACGCGGTGAGCCGAAGTGACAAAAGTATCAATGTTCGTAATAATTAAATTTAATTATTATTTTAACTTTATTTGCTAAATAATTAATCATAACTTAGCTTAAACTTAGTCTAATTTATCAATCTTGGTATTAGAATGTAGCTCTACATATTCTCTATTATTTTTGTAGTTTTTAAAAAATTAGTCAAAATAAAATAATAATTAATTTAATTATTACGAACATTGATACTTTTGTCACTTCGTCCTAGCACCTTTTTTATACCCTTGGAAGAAAGTATAAAAAGAGAGAGTGCTTTGAAAATTTTCATCAGCGAGGTCTGGACATATTTAGCCAAAAAATAAATTTAAAAAAATTGAAATAATAGGAATTAAATAAAAACTACAAAATAATCTGCTGATTTTCTTCATTTTGCTTTACTTTTATATACTAAATGATGATTTCCATTTTTTAAGTCAATTGCCACGCCAATCGGAAAGAGAGAGATGTGCCAAAAAGAGAGAGTGCGAGAGAAAAAGGAAATATTTTTTTCTTTTAAATTAAAATCAATTGCCACGCCACATTATGAATTATCAACAGAATGGAAAGACGAGAGATATATCAATAATAGAGAGTGCGAGAGAAAAAAGGAAATATCTTTTTTTCTCTAATTTTCTTTTTTTATGTATATTAATTAATATATGTTAACATGTGATTGCGTCAAAAAAGGGACTACGTCAGTGAAAATAATTATTTTTTTTTTTTTACAATTTTTTTAGCATTTTCATAAATAAAAGGGAGGGAGAAGTTTGGGCACCGCGACTTTTGGGCACTGGGAAGTTTGGGAATTAAGGATTTAAAAAATAAAAATATTTTTTAATTATCTAAAAATTTCAATCATCTAATTTAAAAGCAAAGTAAATTTTGATCAAGTTAGGATCGAAAATTTTGGAACGAATATCCGCTTAATAACCTGCTTATTTAGCTAGACTCATTACCATTCATTCTATATCAATTGTATCATTACAAGGCTCGGTCTGTTCAAATACTTAAAATTTATGAATTTAAACAGAATTAGACTGGTCTCTCTTGATATTTCGGGCCCAACTAAGCCGGATATTCAGGTCTAAGTCCAAACAGAAACTAACCACCTTTAACTCTACGTTTAAACAGCTGTATTGACTAAATAATAAGATTTCCAGGTTTCCATGCATCAATTTTTTAATTTTCAAGAAAATATAAATTTTCAAGCACAGGGTTAGTGTTAAATTTACTAAATTTAATAATTTATATAACATTTTACATTTTTTTGTTTTATTTTTTTGAAATCCCTTACTCTGGTGCCCAAACTTCATGTCGCCAAATAAATGGCTCTAAATATCCGGTAGGGGAGGGTTCATTGCCAGCGGTTTCATTGCCAGCCCAGTTTTCGGGCTATAACTTTTTTCATTCTTGACCAAATCTAACAATCTTGGTATCATTCGAAAGCTTAACGTGTTTAGAAGCTATATCTAAGCTATTGTTTCACGATTAGACAAATACCAAAAAAGTTATAACATGAAAATTGCGAACAAGTCGAAATTCTGAGTTTTTTTCTTAATAACTTTTTTAGAAGCTAAATTTTTTGTTTTTTGTTTTTTGTAAGACTAATAGAGCTTGTTAAGGGCTTTCAAATGATACCAAGAACTGTTAGATTTGGTCAACAATGAAAAAAGGGTGCTAGGTCGAACCGAAAATAGTCTCAGTGTGGGCGAACCGAAAATGTCTCAGTAAGGGCGAACCGAAAAATAATCTCAGTGTGGGCGAACCGAAAACAGTCTCAATGTCAATAAAATATTTAAATTTAATTATTTTAAAGCAATCTTTTTTAAATATTATAATAATGTTAAAATTTTAAAATAAAACAATAATCTAATTCAGAGCTTCAACTTTTCTTCAATGTTTTTTCTTCATAGATTCTGCTCAAAATAAATGTAAACTTTCATACCATTAAAAAATGCAAATAATTTTTGAATTGTAACATTAGGGAAAAAAAGTGTAGTGATGATAAAGTAAAATTTATAGGAAAAATGCATGAATTTATGGAGAAACGAATGAAGAAGTTAAATTTACTAAAATATTGGATGAAATTTCAGAAGAAAATTAGTAGATTTGTTTTTAATGAAAAATCCTCTACAGTAGTAAGCTTACTCTATCAATTTGATGGCTTCAAGATTTGAAATTAAAATTTTCGTTCGGATGTAATTTTTTTTTTTTTTTTGGTCGGGAGTGGGAATGTTTTTATTTTAATTTATTTTTTAAAATAATTGTCTAATTAAAATTTATTATTTTTCGTGACCGAATTAAATTGTATAATTAAATTTAAATATTTTTATTGACATTGAGACTGTTTTCGGTTCGCCCACACTGAGACATTTTCGGTTCGCCCACACTGAGACTATTTTCGGTTCGTCTCAGCACGTGAAAAAAGTTATAGCCCGAAAACTGGGCTGGCAATGAAACCGCTGGCAATGAACCCTCCTGTTCCGCTAAATATCTACTAAATAAATATGCAAAAATAAACTCAACTTCTTTGCTCGATTATCAACCTATGCTTATGCCGGTCACTCTTATAAAATAATTGTTTTTTTTGGCTGTCTTTGCTACTTTTGTCTTTTTATGCTCATTTCTCCATGGTCGCAACTTTCCATTATCATTCTTTTACATTTTATTCTTGAGCTTTCGCCTTTAAATTGCTTATTAATAAATTTGTTTTTTTTTTCTGAATTTGTATTTTTTGGGCTTTTGTTTGGTTTTCTGTCAGGAGCGTCAGCTGATCACTTATGGAGGCTATCAGTACCTCTTCGGAAGGGAAAGCTGATGAAGGAAGCCATATGCAAAGCGGAGACCAAAAATATATTTGGCAGGACAAAATTTGTGGGTGGTCTAGAGAATTTTGCAAATCCCGTGGAACTTTAAGAGCCTATTCTGTTACTTGCACTTTTCGTCCCCTACCATTGTCCAAACAAAAAAAAGGTAAATATTGGCGAGGGGTCTTTTGAGTGTGGCCGTTTGAGTGTTAATTTTGGCGTAATTCTTAAAAAATAAAGAAAGCCAAATATTACAAAAAAACGCAACGTGCCATGTGTTTTCGACAATGATTGGTTTCGACAATAGTTTTTAAATTATTTTTTTCTATATAATTTACTATAATTATGAATTCATATTTAATTCAGAACGGAGTTCTGAATTTTTTCTGAAAAATCGAATGTTTCCAAAATTCTGGAAATTTTTTTTTCATTAACTTAGAAAAACCAAATAAAATATATAAAATTCTCCCGATTTTCTTTATTTTTATGCTTTATAACACTAACATTGTCCAACTCTGAAGTGCGTTATCAATTTTCAAAAATTAGCTTAAATTTCCCTAGTTTTTCGAATTTTTCAGGTTAAATTCAGAAATTCTTTAACAAAAACCCAATAAAAAAATTTCTTTGACGTGATGACGTTTTTTGCGACATGTTCAAAAAAAATCTGTCGGAAAATAATAACCGCTTCTCCATTTATCCCAGGGCTTCGATCTGTCCTTATTATCAGAAATGTTCTGATTTGAGGGTAGCGACCAAATCTTGTGCTGATTTCTTAAATCATAATTTTGAAATTGTATGGCATAATGTCATTGTTTTATCTAGAAAATATAAGATTTGCACAAATTTGGTCATTTTTGGACAAAAAATCTGTTTAAAAACTAGCCAAAATTTCAAAAATTTTCCCGGCAGCGCCTATCGGCACGCCGGAACCTAAATCCTTTATTTTTTAAATATCTCAAAAATCACAAATTTAGACATTTTTTCGACAAAATCTGTTAACAAATTACACTCAATTGTTCAAACTTTTCCCAGGCGGCTCCTATCGGCACCGCCAACCTCACTCATCCCCCCCCCGTTCCCCAAGAATTTTTTGGAAAAAACATTGCAAAAAAATTGTTAAAGTTTTTGATCCCGACTACACTGACGATTTGACAATTCCCTCCCCAAAATTGTTAAAATCGATAATGGGATACGAAAATATAATATTGAATTTTTGATCAAATAAATTGTAAAAAGAACTGATTGGAAGCAACTTCGCAAAATGTTCTGACTTTCGATCAGGGCTGGCCGTGATTGAATTTCCAATCACGGAAATCCGTGAGCCGTGATCACGGGGCTTCCAAAAAAATCCGTGACCCGTGATCACGGCACCCCAAAAACCCCGTGATTTCCGTGAGCCGTGATTATAAAAAAAAATTTTCTAATGATTTTTTAATTTAAATTTATTAAAAAAACGGATTTAACTGCTGGAAAAATTCCCAAACGATATTTTAAAGAAACCAAAACATATAAACCGCTTTTTTTGCGGCTTACCTTTTCCAAAAAACTTTTCGAGTACGGGGGCAGGTGGTGCCAATTAGCGTCGCCGGGAAAATTTGTACTTTTTAATGTGATTGGTTAGCAGATTTTTTTCCAAAATAAATTTATGATTTTGAGCCAATTTTTTGAGGAAAATTAGAGCGTTTTTAGAAATCTCCAAGGAAAAATTTTAATTTTTTTAACTTGGGTTAAGAAAGTTTTTCAATTTTTCTTAAATTTAACCAAAAATCTATTTATATAGAGAAAAAAATCTGAAAAATTCCTCTAATTTGTAAGCCAACTTTTGATGCTGAACAAAAAATCTTTTGGACCAACATGATCAGATTACTCCTTCATGGCGATCTGAACATCCCACAAGACACTGAAAATCGGGAAAATTTTAGAAAAAATTCCTATGGGGTTGAGAAAATTTTTCTGGAAGTTTTGATTTTAGGCCTGTCATTTTAAATTTAAGCGAGGAAAAAATAGGAATTTTAGCCGTTTTTGCGCCAAAAAGGAGCTATTTTTTGCCATTTTGAGATCAAAATTTCAAAAAATACATAAAATGGGGGGCCGTCCGGTGGTGCCAATAGGCGCCGCCGGGGAAAATTTTGAAATTTTGAGTGAATTTGTTAACAGATTTTGTCCAAAATATGTCTAATCATTGGTTAATTTATGGGCATAATGTTTAAAAAATAAAGAAAAATAATTTTCAATCTTAGGAACTTTCTTATTAATTAAATTATTTAATTTTTCTCAAAAATTTTCTCTTTTCCCACCAATTTCATATTTTCGTTTCAATAAAAATTCCCCATATAAATGCCAATCACGGAAAAATTGAAAAAATCCGTGACCCGTGATCCGTGATCACGGCACCCCAAAACCCCCGTGATTTCCGTGATCCGTGAGCCGTGTATCCCCCGTATCTAATAATTCCCCCCTTTCAGAGGAGGTTGAAAAATATCCCTCAGGGGGATAATTAGAGAAAATACGGTATATAAAATTTTAATTCAATAATAAATAAAAATAGAATTTTGCAAAAGATTTATCGCTTTCACTTTTTCTATACAAACATCTCCGTTAGACTGCACTCAAAATACAACAAAAGCCTAGAGAAGATTCTCGAATCACGTGGGAAAATCCTGCTAACAAATGCCGGGTTTGAGTGCCAAGATGAGAACTTGCAGACTCTTACAGCAGAATTCGAAAATCGCAAATCCCTCTACAATGTATAAGAGCCTGTGCTTATCATTTTGATTTTCAAAATTTAACGAGATTTATTTTTAAAATTCACAAACAAATAATTCAAAGCTAAGACAGAATTTAGTATTTAGTGGCCCAAAAACAAATCACAAATTTGCTCTTTTTGGTATTTTTGGGTGGCAACCAGCCCTACCTATATTTGGGTTTTTCTATCAAAAATAGGTCCATATTAATAAAGTAAAAGGAACAATTTTTGTATAGAAAATATTTGACTAAATGGAATAAGGTAATGATAGGCCCGAACCCGGACCGATTTGGGCAACCCCGACTCCTAACTCATTATGACCAGGATAAAACGGACTTGAATTTAGCCAGTGAAATTGCCATTTATTTGATAAATTTAATAGTTAATTTGCCGAGTTTCTTTAATTCTGAGTTTTACAATAGAAGTTTTATATTTTTGAAAATTGCCATAATTTCAACACAGATTTAGTTATAAATGATGCCACGAATCGGCCAAATTGGTAGCATTTTGGTTTAAAGAAACAATTCCCCCAAGGACTTTCGCCCGTACCGACGGTCCTCTCCTTCCCCAATGAAAGTTTTCACCTTTTATTATTTTTAGCCTTAGATACGATTCTTAATTTGGAACATACAATCAAGGGCGTAGCCAGACCCTTGGCTTTGGGGGGGGGGGGGGGGCTGAAGTCAAAAAGTCGATTTTTAGGGGTGTATTTTTGGTTTTTTGAAATCCCGAATTATGGGGTGTATTTTACAAAATTTTTCGCCAAAAAATTAATATTTTTTGCCATTTTGGCCTCCATTTTTCAAAAATATTGTAAAATGGGGGTCCGATAGGCGCCGCCGGGAAAATTTTTGAGTATTTTAATGCAATTTTATTAAGAAAATTGCTTAAAATTTCAAAAAAATCTACTGAAAATTTTTTACTTTTTGGGTTTCGGGGGGGGGGGGGCTTTAGCCCCCCCAGCCCCCCCCCCCCCTGCCTACGCCCTTGCATACAATGGAAGCGACCACATTTAGAAACTGTGTCAACAAAACATCATACTTTTGGTAGTGAATGAATACATAAAATTGAAAAGTTTGGTGGACTCCAATTTTTGAATTTTCGTTAAATTAATCACGCAAAATTCATTCAATTCATTCATAATGAAGTGAACTCTTTTTTTGAATATTTTGTCGCCTATTTCATGCGATGTTTCGTGATTATTCGCTCATTTGCTTGACATTAATTATTATAATCTTTTTATTTCAACTTGCGCTTTTCATCCAAGGCTTTTCGTTTAAATAATGATATTTTGGAAATAATTTGGCGATCATCTCAATAATAAAATAAGTGTTCCTTTTTTTGTTTTAGCAAAATGTCCAATTCCTCCGAAATTTTTGAGCAAATTGCCCCGGTGAATGTGCTCATTTCCGTCCTCTATTCTCTGAATTTGGCCGTCTTTGTCTTCCAAATGCCCTTTTCTCTGCTTAACATTGGCATTTTGTGCCGTACTTCGCTATTGCATCGAAATTTGAAATTTGTCCTTTTGACTCAAAGCGTTTTGTTCACTGTTTTTGCCATTGGCCGCACCACCCAAATAATTGTCATTTTAATGGACGCGGAAATATATTTGCCATTTGGTTACAAAATTGTTCTGGTAACGGATTTAAAAATTAATTAATTATAATTTTAATCATTTTTCAGTTTTTGGTTGATTTTCCACAACTTTTTATTACCTATATTGGCCATGTTTTGTTTATCGAACGTTCAATTGCCATAATTCTGTTCAAGAATTATGAAAATGCCAAAAATGAGCTGTTCTCATGTGTTTGGTTTATTGTCTTGGTAATTTTCTAATTAAGACTAGGAATTTATTTGGGTTTTCAATTATTTTCATTCTTAATTAATTAATTATTAATTATGAATTAATTAATTTCCCTTTAAGACCACTTATTCCGTTATAATAAGCGCTGAACAGTCATTTAAAGACCAAACTCAAATAAAGATCACAAATGGAGCGTTAATTGCATTTTACGTAGCATTGGCCATAAGTTTCTTCGAAATAATTGTAAATTATTAATTAATTTAATTGTTTTGTTTTGTTTTATATCATTTAATTTAAGGCATTTTCTGTTATGAGCACGTTGAATTTAAAATTGTTCACTTCAAAATTGGAAACTCAGAATAATGTGCACAATTTGAGTGAACGATATCAGGTGAAGCAAAAATGGAAAAATAATTAATTAATTTAATATATTTTAAAATTAATTTCAGTTGGCCGAAAACATTCGTACGGGGCGACAACTTGGGCCCACTTTTTTGCTGCATTTCCTAAATAATTGTGCTGTAATTGTCCCATCTGTGCTTGGCTTTTACCAAATTGTCACCCATCCAAAAATATTGGAAATGATTTGGGTGATTTATTTTCTGTTTCTGTCCATTAGCAATTTGATGATCGAATTCACGACAATCAGGCAAATTTACTGACTAAAAATGATAAAATTGGCATTTTATTAATTATTTTAATAATTTTTAATTTTTTAGTCGCCATCCGATTTTGCAAAGGGATGCCATTCGGATTTTGTCCGAGTTTTTCAAGACATTTTCCATGAAAATTCCATTTGTCCAACGTGTTAGTGACCCTGAATTTCATAGAATTGGACGAATTGACGGGAAAAGTGTGCAGGAAAAGAAAATGAATGAAATGGACAATTATTTTGAAATGTTGACGAAACAATGGTGAAGCATAAAAAAAGACGAAAAGCACTAAAAAATTTATTAATTTTTATTGTATTTGAAACGATTCAAACGAAAATTTCTTTTAACTTTAAAATTGTTATAAAATTTATGAAAAAATAAGAAATTATAGAATATTTAAAATTGGCATCACAGTGAGCCTTTTCCCTCATAAATTCACTCATTAGTCTGTACAAATATGGACACTTTGGACCATTAAAAAAAAACTCAATTAGCGAACATCGCTCAAAAATGAGCCAGGGCAAAGCATGAATTTCTTGATAAAAACAAACAAGTAATAAGCCGGAAAAGCACAACAAATGTTCGAAATTTCCCCCATTGGCCGAGATACAAGCACCAATCCGAAAATTTGCAGTAATGGTCGCACCCAATTTTTTAACGATGCCAATTATTACCATAAATGGCATTTTTGACAAACTAAAAGCGGCGATTAATCAGGTAACTAGGCGATATTTCCACAAAATTTCAGAATTATGCGTCATTGCTAAGTACCATAACCTAATTGTGTTTTCGTAGATTTGCAGACCCGATTTCAAGCAACCTAAATGAGAGCACATAGCTCCCCAGATTTAGTCACACCTAATAAGTTTGTTTCTTTTTTTCTGAAAGTTTTAAAGCTAAAGGATTCTCATCAAAAATTTACTCAAAATTGTTTTATAAAAATTGCGAAAATAAGTCCCAAAAAAAGAGGTGCGCAATTTAGGTCCTTTAATGAAAAGCTATTGTATTTTTAATTGGTACAGAAGAAGACAGTAATTGGAGAAAGTTTATCGTGAAATGAGATAATATGTAAGAACAGGGGTCCGACCCCTAGTTATTATTTTCTTTTGTAAAAAATTTGATGAAATTTACCAAAAATTGAAATCATGATATAAAAATATGTCAATGTGTAGGTTGGAAAATATTCACATAATGGATTCCGGGATATTATTTTAGTTATAGAGATGGTTTTTAAATAATTGACCATTTTGATGTTTTTAAATAATCATTTCGCCCCGGATATTTACTGCTTAGTATCTAAGAAATTATTATTTCTCACAAAATGATTAAAGCGATAATGGATAATGAAAATATTTTGCAAAATAAATTTTTTTTAATGTTGGGTTTTGAACCCAATATTGCTTATTTGTCAGCCTATGTTGATTTTAAAAATTTCATCTGCGAGCTCCGTTTTGTGCAAACCCTAATTTTTCACAGTTGCAACAAATCTATTATATCTAAGCGAAAAATGGTTCATCACATTAGTTTATTTGAAAATAAATTTCCAAATGCTGGCTGAGGATTTAATGAAAATTGTATCATTTGTTGGATATATCAAAATGTTTGAAAATAATCATTTTAATGTTTTCACAATTTAATGACTACAAAAATTATACAGTACGATATTTGGAGCAAGGAAGAGAGAAACGGGAAGTTGTAAGCCTCTTCACTTTTTAAAATTATTAATTATTATAATAAATTATGCATCACAATGACTTTCTCATCGATTGCAATTTTTGCTGTTGATTGGATTATTCATGTTTTACTCCTTGTTGTTGTCCTCATCGTCATTGCTGCTCTTCTTTTGCTGTCCTCCTTCTCCTTCTTCCTCATTGTCTCCACTCTTTTGTTCCGTTTGGTGCTTTTCTTCCTCCTCTCCTTCTTCTTCAATTTCCTGTTTTTCTGTTTGTATTTCTTCCTTCTCCATTTTCTGTTTTTCTCCTTGCTGGGCGTTTTGCTCTTTACGTTGTTCAACATGCCCTTCTTCTTCTTGTTGTACGTTTTGTTCTTCTTGGCGATTCCCTTGTTGTTCTACTTCTTGTTCGGTTTTTTCTTGCCAATCCCCTTTATGCCCTTCTTGTTGTTCGACTTGTCTCTGTTGGTCCAGTTGTTGTCCTAATTCTTGCTGGCCCTCTTCATGTTCTTGCTGCCCTTCTTGGATTTCATCTACTTGGTGTTCAACTTGTCTCGGTTGTTCTTGCTGCTGTTCTTCTTGCTGTTCTAATTGTTGGTGTTCATCTGCTTGATGTTCAACTTGACGATGTCCGTCTTGCTCTTCTTGTTGTTGCGCAATTGGCTTTGCTTAACAAAACAATTTATTCACAATAATACGTAATCTTAAAAACCTCTTCTGAGAATTGAAATTTTAAATGTCTGTGTGCGACAAATTGGACAATTATTGTGTTGTTTAACCCTGTAACAAATGTGTAAATATAATAATACATAATAAATTAATTCCTTTACCATTTATCGATACAGTCGGTGTGAAATTTGTGCTAAACATATAGAAAGTGAGCATTTTTATCAAAAAACTAAGCTGACAGCACCAAAAATATTTTTAAACGAAAGAATATGAATAGGAACCTAAACAGTGCGGTAAGAATTGCCGGACTGTGCCGTTAATACATAGTGCCATTCTATTCTTCTCAAACTAAACGGGTTAACACCAGCGGCAGTTCTGCACAAATGTGCATGTTTTCCGGTCCCAATCGCTCACCTGACATGGCGGAATCGGCCGAACTTTCTGATCCTTTTCAAAGGGATTCAAACAAATTGCACATTCTTCTTCGCCGTCCTCGCTTATATTTTGTTGGGGAATTCGATTAAGAGCTTTCTTGACTAAAAATGCTTGGTATTAATTTAGGGTGTCCCAAATGTTTTCCGAACTTTTAATTGACATAACTTTTTTCTTTATGGAATTTATAAAATTTAAATATTCATTCTATTGCTATTTTGCTCTATTTAATGCTCAAATTTTACATTTTTTTTGTTCTGAGGAGGAAAAGTGTAAGTACGGTTTCGACCTTTTTAATTTAATTCATAAATTATGCTTACTGTTTTTTCGTATAAGCTTTGTCTTGAACTCGTTTGTAGTTGGCATCGTATAGTTCGTGAAATTAATTGTCAAAAACAAAATACTGACAATGAGAGCAAACAAAAAGTAGGCCAATAAAAAAATCATTGTATGTGCGATGCGCTTCTTTCTCCGTTTTCTTTTGATTTCATCGACTTAAAAGGGAAAAATGCATTTACAAATATTAGGAAAGATAAGATTAAGCTCGAAAATTAGTGGATTTTGTGACTTGGTCTCGAGTCGATGCGGAAAAGGGGAAAAATTAAATTTAATATATTTTCATTTAACCGAGAAATAGACGAACAAAAATTCTATTTTTTATTTTCAAAACCTAAAAGATAGAAACAAATATTTTCTTTCATCTTTTTGGGCTCATAATAAAAAATGCAACATAAAAATGCATCCCCCTAAGAATTAAAATTTCAAGATTTTCCAAAAATTACACCTTTAAAAAGCTAAAAAGAGCTCTTAAAATTGCCATTTTACAAACCTCAAAAATAATGAAATAACCTCTGAATTAATAAATAAAATATTATTTATTCATAAATATTTTTTGCCCGCAAAACCTGGGAGTTTAGTATCTGTTTTCTATTTTTAGCACACCATTATTTTGGAACCTGAAAATCTAGAAAAACTACGCCGGTCCCGCTCAACTCTGCGAAAATACCTTAGTGTTAAATAATGCCCAGCTTATGGCTTACCGTCCATTGATAAATTAATCGTGCCATTTATGTTGTCCAATGCCGTGAGTAAAAGGCGTAACATTCGCTCTTCCTTAGCTTTGTTCGATTTAAATTTCTTCTCCGATTGGCAATTTTGTCCATTTATGTCCTTATTTTTCCCATTTTTCTGCTTATTTTTTCGCTTTTCCTCTAAAACCAGCTTTACTAACTCTGTTAATACTTTTTTTGTTTTCATATTTTGAATCGGCACAATTTCGGCGACCGAAATTTGATGTCGTTTTGCCAAAAATTGAATGACAAAAATGAAATATTGCTTCAATGGCTCCGAAATTTTTCCTACAATAGAGAAATTACAAAAATTACAGCAGCTAATCATTGTTGCATTACCTGACTTGACCTCCTTAATGTGCATTTGCAATTTCTCCATAATTTGAGCCATTGCCGGGTCTGTCTCTTTTAAACTGTTCAAATTTCGGTACTTCTCTTCCAGCTGATTTTCTTCTTGGACTTTCATTTTATCTTTCTTTTTGCTGAACATTTTTACCATTTTTTTGAACATTCCCTTTTTCTCATTCTTAATTTAATATTAAATAATTAATTTATGCAACTTATTTAAAAACGAATTAACACATCCCGGCATAATTGCCCCATTTACTTAAAACTCATTTTGTCAAAAAATCTTTTAAAGAAGCCTTATAATAGTATGAAAAAGTGAGAAAAGGTAACTTTTCTGGTAATATAAATCTCGCCTTAGGTTTTAAATTTTGAATGTGTTTTTTCATTCCCTTAGCTGTTGGTTCCGTCAGCGAGTGCCAACCCTCCCTACTCATTCATTGTCAATTGTCCTAAGACTCAAACGGACAAGTCTCAGCTGTTCGTCCTCAACTCCCCGTGCTAACCATGCTGTGCTGCTTTGCCAGTTTCTTCTGTTGCTGCTGCTCGAACACTTCACCAATCAAATATTCATTTTCGTTCATTTCACCCACAAATTGCTCAAACTCTCCCCGATCAATGCGTTCCATTTCGATCAGTTGCGCCATGGAAGTGCCATTCGCGAGTGATTGCGCTTCACTTTCCATTGCGATCAGTTCGGCCAGCGTTTGTCTCTTTTGCTCCTTCGCCATCAGTTGGCCTAATGTCGTCCTCTCTCTTCTGTCAATCGATGGCGAATCATTTAGCGTTTTGTGGTGATCAACTAAATGGTGTGCTTAAAACTTTTCCGATTAATATGGAAGAAATTAACAAATTAGATATTTATTCATTAATTAAAAAATTCAAAATTAATTCTTTCCAATATTTTTCATGATTTATTCCAGCTTTACCTTTGTCTCCTGAAATGGTTTGGGATGAAAATTGGGACAATAGCAGCGGGATGACAAAATATTTTAATACTCCCATTCTTTGAGTGCTTTTAAATTAATATTTTTTAAGAGACATTTATAACAGCATTTTTATATTTTAGAATATGTAAGCGTGTAATTTTAATTATTTGAAAAGCGAGAATCTCGGGCAAAATATTTTATGTACATTATCGTATGACGAGAATCTCGTTTGGGCATTTGGAATCATTTAATAAATAGGTAAATAAATTAAATCCGAGTTTGGACATCGGCCAAAAAAGCATTCACTGAAATGAATAAAATTGCTAAATGACCGTTATATAAGAACAGCATCTGTTATTGTTTTTGCTCTAAGCTTTAAATGCCGAAAACATGGGATCGAGCCGTGCCATCCGACTTCTCATACTCAAAACATAGCCAATAATTTTACATGGCAATTACAATAAAAAACAAAATGGTATATGTTTATTAAGAAAAAATAATAATTTAAAATGATTTGGATGATGTCAAAATTTAAAAATGTTGGAAAATGACGTTATACAATTAATGCATACACACAGCTCTTCCTTTCACAGCCATTAAGATCGATAATTAATTTTTCAATTCGACAATTTTATGTTATTTTTTAATATTTCCCAATTAATTAAACATAAAGTAAAGAATAGTTTTATTATGAGAAATATACATATATTTTTTGGAAATCGCAGTTAATAGATAAACAATTTTCCCGCCGGCGGCGCCTATCGGCACCACTGACCATTCAATTCTCTTTTAATTTTTTAAATTTGCAAGACTAAAAATGAGGTTTTTGACCCAAATGATGCTTTTTTGTCATCAAGATAAGAACCCTTTATAATTTAAATTTAAGAAGAGTAAAAATGGTATAAAACAAGAGATAAAGCATTGGAAAAAAAAGCATGGACCTGGTTTTTTGTTTTGACGACAGAATCCAGCAGGTCAAGATCAATTACAAATAAAAAGTTTGCGTCTTTTTCTCAATTTCTCCGACTCTCGTTTCAAAATTTTTGCTTTCCCTAATTGCTCTCGACTTTCGTTGGTTTTGTTCCCTTTTTATTTCGGTTTTCCATTCAATTTTAAATATTAATCATAAAATGAATTGGTTATTATTTTAATTATTTTGTTCATTTTCTCCCCTCCTTTTCTCATCATTGCTTCTCCTGCAACAGTTGTACCATTTGCTCATATTTCACTTTGCTGTCCTCGTCCGGCGCTTGTTCCGCCTGCTCTTGCGCAATTCGCACCGCGTCTTTGCCCTCAGCGTTTGTCTCGTTAACATTCGCACCGCGGTTCAGCAGAAGCTTAAAATTGCATATTTTAAAGGGGCTGGCTGAGTCGTTATATAAATCAATCAATAAGGGCGTTTATATAAAAAACCATCAATGAAAATTGTCAACAAAAAACTGACCATAACTTTTAACAAGTTCAACCAAGTTAAACATTCTTGATATCATTGGATAGCCTTGAGTTCTTCTCTATTAGCTCACTTAAATTTCAAAAAAATTGGTCTCGTTTGAACAAAGTTATGGCCAAGAGTACTCAAGGAACCAGGTTTTCAGACATTTTTGATCATCTTTTTGAAACTTAGCCAAATTGTTTGAAATTTTGCAGGCTAGAAGATTAGGGCTATCGAGTGATATCAAGATTTCTTAATTTTGCTCGTTCTAAAAAAGTTTGGGTTAGAATTTTTGATGTTCACAATATTTATGTCTAATGAAAAAACTTTCGTTATAAATTGTTTAGATTTTTTCTTGATATGATTCGGTAGTCCTAAGGGTTTTCTACTAGCCTGCAAAATTTCAAAAAATTCGGCTAAGCTTCAAAAAAGTTATGACGAAAACTAATCTGAAAACTGGTTCCTTGAGTACTTTTGGCCATAACTTTGTTCAATTTTCTGACACAAATGACCCGAGATCACGAATAAGTTCAAAATGACCATTTTCATTATAAAAAATAAGCCTAAAAACCTAAATTATGCTTATTTGTTAGAACAAAAAGGTTTTGAATTTCTAAAATTAATTCCGGGCCAAGGGAATTTATTAATTTGGCTATTTTTGAAAAAAAAAAAATCAATTTTTAGAATATAAAAATTTCGCTGCTGTGAGTATGACCTTCACAATTTCGGTGATCCCCGTCATTATGGCCATTTGCAGCAGAGTGTTGCCGCTCGATGTGTCCTTGGCGTTCACATCCGCGCCGCCGGCCAAAGCGCCCAAAAGACTGCCAATGTCACCGCCTTTGACCGCGTTGAACAGCGTGGACAGAATGTCCTGCAGAAAGGGACAGAATGTACCACAGAAGAGCAGAATTGAAAAAATAATAATTTACAGAAAGAGAGACACAAATGATAAAACTCGAAAATGAGCGCAAAAAGGGAAATGGAAATTCCAAGGGCGTAGCCAGGGGGAGGGGGTTTTGAGGGGGCTAAAGCCCACCCCTCACGACAAAAAAAAAATTAAAAATTTTCAGCGAATTTTTTTGAAGTTTTAAGCAACTTTCTCAACTGCGCCTAAAGGCACCATCGGACCCCCATTTTACCCTATTTTAAAAAACGGAGACCAAAGTTGCAAACAGGCATTTTTTTTTTTGCGAAAAACGGTTACAAATTCCTGTAAAATATACCCCCTAATTCAGTATTTCTAGAAAAATTGTTTTAATTAAGAAAAATGCATAAAGTATTTTGACCGAAATTTATTCGTTTTCGATTTCGTTTATTTTTAACCAATTTTGGTGCATTTTTGACAGTTTTCTATTTTTCAATTTTTAATTAGGCTTAAAGCTGAGATGACCAAGAACTAAAAATTAGAAATCGGCGGTTATTTTACCCCGCCGCCTGCGCCTCCTCCCAAGGCGCCGCCTCCTCCCCCGCCACCGCCAAGAAATCCTCCGATTAATTCCTGGGGAAATAAAAATTAAATATGTTTAATTAAAAAAAAATATTTGTTCATTACCCCGGCCATATCTGCCAACTGATTGCCACTGCCTCCGCCGCCCTGCTGCGGCTGATTATCACCAGCATTTGCTCCTCCTCCGCCGCCACCTCCGAGAAGCCCACTGATAAGTTGGTCCATTATTGAAATTAATAATTTAAAAGCTAATAGAAAAATAAAACCAAAATATAAGAGCGAGAAATAATTCAAAAAATAACAAAAAGCGACAAAAAAAATTAATAGGAATCTGTTTTTAGGTGTTAAAAGTGCTGGTAATTTGGTTTATAGTGTAAAAGCAAAAAACATTTCTTTTTGTTTTTCAAGGGTAAAAAGTATTTATTCTGATCACGGACGGGTCTGAGCTCAGGTTTTTCAAAAAATGCATAAAGGTACAAAGTTAAATATTTTAAAGAATGAATAAATGTATTTCCAAATTGTTTTTGTCACTAAATTCTTTTGAACGTTCACATTTCGCATTATGAGTCATTTATATGAAAAGAAAGGGAAACGAGAAGCATTTGACGAATCAAATAAATTAAATAAATATTTAATGAAACGAATTATAAATTAATTGAAAATAGAAATATTTTTAAGAAAAATGAAATTTCAAAATTTCAAAACACCAATCTTCACCAATATAAAGAAGAAGAGAATGGTGGGAGAAAAGGACGGAGAATTTATGAGAATGGGCGGAGGGATTGGTGCTCATTTTGAGTGCGTACTTTGCATCGATTTTTCAGCACAGGCGGGAAAAAGCGTAAAATTATTTTGTTCCGGTTGATCGAATTATTTCCAATGCTTTAATAAAGAGAAGGGCAGGGATAAATGGCGAATAATAATAAAAAAAAAGTCGGGTTGGAATTCGGGACGAGAAAATGTCGGGCTTCGGGATGAGCGGCAACCCTGGAAAAATAGAACTTGACAGTTTGGGGGGTCAAACACTAATATATCTTTATTATTAAAAATTTTACCTAAAAATTAATTAAAATTACTTAATTTTTCTTAAACGCGTCCCATAATGTTTACAGTTGCGAGAAAAATTGAGGGAATAAGAGAAGGAAAGAGAAGAGGAAGAGGACACAAATTAATTAGCCAATTAAAAATAAAATAAAACCAGTTGCCATAGAGGAGGAGAAGGACAGACTGACTCAAAGAATGAATCATAGGACGGAACTTTTAATTACTTTGTTTGTTGACGATCAAAATTTTTTTGTTATTTTTATAATTTTTCTCAAATGGATTTAACATAAATAAAATTTTTTATATTAAAAATTCAAAAAATAAATTTATAAAAAAATTATTCAACTGAAAGTTGGCAAAAAAAATCATTTTATTTCTGAAAATTCATATATTTTTAATTTTCATTTTCCCAATCTATTCAAGATAGCCCTAAAATCTTCGAACAATAATTAGTCCTCATAATACACCGAGTCAATTTGGGTTCTCCGTTCAAAAATTTTGCATTTTAACTCTCAGTTCGTCTCACATTCGCAGGCGCCGAAATGTCGGCGCCGAAACGACCTTTCCCTCGTTTCGGCCCACAAATTTAGTTAAATTTTGTTTAATTTTTTCTTTTGATTTGCACTTTTTAAGCATTCTCTGGGACGTCATTTGCATTCGTTATATCCAACCAAACATACTCACGGGCAATTTGGCATCAACTCAAACATTGCCGTCAACAGTGGAGCAAAACTCGCCGTTGGTTCAGCACTTATTGAGTGAATCGTCAACTTCTTCACTGCAGCAAGGCACAGCCAATTTCATAAAAATGATCATTTTTTTAAATTTAAGTCCGTGTCTTGGGAAGATGGTCTTCAAATCGAGGGATGTACATGAAAACTAAGGAAGAAGAAAAGATGGAAGATCAATCGCAGATTTCGTCCCTTAGGCTTTGTTCATTTCAATGTTTTATTTTTTTTTGCTACTTAATCACTTAATAAAAATTTTATTTTTGCTTTTAATAAATTAAAGACCATAAAATGAAGATGAGTTGTTTCCAGTCCGTTGTTTGTACGAGCGAGGGCAGACGTTGCCTGTGAGTGCAGGTTCCACATCGGAATTGGAAAATGTGGCGCCCGAACGATTTCGTCCTCCCACGCTGGAACTGAATTTTTTTATTAAATTAAAACGGATGAATTGATTAAAGAATTTGCCTGAAGGCGCTGTCGAAGTCGATAGCGGGCTCAACGAATATTGAACAATCTGCTCCCGTGGACTCACAGTGGTTGGCCATGTAAGAGTTGATGGTGCCGGTGAGCCGAGGCCGAACTGTACTGGGGTAGCCGCATAGCTGTGTTCCGAGTTGATGGTCGAAATTGTCGTCCCGAGTGAAGCTAAAAATTTAAATTTTTGGAAATCAAACGCATAAATTTAAACAAACAATGGTTGCCGATGGGTGAAAAGTTGAGTCGATGCGTAACGTTGCTGGAATGACAAAGGCCAGTGGGTCCTGCACATCGACGTTTCCCAACAATTTTTTCTTCTCACGCCGCATCATTTCAGTCAACGCATTGTTGGAACTCATGGCCACAAATGATTCATCCGTTGCTGATCGCCTCACTTTTGACAAAATTCGGGTCGGCTTCAGACATGGCTCGGCCAGGACACTTTCTTTTATTTTCTGCCGCTTTGACTCTGCCTTTAATACAAAACATTAATTAATCATTTTTAATTTAAACAAACTTGTTGTTTCTGAGGTGCTGGGAGATGGTTATGTTCTCTTTGACTCAAGATTCCAGTAGCACCGGTTTCGCCGTTGTTTGTGATGTTTGCATATGCTGAGCAACTGCGATTTATGCATCTCCAGCGATTTCCTGAGTGGTGTGTGAATCGAAATCCTGAATAGTTTAGAAATTAAATTTATTGCGGCACTTCAAACATACCGTTCAACCATAGACAATCTCCCCCAAAATTGGTCTTTCCGCGCTCAAAGGTCACTGTTTAAAGTTCAGCCTGGTTCAAAGTCTGTTGTTCAACATTGTCGGAAGTTATCACGGCATGCGATTCGTCAACCTCCACTCCAAAATTCACGGCCTCCTCAGTTGTGTTTGAAATGTCTGACAAATAACGCTTCTTCCGACTTTTTTGTAGACTTTCAAGTTTATTACGAAACATTTGTTCGATCAATGAATAAAAAAATCTGAAAACAAAAAACAGCATATATTTTAACCGAATTTTGAGATTTTTCTTATTCGGCTGGGTCTAGCGTTAGGTAAAGGGCAATATAAATGTCGTACTCGTATCCAGCGACCCCGAAAACCCTTAATTAGACTCCTTTTCCGGTTTTTTATGAGCTTTTTAGATTTTTGTGCAATTTTGTTAAGAAAATTGCTTAAAATTTCAAAAAATCTACTGAAATTCACATTGGCTTTGTGATCATTCTAAGCGATAAAATTGTTATTGATGTCGTTATAACGTTGAATGAGACGAAGAATACAACCATCTGCATCACGATACTAAAACTTGGAAAGAAAAAAAAAATCCGCCAAAAATATATTCTTAAATCAAATGAAAAGTAATTTTTTTTGGATCATTTTGGTTAAGTTAAAAATAAATTTTGATCAACTTTTAAGTCAAGCAATCATTTAAAATAACCAGATATCCTACTGGCTGACTACCTCATTATCAGTTCCTCATGAATTTTGGTGGAAAATTATTTTTGCAAAAGTTGCTAATACGGAATGCTCCGTCATTTACAAAATTTAATATTTAACTAATAAAACTTTGTTTCTATTTTTGATTCATTTAAAAATAGAAAAAATTATTTTTACTTTTATTAAAACATTCGCCTAAATATCAAAATCTTTGGAAACTATAACCAAATAACGCGGTCCGGGTTGGACGCAATTACGGATTTCCGTAATTGAAAATCCAGTCACGCCAAACCCAGGTTGAGGAACTCCATAAATAAACCCCAAAGTCTGCCAACAACAACAAAAAAAAAAGCCATTTTTGAGGTTTTTAGTTCAAATTTTGGTAGTTTTCCGTTTTGTGGCTTAAATTTTGAATTTTAAAAAGTCGACAAATGGAGCGTAAAATTGAAAAATCTTCATTCATACTTAATAAATTAACGAAAGGGCTTTTGCTTTCTGGTTTTCACCGTTTTTATGAATAAATTAGCACAACAAAAGCACGCAACAAAAAGCAACACGGCAAGCACCTCCAAATGCTGGCCTCGTATTTGTGCGAGTTCCTATGGCGCGAAGATGTCAAAAACCATGGCGCAGACCATTTAAAGAAACATAGCACAAATTCTGATACCTCCAAAATAACCGCGCAAAGTGCCCAAATTTTTGAGAAAGAAAGTTAATAGATTTTGTTCAACATTCCAACTTTATCATAATAAATCTAATTCGGAAATAAATTTGTGGTTCATTGGTTAGAATAGCATAATTAATGTACCATGCAGATGCTGGGAAAGGCTTCGGCAAAGTTACTCGTACCTTAGCTCTTTACATTTTTCGCTCATAGACACTCCATTCAGAAAACGCTTAGCGAATAAATGTACTCGCCCCCCGGGGATTTGAACCCACGGACTTTCCTTTTTTCAGTAAAATAAGTCCATTAAAAAAATACACTTAGTCCATCTACCAGGGATGGCATGGAATTTGGATTTCCGACTTCCGAAAATTTTTGGGTCCTCGAAATTCAGATTTTCAGCTTTCGAGATTTTTGAAAAAAGTTTAATTTTCGGACTTTTTTTAATGTGACCATTTTTGCACAAAACCTGGTTATAAAAATACAAGCAAAAATTTTAAAATTTCCCCGGCGGCGTCTATCTGGACCCCCAAAACTCCTAACATTTTCTTTAAGAATATGCCCAAATTTTTCCCGGCGGCGCCTTTCTAAAAAAGTTTTTTGATAATGCGCCGCGAAAAAGTTCTAAAATAAAATAAATTATTGACATATAAAAAGATTCTGATGTAAATCACTGAATAATTTTTAATTTAAAATTTGGCCTATTAAAATATTTAGTTAATTTCTATTATATTTTAGATTTTCTCAAAAAATTTGCACTACCAACATTTTTGGGGTCGGAATTCCGTCTTCCGAAAATTTTTTAATTTCGAACCCGGTCCCGAATTCGAACAAAAAGTCGAAAATTCAACTTTTTTTAGTTTTACTTTTATGTAATTGCATAGAGCATAGAAAATGTACTCATTTTAATGTTGAAATATGTTTTGATCACGTTTAAAACAAAATTTGTTCGAATACGAATCCGGGTTTTGAAATTGATCGAAATGGATGTGACCGAAAACCCCAAAAAAGGTGTCTTACACTTTTTTTATATAATTTTTTTTTGAAAAATGGGAGGATTAACTTATCGATGACCCGTCTTTGTTTCGTTTGTTTAAAACATTAATGTCGACAATAAAATTTTTGAGGATCTCTTTGGATGTTCCGCTAAAATATAATCACTAAATATCAGATCAAAGGTTAAAAGCATATAAAATTAACTCTTTCTTAACTGGTTAGCCGACTTTTGCGCCGCGCCATTTGCGCCGCCTAACAAAAACGACATTTGCGCCGCGACACTTGCGCCGCCTAACAAAAACGACATTTGCGCCGCGACACTTGCGCCGCCTAACAAAAACGACATTTGCGCCGCGACACTTGCGCCGTACAGCGAAAAAAGACATTTGCGTTCTAAATAAAATAAATTTATGTGGTTTATCGAATAAGAATCGATTGATATTTATTATTAATTCCTTCGAAGCTTTTCATGTCAATCCCATATCGAAGTGCACGTAATGATTGATCAAATCTTGATCATTTTGGTTTCATTGGGACCATATGCTATAACAAACCTTCGTATTGCCTGCGGCGGATTTTAGGGTGAAAAAAAAAATCAAAATAGGTACTTAAATAAGGGCACAATAATTGCGAAATAAGGCGAAAAATTGTAAAATAGGGGCGAAAATTTGAAAATCAGTGTTTTTTCAATGAAATTAAATTAAAATCGATGTTATTATCTTATTGAGAAAATTAATTACAAAAGAATTGAATTTCATCTTTTTTGAAGCAAAAAATAATTGGGTTTTCTTACAGAAAATTCTTTTTTTCTCAGTTTTTTGTTAGTTGGTATTCTTATTCATTTTTCATATCTTTGGTGAACCTATTCACTGTTAAGATTTTAATGGTTAAAAAAATTGAATGTCTTAATATTTTTGACAGCGCGGCGCAAAAGTCCATTTTTGCTGGGCGGCGCAAATGTCGCGGCGCAAATGGAGCGGCGCAAATACCCGCGGCGCAAATATCCGCGGCGCAACTGTCTGCGGCGCAAATGGCGCGGCGCAAGTGTCGACTTTGCTGAGCGGCGCAAATGTCCACTTTTGCTGTGCGGCGCAAATGGCGCGGCGCAAATGTCTCATCACGTTCTTAACTTATGACTAGGGTTATAAATTTATGATTTTGCATATTTTTTCTGCGCATATGCTATGAAGAAAGGGGCTCAAAAATAGCATTTCTGCGTTAAAATTTTTAGGTTTGCGAAAGTTTTTAGTGCATATAAAGGCATATTTTGGGGGTTTTACGAGAAATGCATATTTTGCCATTTTTGCGTTTTTAGAGCATATTTAGGTCATTTTTGGCAAATCTTCATAAGAAAAATGAAATAAAAATGAAAAGTACGCCCCTAAGGATCGACCTTTTTGGCAATTTAAAAAATATACCCTTGAAAACCGAAAAATTTGAATTTTTTATAAGAACTTTTGAAAAAAAGATTGTTGATATAAGAAAAATGTAATTTTGTTTTAGCACATGATAAAATTTTAAAAAATAGGAATTTTCGAGTTTTAGGGCATATTTGGGGGATTTTTACTGCATATTCTATGCGCATATTTGACATTTTTTAGTGCATACAATTTATAACCCTACTTATGACATTTTAGCCGCTTATTTGTTAAAACTCTATGGCCTCAGAAAGTGCAACAAATCGTCGACATAATAATGCTTAACACTGATTGATTCTAAAATTTGTCAGTGTTAAAATTTGAGAACAGCATAACAAAACAAAGTGTCAATTTAAATAAATCCAAATGTAATAATTTGTGGCCCGCTCATTTCATCCATTTAAACATTCTTTTATTAGGTTCTCCTCATCCTCCTCTTGACTCGCCTTCTGATGTTGCTATCGAACTCGTTTTGATAGCAACTGATTGATCCCCTGAAAAGAAAAAAAGAATTAAAAATGCCAAAATAAGAATGATAAAAACCGGCTAAAAGAAAAACCATTCAAAGCCCCCCCCCCAAAGGCATAGACGACCGATCCTTGCTCATCAATTTTTTTAATCAACGAATGAAAATGGAATATAGTGGATATCCCAAATCAAAAACATATTCCAAAATGAAATCAGGTAAAACCCCCCTAAAATGTAGTTTAATTGTGTGTCATTTTCTTTAGTTTGTCATTATCCCGACTAATTAGTGGCAAATCCCAAAATATCCACCAGCTCCGTCAGCAGTTCCGCTGCTGCTGCTTCTCCGCTTGACTTTCTGTTTTTTCCTCTGCTGCCCACGCTTTCCTTTCCATTGGTTGTGCGGTCGTTTGCTTTTGCCACCATTTTCACTTTTTTCTTATACATTCTCTGTTTTTGTCTAAAACGCATCGCCAACTCAGTGCTCAACGGCATCGGATGGTTGTGGGACATGCGATGATAAAGCACGTTCTTGGCAGGCACATGCAAAAGCTTAAACCGACAGTAGAAGGGCGGTTTGTGGTAGCGGCACCTGAGAAGCGTATGGGATTGGATATTAGTGCCAATTCAAAACAACCAGCAGGTGAATAAGGGAAGGAGAGATGGAAATTATTCATCCTTGGACTTAACCCCCCCCCCCCCCCTAAATGTACCCGTCCTTTCTCGACCCCACTCCCGCTTCTCAAATAATAAAATGCAATTTCTTTGTAAATGCCATTCCTTTTCTTTGATCAAAATCCCCCTCTCTGATAAAGGGAATTGTTTCATTCTCTCTCCTTCTCTGCGCTGTGCTATTTACGCTTTCTCTAATTCTCCTCCTGGTTTTTTCTCAACTCATTCACAATTGCCCTATTCACACCTCCAATCACCCATAAAGTTTAAATTTCCACAGAGAACGGCTCCGTGTCATCTTTTTTATAAGTAATAAATTGTAATTTTTAAAAATTCTCAATCAAATATTGAGATTACGATCTCACTAAATTAAATCATCGAGTGACTTAAAAAAGTATGTGCCATCTTCTTCTATTCACATTTGTTATTTTTTAATTTACACTTCCGATTGGCCGACATTTGCGGCGCTGTCCCTCTTTTAGACCCCCCCCCCCTTGAAAAGGGGCCCTATTTTGAGGGGTGCACTCCAAAATTTCGCCGCCCGAAAAATCGCCGAGACTTGACTCACTAAATTTAAAATAAGCGTCAGCTAAAAAATTCATTAGTTCGCTTCTTAGTCAATTTTCGACTGAGTCAAAGGCAATTACAATAATAAATTACAAAAACAAAGCCTAGCATGAACAAGCCAAAGCTTTGGCCTGCCTAAGCCTATGTACGAATTGCCGAGCTATGGATTTATTTTCGCGGCGAGATTTTGTCCCGTCCCCATTTTGAGGCCATTCTCGAACGCTAGGGGCGGGAGTTGGGGTCGACAAACATTATTGGGTGACTCAACAAAGCCAAAATCAAAACGCACCGATAATGCACGCGTGTGCCGTTACCGAATTGGCATGCCCTATTCAAATAATGTTGACGACTAATTTGCCCCATCACAGTGCCGCGATCGGTGTCGGAAAGGTCGGCAAACCAATGCCATAAATTGCCAAAGTGATCGGCGACCACCGGCGGCGGCGCTTTTTGGTCGAGCGAAGAAAGCACGGAAATGTCCAAATAATTGCCATCCGCTTTTGCTTTCAGCTCGAGTGAACAACTGTAAAATGAGAATTTTTCATAACTGCTGTCAAAATGGGCAATTTTTATTCTTGGACGGGCAATTATTGGGCAAAATATATTAATAAATCTGGCAAAATTTAGTGCTTTTCTCCCGGCACCGCCGCCGCTCCTTTCATTTTCCATTTTTTTCTTTAAAATATACAGCAGGAAAAACCAATTTACGAAGAGAAAAAAAGGGCCAGGCAAAAAAAAAACAAAAGAAGAGAAAATCATTTGTTAGGAAAAACATTTGAAAATAATTTCTTTTTAATTTTTAGAAAGTTTTAATTCAATTTTAAGTACACAGAAAAATTTTTGAAAAAAATCTCCGTCTCGCGAAACTCGACTCGACTCGAGAAAAGCCACAGGTTTTTGGGTTCCGGCCCCGAGTTCGAGTCTCGATCTCGGGAAATTTTCGGTCTCGAGCATTATTTATTAATTCCATAATTTAAAGAAATTTTCGTTAATTTATAAAAAAGTCAAGGCTAAAATAATCAAAAAACTAATTTGTTGGCCGTAAGTTTTTTTTTGTACAAAGTAATTTGATTAACAACGAAAAATTATGATGGAATACCCGACAGACAAATATTAGTGCGTGCCAAAAGCAACATAGCATCATCATCTTCATAAACTCACTTCTGCTGCTGGGCAGAAGTGCCCTCCCCCGTCGTGCCAATGTTTGTCGGCTCCTTTCCTTTGATCTTCCTCCCCCTCAACAGCGGTCGCTTACGCTTCGTGTGATCGTGAGAGTCCCTTTCGAAGATGGCACGGCGTTTCACCACGTAAATAGCACGGTACTTACAGTTATAGTTCCTTGAAAAAAAAATTAATTATTATAAAAAGGGTTGTAAATTTTATTTTCATGAAATATCTACCCCTACCCTTAATAATAGATTCTTTTTTTCAAAAAAAAAAAAATTAATTTTTATTTATGTAAAACATACAAGTTTTATTTTGACTTATATTGTAAAGAAAACAAATAAATCAAAATAAATTATTTTGCTAAAACTAGACAATTTGTTGAATTGAAAATCATTTTTTGAAAAATCTTAGTATCCATCATAAAAATAGAATATTATATAACCGGAATTCGTTAACCCCTAAAAAAGTCTTGGGTCCTTGCCTAATCCGTTTTATGCCACTGTCCGAAATGCCTTACTTGTGGCGCAATTCCTTGCAGGTGAATGCCAATGCGCGAAAAGTGCCGTTAGTTTTCCACCGCATGTGTCCCCGATGCAATCCATGCTGAAATGACTCTGAGTTATGTTCCTCCATCCTTTTAGTCATATGAAAATTTTTGGGTTTCGGGGGGGGGGGGGGGCTTTAGCCCCCCTCAGCCTCAGCCCCCCCCCCTGCCTACGCCCTTGCGTCAGTCAACAAATTGCGTCCCCCGCCGCGGAGAGAGAGACGGACGGAAATTGAGTACAGTAACTTTTGAGTACAGTAACTCCTTTCTTTTTTGCTTTGGTCAGACTATCATATACATTAGAGCTTTTAAAAGGTAAAATTAATTTTGTAAATTGAAAGGGAGCTGATTTATGGCACAAAAAATTGGCCAATATCCAATTTCGGTGCCCAAGTTTGCGCTATTTCAATGGACGACCTCACTGCAAAAGTTGCGAATCAGTGCCCGCTGCTCGTCCGTTGAACACTCGCCCACGTCAAAGTGCATTAGCCATTTCCACGCTTTGCCAAAACTGTCCAAATAATCGCTGTGATCATCACCGGCACCAGCTTCATTTTCAACAGCCACAACTTCATTTGCAAAGCTTTTATCTCCATTTTGATTTGAATTTGATGAAGCAGTAATGAAAGAAGCGGCGGAAGACGAAGCGTTGGCATTTTCATCGCACTTTTCAATGCCAAAGTTTTGCTTCTCGTCGAACTGATCAGCCACAGCGGGAGGAGAAGCATTCAGCAGCAGAGTTTGATCAGCCACATTTGTCATTGGTGAATTAACAGAAAACAATGGACAAATGTTGCTGAACAGGGGGAGAATTGTTGCACAAAAATCAAAAAGAGCAATAAGCACCAAAACGGAAAATTAATAGGCAGAAAAGACGGCTAAAATGTTTATTTATCATTTATTATTATTTTGATTCACTTTTCGGTTGTCGTAGCGATGGCTTTTGCTATGTCAAAAGTTGCCACAGCTCTCTTTTTGGCCCAATTTGGTTTGAAGAACATTGCTTTTTTCTGCCGCATTTGCTTTTTTCCCACAATCGAATGGTCGTGAAAACCGCGAACGAAAACGGCACCACGGTCGACCACATAAACGGCACGGAAAGGGCATTTAACACTGAAAAAATGACACAAATAAATTAAGGAATACGGTCATACTATGATCATACATTTTAAAATGGGGGGAGGGGGGGTCAGCGGCCAATTTTGCGAAGGGGTCCGGCTATGAAATCGACGAACTTTTTTTTTTTTTGCTTTTCAAAACCGGTTTTTTCGCAGCGCGCTTTTTTCAAAAACTTTTGGGGGACAGTTCAGGCGGTGCCGGTAGGCGCCGCCGGGAAAAATTTGAAATTTCGTTTAAATTAATGAACAGGCACTAAAAATGCCATTTTAACATTTTTCCCCTTCGCTCTGACTACCCCCCCCTTCGCCGGCGACCCCCCCCCCCCACTTCTTTTACACCGGCCCCCCTCGATGCGAAATGGTCCCACATTTTGGGCCCTTTGCGGGCGAAATGGGGGGGGGGGGGGTCGACCCGCCCCCCCCTATTTTTTGTATGACTATGATAAAATAGATAATTCCTTTGCTTCATTTTCAAAAAACCATTTTCCCAATAAATGTCAGCATAATCTCCGGAACAAACGAAGCAACGCAAAGCCATTTGTTTTTCCAAATATCAAAAATATTCAACCACCGACCAATTGCGCAATTCTTTGCAGGCCATGGAGTAAACACGCAAAGTGCCGTCGGCATTCCGTCTGATGGTTAACCGGCTAAGCCCATACTGAAAAAAAAGTTATGGCCTCCCAAAAATCAGGGCAAGACGAGACGTCGCCGGAACTTAACGTCACCGTGAAAAAATAAAAATATATTCGAAAAAAATACAAAAAATAATTTTAAAAAAATTTCGTTTCCCTGAAAAAAACATTTTCAAGGAAATTTTTCCGTTTTTCTTGAAATTAAACAAATTTGGTTTTTAGTAGAGGTGTGCCGTGATTCACGGTCACGGTTACCGTGAATTTCACGGGTTTTTTCACTCACGGTCACGGTCACGATTCACGGTACCAATTCACGGTTATTCCGTGAAAAATTTACACTGGATAAAATTGAGAATTTTAGAGAATTTGGTCTTTTTGGGCAAAATTTGCTAAGAAACAGAGCAAAATTTTCAAAAATTTACCCGGCGGCGCCTATCGGCACCGCCGGCCCTCACTATTCTTGAAACTTTTTTTGAACAAAGCCAACTATCAATATTGTGCGAAAACAAATAAAAAGTCAAGTTTCAAGGATGACCCCATTTAAATAAAAAATAATTAAATCTCTTTAAAAAACTCGCTCGAAATAAAGCTATTTGGGCAAGATCAGTTAACAAATCCCAACAAATTTTCAAAAATTTTCAACTAAAACACAATTTTTCTTAAAAATTGGGTAAGTATTTCTCATATTTCTAAAACTCAAAACCATTTAAAAATGATCGGATTCAATTTAGAACGTCCACAATTATGCGAAAAATGCAAATTATGAGCGCGCTTGCTAATGGACACTCAGTACCCGATTTTTTTAACTTGAAAAATGCAAGCGCACCTATAATTTGTACCTTTTTGACTTTTTAGACCGATTAAAATTGCAAAATTTGTTGATTTTAGGGATAAAATCTGTTAACAAGGTTAACAAATTGCACTCAAATTTTCAATTTTACCTCCGGCGGCGCCTATCGGCACCGCCGGGCCCCAAAAACTTATTATTTCATAAAATTGGCTCAAATTCGCAAAATTTGGTCCTTTTTGGACAAAATGTGTGCATAAATAAGACTTAAATTAAAAAAAAAATTTCTGGCAGCGTCTATCGGCTCCCCATGGACCCCATTTTCCCAATTTTTTTTTTGTAAAATCATACCAGAAAAATGACGTTGTGAAAAGCAAAAAAATTAGCCGACAGAAAAAAAATAAACTCAAAAAATTCACGGTCACGGTCACGGTTACCGTGAATTTCACGGGTTTTTTGGATCACGGTCACGATTCACGGGACCAATTCACGGTCACGGTCACGATTCACGGGTTTTTTCAGTCACGGCACACCTCTAGTTTTTAGTACATAGTGGTTTTTCAAAACACCACAACAAAAATTCATTTTAACCAAAACTCTTTCTTAAAATTTTTTTAATTTTTTCTGAGAATACAATTATTTCAATACGATGTTTTGTCCCGCGCCGCGTTTTGGGATGCAACGCCAAAAATTTCTGGCGGTGAAATGCCTATTGTTTCGCTGCAACTAATTGCTGACTAATTGATTGGCCAAAAATCCGCCAATTTTAAAAATAAATAAATTATGCCCATTATATCCATTATTTTCTTCCAAAATTGTGCGGCATTTTGCCAATCAAAAATGCCGACTCACTTCGCTACAAAATTTGTGCAAATGTTTCCGTTGTTCGCGTGTTTCGCAATTGCCGGCGTTGATTTTGGCCACTAATTTCCACGACTTGTCATGACTGTCCACATAATCGGCACATTCATCAATTGGATTTGCTGAATTTGCTGAAGCGGCGGCGGCAAAAGAATTTTCCCCGTTTTTCTCAGTGCCAATTGGCGGCGTCGCTTTTTGATGTTTTGCCATTGATGAGAATTGCTCAGAAAGGTTCAGCAGAAAATGGTCCAACGTCGGCGGATGAGAAGCGAACGGACTGTGAAAAAAGGCGCGCGATTTGATGGACAAAAATTAGTCAAAAATGCCATAGCAAATCCGGGGTGAGTGTAGGGCACGAACAAAACAATTTTTTTAAGCTATAACACCTTTTATATGGCATGGCTTTGTCGGAAATGCCCAGCGGAGATGGCAAAACCCTTATTTTCTTTGGCAGTGATTCCGTTTTCCCAGTTGGCGGCAAAGATGGGTGGTTGTGCATATTCCGGTCGAAAATGGCACGGCGATCCACCACGTAAATGGCACGGTACGGACATTTATAACTAAGAAAGGGAATGAATGAATTGAAGTGGAAGTCTTTTTTCGACGGAGTCATGGACTGTGACTGAAATATCTCAAGAGCAGAACCGACAAATGTCGAAATATGCACGAAAGTCTAACACCGGCGCGGGTTCCGTCCCGCAAAAAGGGATCCGTAAATGTGAGATTTCCGATTATATTTGACACTCTCTCGTCCTTATGGACCAACACAGACACAAAAAATTATTAACAGTAGAAAACAACTAAGTTCGGCACATACATGGAATGCCATTCTCTGCAGGCGAGTGAATGTGCACGCAAAGTGCCGTCCGCGTACCGTTTCATGGCTCTGCGACAAAGGCCATGCTTAAGCAAATTATTCAAATGACACTAATTAAACTAATTAATTTCTATTTAAAAAGCCTATTTTATGTGAACTTTTGAACATAATTTCGTTGTGCTGAAAAGTGTTTAATTCTATGATTTGATGCCGAATATCACTCGCAGCAAAAACAGAATTGTTTTTCGCCATTTTTTATTTTTAAATTGTACAATTGGCATTTTGCTTTCACAAATTCGACCTGGCGGCAAAAGTTGCGCAGCTGTGTCCGCTCCCCGTACTTTTCGCATTGGCCCAAGTCAATTTTGGCCAAAAATTTCCATGCTCTGCAAACACTGTCAAAATGATCTTCAGTGTTGTCGCCAATTTTCTGTGCGCTTTTATCCATCAGTGAATCGATTGGCGGGGAAGGAACAATAGGCGGCGCTTTTTCTTTATCTTTGTCATCATTAGTGTCAATTAGTGTTGATGAGTCATTTGGGTTAATTGTCGGCGACGAAGCAAAGCCCTTAAAAACAATTAAATGAAGCACAAATCCGACTTAACTTTTACGAAATATTTGGAAAAAGCGCGTCGAAAAAAGCGGTGTGAAAAGTAAAAAACAGTCGTCGTCTGGCTCAAAACCCAAAAATCGGCCTTTTTTGTGAAAATTTGTTAACAAGTTGCACTCAAATTTCCAGAATTTCCCGGCCGGCACCGCCGGACCCCCCTGCGCAAAAAAAGATGGTTACCGGAGAAAAAAGTTGGACCTTCGTATGAAAAATCGGTCGGTCGCGAGACCCCCGCCCGCCCCTCTGTCCCAACCGTATTAATTAAAAAATTTACGACACAAAAATGCCGGCACCGCTCTCTCCCGGATCCTCAAACCCAAAACGCCATGCCATTATGCTCATCAACCACAGATGCCATTAACCACCTGTTGTAGCTGCTGCGGTCGGCATGGCAGGAAGCAGCCAGCCGCTTCGTTTGCCGCGGTGTCGTTGCCCTCCTCCTCCGGCGGCGGATGGTTGTGCGACTGAAGGGCGAACATCGCGCATCGTTCCGCTACAAACACGGCACGATAAGGGCACCGGACAATGGCACGAGTGGAACTGCGTCTGTACAGGAACAAAGATTCAACAAATTGGCAATTGGCGAAAAACTGAAAAACTAATTCTCGCTAAAAACAGTAAAATTTGTCACGACGGGATTGGACTAATTTTTCAAAAATAAGCAAAAAGGATTTCGACAAACAAAAAATAAGGGGAGATCGACCCACCGTGGCGCGACTTTTTGGTTTGCAACTTGGGAAATCGACACTTAGGGAACCCGACATTTGGGGATTTTAATGAAAAAATATATACAAAATTAATAATTAAGTATTCAGCCCAAAGTTACCAAAGTTAATTTCCATTTTGTGAAAATAAAAATATTTTAAAATTAACTCTGTTTCCGGACACATTTTCTTGTTCACCTATTAAATTTGCAAACAAAAACAGTCTGTCGGGGACTCATTTTAGCCTTGAGCAAAAAGTGCGCCTGACAAAACTGTCGAATTCTCTCCGGGTCCTCGTTGATATTGACCACACTGAACAGCCAATGCCACGGTCGGCCAAATTTGTCAAAATAGGGCGATGGCGCGGCATTTGGCGTTTTGTCGTCGCCGCCGTCAATCTTTTTGATGTGATCTTTGCAATCAGCAGCAACTGATCCATTTTCCGAATTGTCTATGATGATGGAAAAATACAGATTATTCATTTTCCATCAAAAACTGCGATTTGTACGAATTCCAAAATTGGCAAATATTTTTTTAAAAGCCCATGCCACGCTGTAACAAGAAATGTTGTTTTCTTAACTCGAAAGTAATGCTATTTTGGATATGTCATGTTTGTTTGAAACATTCGGCAAATTTACACCAAAATTTTTGATTGTTTGGATGAAAACAGAAATTGGCCCAAAATAAATTCACCGTATCCAACCAACTCTCAACAATTTTCCACCGTACCACCCCATCCCCTCAATTGTGCCTGAACGCGCACCAAAGTCGGGAAGTGCAGCAGAGAATGCTGCCACAATGTCCTCATTGCTACAACGGGCATAATTTTGCTGGCATTGCATTGATTTTGGCGTCTCAGACTGCAAAATTCCATCCGGCACTTTGTCTTTGTGAATTTCCAATCCCGGCGATGTTGGCATTACGGCCGTCGTACTGCTGCTGACTATGCTTGGGGTTGGGTGGTTGTGCGTTCGACGGCAAAACAGCGCTTGTCGCACCGGCAAATACAATCCGCGAAAAGCACATTTTTGGAGACCGAACCGACATCTGAAAATGGGCGAATGATCGGAAAACGCACTAAGTTTTAAAATTATGAAATAAATAAGTCAGGTTTTCGAATTCCAGATGAGATTTTTATAAAATTTTGCTTTTTTCATATACGAAAAAAATTTCAGCATTTTATTTAGGCTAGCAACAAGGGTGGAGCGCGACCGATATCCGCGGCCATTTTTTTCCGCGATTCGCGATCGCGGCAATTTGAATCCGCGATGCGACATACGCGGGTCTTTTGGAAACAAAATTTATTGAAATTATAGGTTTGCATGCCCGGAACCCCCCTTCGCAAATTTGGGACTCCACTCCACCCCCATCCAGTCCCGTCGCAAAATTTTTATGGACCGGTTTTTCTAATTTTTTATAATAAGATTGGTTAGCAAGTCCTTTTTCAGTAGGATTCCACCTCTCTCCCCGCCCCGTCTAAGTCCAACTTTGAGTCATTAACTTTTTTAAGTTGTTGACCGAATCCAACAAACTTGGTTTCATTCAAAGCCCTTAATAGACTTTATTAGCCTACTAATAATAATAATAAAAAAGGTAAAACAGGAAAAACAAATAAAAACTACAAAAAATCTTTTTTTTTATACGAATTTAGGCTTTTAATTGCTTATTGTTAGCTCTTCAAATATCTTCTAAACTTCTACAGCTTTCGAATGACACGAAATTTGTTAGGTTTAAAAAGAAGAAAATATTATGGATCTTAAAATTGGCTGAGACGGAGTTGGCCAGACAGACAGACAAAATTGACTCCTACATGCCCTTCCAGTTTACCAGCCCACTGATCAGAAAATGCTTTTGATCGGAACGGAATGAAAGGTTATTCCCGCGGGTGTCAGCTCATCGCCACCCACTTGAAGTAAATGCGTCCGTCATTCTTTGTCGGCCCCTTGCGATTTAGACAATGTTCGCCCGCAATTTGGTCCAACTGTTTGGCATCGGCGGTCGCTTCGACCAGCAAACGCCACTCTTTGCCGAATCGGTCCAAATAGCAATTGGCACTGTTTTCGTTGTCAATTGCATCGGCTTTAGGTGTCGTCGCCATGGAAAAAATCGCAGAACAATTGCTACTGTCTTCAGCTGCAGTTGTGCTCATTGTCAGCACCGACGACGAGGATGACAACGGCGGAGTGGCGGGCGGTGGCACCCGAAAATGTTCAGAATTGGCATCGAATGGAATGTCTTTGCTCTGTGCCGATGGTGCCAATGGCGGAGGAGTGGCGGGGGATGGCACCCGCGCAAATGATTCATTTTGGTTGGGCAAATCGCCGATTGGAATGTCTTCGACCCCCTCAAAGTTCGAAATGGACACGGATGGTGACGACGGCACAATTGTCGAAAATGGCGTTTCCGTGCCATAACCGCGAGAGTGGCACAAACTGCCGCCTTCTTCTTCAGTGCCGGTCAATGCTTCTTCCTCTGTGCCATTGTTGTCGTTAGTGTTGGCAATGCCAGTGGCAGCCAGCGAAGAAGCCGAATTTGGCACAGGGAACAGCTGAAAAAATTAAACATTATTCTTTTTGAAAATAAATTTTCTATTTGTTATTTGTTAGTTAAAATGAAAAATTAAATTTAAAAATTCATCAAATACATATTAGCGAGGACTTTCAGGTCCTTTTCAACGGACCTGATATCTTTTTTGACAAATTTTGCATCATAATTCGATGAAAAGTTGAAAATTCACATTTTTAGAAATGTTCATTTATGGTATTACAAATTAAATACAAATTTATCAAATCGTAAGAGGAGCAGCAAATAGTCCTTCCAATAATTATGAATTAAATATTTAGAATATTCCACTTTGTTTTTAATTCTGTTTTGTTCGAAATTTGAAATTAATAACAAAAAAAATGGTGTTAAAAATATTTTTAGGAAAATACTCAGAAATTCAAAAATGAAAAAGTTGGCATTTTTTTTGTTTTCCTCGGCTCCGGGACCAAAAAATACATTTATTTGATATAAAAACAGCAAGTTCTAATATATTAGAATCAGTGAACAGTTTGCTTCCAATCCTTCAATTTTTCGCATGCGGTGACAATGCTCTCATTTTTTAAAACCCATCAAAATTTATTTCTACCTTTTGGTGCCCCCCCCCCCCATTTCCCCTCTATTTGATGTAAATGCCCCTTTTACCCCCTCCTCCACTTTTGGCATTGTGTTGCCCGGTTGTTCGCTGTTGTGGTCACCAAATTCGAGCTGTTTTGCCAGCAATTTGGCCGCATATTGTGGATGTTTTTGCACAATGTGCGCGGTCATTGCGCCCAATTCCGACGTATTAAAACTGACAAATTGAGAATTTATTGTCAAATTACAATCGGAGGATTTTATTAGGTTCTTTTGCACTTTACGAGTCAAATCAACTGTCATCCTGAGTTTCTTGAACCAGAACTGTTTGTTTCATATTGAATAAACCATAGATTTTTTGTATCATTTTAACGCATAAAGTCTAAAAAAAGATAATTATACAAACCTAATTGTTTAGGCAATTGCCAATTAATTAAGCAATTCTTGATTATTTTTGTTTGTACCTTTTTAAAGGTCATGCCTATGTTTTCTGCTATTATTACCTTATTCAGACTTATTGTTAGTGCTTTTGATGATAACAAAAATATAGGGTTTGTTTGAACATGAACAAAATTATTGTAAAGGTATGGTTAATTGATTAGACTCATAAAATGGGTTTGGACTCATTATGTTAATTGATTAGACTCATAAATGGGTTTGGACTCATTATGGTTAATTGATTAGACTCATAAAATGGGTTTGGACTCATTATGTTAATTGATTAGACTCATAAATGGGTTTGGACTCATTATGGTTAATTGATTAGACTCATAAAATGGGTTTGGACTCATTATGGTTAATTGATTAGACTCATAAAATGGGTTTGGACCTCATATAAATCGATTGGACTTCTAAAATGCAATAGAAGAAAAAAAAATTAGGCTCTATTGCAACGACCATAAAATAATTTGACAAATTTAATGCACCATAACTTTTTCTTGAAGCATCAAAATTAAACATTTTTTTAATCATTCGATAGCTCAAAAGTCCACTATTATTCTGCAAAATTTAAAAGAATTTCATTATGTTTCTAAAAAGATATGGCCAAAAATGTTCCAATTTTTGGAGTTTTCTGGTCATAGGTAATTTTTTGAAATACAAAGAAATTCTTTGAAATTTTGCATAATTAAAGAGGGCTATTTTGGCTGTCAAATGATACAAAGATGTTTAATTTTGATGCTTGGTCCATTAATATATCGAATTATTTCATGGTCGTGTAAACTGCAATAGAGCAACAAAAAATGTCGTCCTAAAATTTGGCCGATACGGAGACGAATCGCCCCGAAAATTCAATGGCATTTCTGTTAACTTTTGGCTTTCAAATGATTGCCAAATGAACCCGAGACGCAAATGAGTGTTAAAAATTTAATGCTTTTGGTTAACCTCTGCCCACATTCCATGCATTGCGCCTCGTCACTTCCGTTTCGGAATTGGCGGCGTTCAAACAAATCGATGTCCCAAATTGGCGACTTACAAATGTGAAAGGAAATTGAAATGTGTGTTCATTGATTCTTTCAATTCTTACCAGCTTATTTTGCTGTGGCATTTGTCACTGCTTCTTTGGTCGTATAATAAAATTATTCTAATTTTGTTACCAAATTTTAATTTAAAAACTGGAAATTTCTGAGTAATTTCATTAGCAAAAACAGTGAATCAAAAAAATGCAACTGAACGTTTTTCGCGTTATTTTCTAAATCAAACATTCTTTTAGAGCCAAAATGCTTTTCTGGCATAATGAATGCTGACGGAACTGAATTGGGTCAGAGGTTACCTATCATTTTGTCACTATTCTCGTCTTAAACCGTGGCTAATGATTTCCTCAGTAAAATGGAAAATAGCAAAATAAATGAAATAATACACTGACGAAAATGTTTATTGACGAAAATCACTGATGAAATAGTTCATTGACGAAATCATACAGCACCTTTTAAAGGGTCGGGGTCGTTTTCGTACGGCCGTTTTCGTACGAGTTGTGTACAAGCGTTAGACCGATGTAAAAAAAAGCTTGAAAACTACTATAAGCAAATTTTATAATTTTAACTCCACACTCGTAAATTTTAATCGAAAATTCATAAATTTAAAAATCGAAATACGAAAAAAAAAATTTTCATTAAAAACTAAGGCCGTATCTCATAGTTTCGGGATATACCAGAGAGAAAATAATGTTTTCGGGATTGAAATTGGCATAATTGTGATCTTTTGGGGGACAACAGCGTATACGTTTTTCAGACTCACTTAGCCAAAAACACATAGTTTTGGCTGAAAAGCGGCGCCAATGCAAAAGTGCCGTCCGCTTAATTGTTTAATTTTGTTTTACTTGCTGTTGGTTTTTGTAGTTATTAGAAACCTAATTTGGTCAAAACATTAAAAAGCATAATTTAACATTACTAATATCTATGATTTCTAATATCTATGATTTAAATGCAATTGTTTTATTTATTTTTGTTTTTTTAATATCCTCTCGTACGAAAACGGCCGTACGAAAATGGCCCTCGTACGAAAACGGCCGTACGAAAATGGCCCTCGTACGAAAACGGCCGTACGAAAACGGCCTGGCCCCCCTTTTAAACGTAGGGTTAGACGTAAACTATTTTCTGTTTGGACTTTGACCTGAATACCCGGCTTATTTGGGCCGAAAAATCAACAGACCCATCTTTTTCTTTTTAAACTTAAAAAAATTTAAATCTTGAAGAGACCGGGCCTTGTATGATACAAATAATACATATGTACAGGGCAAACTGCTGTTTATCATCATTTTGCTGATTTCAACGGGTCAATGATGGTTTTTATTTTTGAGATTCTGATTTTCAAAGACCAAAATTGACCTAAAAATAGCAAATTTCAGTCAAAATCTATTTAAAAATGGTTAAAATTTCCAAATTTCGCCCCGGCGGCACCTTTCGCATCGCCGGGTCCCCAAACTTATTTTTTTATAAAAAATTGGCTCAACATAGTAAAAAATTAGTCATTTTTAGTGTTAACAAATTGCAGCCAAATTTCGAAAATTTTCCCGCCGGCACCCTGTTCCCAAAGTTTTTTTTTGCCGCACTTTTTAGCTTTCAAATTAGATGGTTGCAATTTATATCGAATTAAAAATATTTTTATTTTTTAAATCCTTAATTTGATGCCCACCCCCCGCGTTCTCACTAGATTTTATGCTCTAAAAACCGCCAAAATAAGTATGTTTTAATGTAAACTCCAAAATAGGCACTGCAATTTTAATTTTAAAAATAAAGAAATTTCATCTTTTTTCGTAAAAAAAAAAAAAGTTTTTTTACAAAAAAAAAAAAAAAAAAATTGATTTTCGGTTTTTTATTTTATTTTTAGATTAATAAATAGGGACGTGAATTTTAGTGAAGAAAAATCCCGAAATAGTTAACTAAAATAGTGAGTAAAAATGCCAAAATAGTGACAAATAGTGAAAAAAAGTCCGAAATAGTGAAGAATAGTGACATAATTTTCAGCCAAAAATTGAGTAAAACTAATATTTTTTTTCATTAGTGCAGTGCAAATGAGCTACATTTCCTTTATAAAATTCTCATAGCAAATATTTAAATTTTTTAAATAAAATTTTGTCAAGAAAAAAAATTTGGGGGAAGAATTTTTGAGAAAATTTTTTCATTTCTTAGGAGTGTATTTTTGAAAATTTTTGAGTCGATTTTTAGGGGTGTATTTTTCTGAAATTTTATAAGTCGATTCTTAGGGGTGTATTTTTCGTTTTTATTGCCTTTTGTTGAGAAATTTTCCAAAAAAATGTCAAAATAGTGAAAAAATAGTGACAAAATGCCAAAATAGTGATTTTTAACTATTTTAGTGACGAAGTCGCCAAAATAGTGATTTCTAGTGACCGATAATGACGTCAGAATCGAAAAATTTTAATGCAGAATGCGTTTTTTGAGCTCCTTTCTTCAAATCAATTGAGCAAAAAAAATAGTTAAAACCTAAAATTCACGTCCCTATTAATAAATATTTAAAGAGAAAATTTTAATTGTTTTTTTTTGTCCAAAAGAAATATTGTTTTGTTACTTTTTCCAACTTTTTGAAAAATTTTCAAGCGTTCGGGGAGAAAAAGAGAGAAAGAGAAGGGGTTTGACAGCAAATGAATAATTAAATAAATGGGTTTGATTGCTTAATTTGCCATTAACTTTGTATAAAAAAAAATTTGTTTTTTCAAAAATCATTAAATTTCAAAGGGGAAAAATTTGTCGTGACAGGCGGCGGGAGGAATGAACTTCGTCTTAATTAAAATTCTATTTTTATAGGCTCCCCATTGCAAGTGTATTGTGGTAGATATATTTGTGCTCTGTCTGAGTACTCATATTTGAGAAAAATTTTTCCACCCCCTAGAAATTCTTCGGAAATTTTCTCTTTTTAGTCCGTCCTCCTTTTTGGGTGTTCCGGTCAGCCTGAATGAGTGATTTCTGGAATTTGTTCCATTAGTTTTGCATTGGTTTTTTCACCATTCATTTTTGGGGAATGGCTAGTCGGAGTAGTTTTTGGGTGATAGTGAACGCCCCGCTTAGAAAAAGGTTAAATGATATACCAATCAATTCGTCTCGAGGAGCTAAGCACATAAAATATGTCGCCATTTGTGGAATTGGTTTAATAAATTTTTGAATCGGTTAAAAACTCAAAAATGGAGAAAATTTGGCACTTATAACTAATTTTCCAATTTTCCTCAGATTTTATACAACTTCAAAAATCAGTTTAAATGCTTTTCTTAAGACTTGTTGGTTTTGTCGGTGCGGGCAGAATTTATACTTTAAAAAACCTCGTCAAAGTTATTGTCGATATTTTATTTGATGTGAAAACTCATTTTTTAGCCTATTTTTGTTAATTTTAAGTCAATTTTCGTGATTTCAACCGGTTCAAAAACCTTTTTATAATGATTAGAAGTCATTGAAGATTGATTGGAATTCGTTTTGGGCTTTAATGGGCCCGATCTAAGGTTTATCCCGGCATTTTATACAGACATAACGGGTATTTAAAAAAAATAATTTTTACAACCTGCCCACCCTTTCATTTGTAAATCTTTGTCATTACCTAATTACACTTTTAAATCTTCTCTTTTCTCCAATCATATTATTTTTTCTAGGGTTTGGGTCTCGTCACCAAGAATTCCTTTTTTAGGCATAAAAATCGCGAAACCGGCACCTAATTTGTAAGTAGAAAAATTGCAAAATAGGCATTAAATAGGCACAGCTTTCGAATGATACCTAATTTGTTTGGGTTTGATCCTTTTAAAAGGTTAGGAATGCCCAATTTTGTTCATTTTTCCACATTTTTAAACGGGTTAAAAAACCGGTTTAAATATTTTCCCATTCTTTTTTTTCTATCGTTTTCAGTTGGAAATTTTTTTCAATTATTTTACACCACAAAGTTTTTATTTTTCTTAAATTTTGCTTAATATTTCGGACTTTTTTCAATATTTGTTCAATATTTCGGCATTTTTCGTAAATATTTATTTAAATATTTCATAATTTTTAATAAATATATAATTATTATTTTCTTTTTATCATTTTCTTTCTCCCTTCCTTTTCTCATCACTTATTCTCCTGCAACAACCGTATCATCCGTCCTGTTTCAATTTCTGTCCAAGTCCGGTATTTGCTCCGCCTGCTCTTGCGCATTTCGCGCCGTGTCTTTGCCCTCGTAGTTTGTTTCTTTAACACTCGCACCGTTGTTCAGAAGAAACAGAAAATTCAAAAAAAGGACAAAATTGAAAGTATTGGAATTTTAAATTGATGTCATGAAACCGAAATTTTTGCCATTTTCGGGGTTATCCCAGATTTTTGTAAGAAATAAAAAAAGGGGTGTAGGTTCTAGTCCGCTCCACGACATTTATATTTTTTCATTTTTGTCAAAAATTAAACAATAACTATTTTTTGAAATTATTTTGAAGCTTTTTAAAACGAAATTGCAAGATCTCTTGATTTTTAAACAAATTTTGTTAAAATTTGGCACCGCCGGCCTCGTCCCCTTTGACCCAAAAAGTTTTTAAAAAATGCACCGAAAAAATTGTTAAAAATATAGTTTTTGAGCCCGATCGCACTTTACATTTTGCTAATTTCCTCTCCAAAATTGTTAAATGATCATGGGAAAGCGAAAAATTAAGTTAATTAATCAAATTGTAATAATATCGATTTAATGCAGTTTCGCAAATGTTCTGATTTTCGACCCCAAAATCAAATTTTTTGCATTATGTTCTGATTTTGAAAAAAATTTTCATCGAAATTCTGTCAGAACTCAAAATCTCCTTGATGTTCCTAAAATGCCCCGAACTTTTCCAACCCAGACGGTTGGGGTTCAGGGACGGTCCCAGGGGCGGGGTGGGCTACAAGACTTACCTCACCCAAATTTTTCAAAAAATTTGCTAATTTTTTCCAAAAATCCACAAAAAAAAAGATGAAAATTGTTGAGCCTGTTGATTGCTCAAACAATAATTTGTGAAAAGTCGAACACCAAATAATTTATTAAACACAAATGGAGAAATAAATAAAAACAATATTTGTCGGAGGGACGGAGCAATTTGGGGGAAGCACAAAATAGGAAGGAAAATAATACAATGAAAGTGGACTAAGGGAAGGGAATGAATTAATTGGGTGATAATCAATAATTGGGGTCAAAGTTCCCAAGAGAGAAAATTACAAACATTTGAATGTTTGCCTCTCTAACACCTCCCCTTTTAAGTCCAACTGATCGGTGCCATGATCAGTCACACATAGGACGATCGGCTGGGGTCAATTTGAAGGCGATCAACGGGCCGGCGATTTCGGATCGGATATCGGCGGGCTGGCGGTGATTGATTGGCCGGCGGAATTTCTTCCACATTTTGATCCCTTAATGGTATTGGGAGGCCAAAGGTGCCATTGATCACGTCGATCGGCTCTTCGACATCTTCATCGGGAATTTGTCGGGCGCGGATTTGGTTGGCATGAAATCGACCGCAAGAATTGTTCGGCAATTCGACGGTGTAAATGACACCCTTTTTGTCGATGATTTTGCCGGGTCGCCATTCCGCTGAATTGTTCCGTCGTGTGAAGACCAATTGTCCGATGTCAAATGAACGGAATTTTGCGCCGTGTTTGCGGTTGAATTGGTCCTCCATTTTAGCGTCTTTGACGATTGGAACTGACGGTGGAGGCCGGAGAAGGTCGAGGCCAATTCGAGGCTTTCGGCCAAGAAATAATTCGGCCGGGCATTTTCCATCAAGAGTTTCGGATGGCGTGGTGCGATAGGTGAGTAGAAAAGTGTCGAGCACATTGCCGTCAACTCCCTCCCCTTTTATTTTCGCAAATGCCCTCTTAAAAGTGTCGACCATTCGTTCGGCTTGTCCGTTTGACTGTGGCATGTACGGGGCCGTGAATTTGTGATCAATTCCATTCGATTTAACGAAATTCTGGAATTGGTGGCTCTGAAATTGTGTGCCGTTGTCGGAAACAATCGTTTCCGGAATGCCGTAGTGCGCGATCAATGAGCGCATTTTGGAGATTGTGGCCAATGCATTTGTCGAATTCATTTCAAAAATTTCCGGATATTTTGAAAACGAATCGACGACGATCAAATACATTTTGCCATGAAATGGTCCGGCGTAGTCGATGTGAATGCGCTTCCATGGGCCATCAGATTTTGGCCATGACTGCAGTGTCGTCTTGATCGGATTTTTGGCGACAGCTGCGCATGAAGTGCATTTTTGGACGAACGTCTCGATTTCGGCGTCCATCAATGGCCAGTAGACATGCATTCGTGCCAACGATTTCATCCGTTTGACTCCCGGATGCCCATGATGAAGCATTTTGAGAATTTGCTTCTGCAGTGATTTGGGAAGTATTGTCCGGTCGCCAAACATCAGACAGTCCTTGACGATCGAAATTTCGTCGCGGCGCCGATGAAATTGAATGTATTTGGCCTGGTCAAGGCCTTCAGTTGGCTGGAAATTTTTTGGTTCCGGCCATTTATTTTTGACAAATTGACAAATTTGTTGAAGTGCCGCATCATTTGCCGTTTCATGGGCCAAATCTTTGAAAGTGATCGGTAATTGGTTGACATTGTTGATCAAATTTAGGTCCAATGCCGATTCCACTTCAAATGAGGCGATGATGACTTCGTCGTCGTCGGGCTTTGACTTTTGGACGGAAATTAGGCGAGACAATGCGTCTGCCTGTCCAAATTTATCCGTTTTGACGTACTGAATTTCGAAGTCGTAAGCCGTCAAAATGAGTGACCAACGGACGAGACGGTTGTGTGAATGCTTCGGGACACCATCTTTATTGCCAAAAATTTTCTTGAGTGGCTGGTGATCCGTCAGCAATGTGAATTTCCTGCCGAAAATCATTTTATGAAAGCGTTTGACGGCTTCCACCAGTGCCAGGGCTTCTTTTTCTATTTGCCCGTAATTTTGCTCAGCCGGTGTGAGTGATCGCGAGAAATGCGACACGGCTTTTATTGAGCCATTGGCAAATTTGTGTGAAATGACGCCGCCGATGCCATGTTGTGAAGCGTCGGCTGCGACGATGATCGGCAGATTTGGATCAAAATGCGTCAATGCCAGCTCCGATTGAAGCATTGCAATGATTTTGGTGAACGCATTTTGGCATTTGGGTGACCAATCCCATTTGGCATCTTTCTTCAGCAGTTCGTCCAAGGGCTGGCGAACAAACCGGAAATTTCGGACAAATTCCTGGTAGTAATTGACCATGCCCAAATATGAACGCAATTCGCTGACATTCGAAGGGATGCGCATTTCTGCAATGGCGGCGATTTTGTTTGGGTCCGGGCGTCGTCCATTTTGATCGATGATCACGCCCAAATATTTGATTTCATTTTTGAAAAATGAACATTTGTCCATGCGGACTTTGAACCCCCATTCCGAAATTCGGGTAAAAATTTGGTCCAAATGTTGGCGATGTTGATCAAATGTCGCGCTGACGATGATGACGTCGTCCAAATAAGCCAATGCGAATGGCAAATCGGAGAGCATATTGTCCATCACCGATTGAAAAATCCCGGGGGCGGATTTCACTCCAAATGGCAGCCGCTCATATTGGTAGTGACCCCGGTGTGTAGCGATTGTACACAATTTCTTTGATTCGTCGGCCAGTTCGATTTGCAGATATGCATCCGACAAATCCAATTTTGTGAAAAATTTTCCACCATTCAGTGTGGCGAAAATGTCGGCTGGCAGCGGAAGAGGATGTTGATTTAATTGAAGAGCATCATTGAGCCCAGTGGAGAAATCAGCGCACAGACGAGCAGTTCCGTTCGCTTTCTTGACCACCAAAATTGGGGCGGACCAGTCGGTGTGTTTGACCGGTGTGATGACGTTTATTTTCTCCAATCGATCCAATTCGGCATTTATAATTGGCAATGTTGCGTATGCCACTGGACGGGCGCGCTTGAAAGTTGGTTTTGCGCCTTCGTTGAGCATCAGATGGGCTTTCATTTTGGAGCAGTAGCCAAGGCCATCTGAGAATATTTGCTCATATTTTTGTGGCAAAATTTCGACGAATTGTTGTATTTTGGCCGCATCATTTGACGAAATTTGGTTGATTTTGGCGGGGCTGATCATTCGCCGTATTTCTTCCAGGAATCCAAACGCTTCCATCGCCGGCATGCCCAAAAGATTCAATGATCCTGATTTGGCAACATAAAATGGCAGAGTTGCTTGAATTCCATTGAATTGGAAGGTGGCGGTCCCGCGTCCAAGGAATTTGCACCGCTTTCCGTCGAAAAAGCGTGCCTCCTCCGAACATTTTTGAATTTGCGGTCGGCCCATTGCGATGTAATCATCTTCGTTGATTATGATTATTTCCGCACCGCTGTCCAGGACGAAGCCAATTATTGTTCCATTCACAATGATCGGTGCTTTCAGCAGATTTGATGAATGAATGGAATTGATGTAGGCCGCGGGGAGCATCACCGTATTTGTGTTGAAATTTCTGCCCTTATTTTGGTGAAATGCTCGAATTTTGTCGCATTGCCGATCGATGTGGCCTCTGCGATTGCATTTGCGGCAAATATTTTCCTTCTTTGGGCAGTCCTGGGCCCAATGCAATTCACCGCAACGATAGCAGTTGCTCGGCGGGGCTTTGGCCTTTGATTTGCCCGTGAATTTTTGGGTTGGGCGACCATTTCCGCGATTTTGGTGATTTGGCGATGTTTTGCCGTGTTGAATTGCATTGATTTTGGGCTTTGGCGCCTCCAAAATTTTTGCTTCCGCCTCCGTTTTCAGCTGTGTGTTTAAGTCCTCGATGACTTTGTCGAATAATTTGGACGTTTTTGTCGTCTTTGAGTCCTCAGTTGTGAGACGTGCGAGGATGTGTTGGCGTAATTTTGCGTCGCTTGATGATTTCAGCGACGTGAGGAGAACCAGGCATTTGAATTCCTCTTCGTTTAATTCCGAAAAACGGAATTTTCGGAGAGCTGCCTTTAGTCGGTTCACAAAAATTTCGAATTGTTCGCCGTCCTCTCGGCACACTCTCAAGCATTCGTAGCGATCGATCGCTAGCGACGGAGGATGAGAAAACAATTTTATTAGACGATGTTTGGTGTCCGCGAAGCCGAATTTGGTGATTTCCTCTGGCAGGCAGTAGCGCTTATATTCGCCGAAGGCGGCCGGATTGAGCTTTGTCATCAGTAATTTGACTTTGGCTTCATCCGCCATATTTGCCGCCGCGCAATCCAATGCGAATTGGAAGCGCTCCAACCACTCCTCGAATTCTTCGGCATTTTCTGCTGAAAATGGGTGAATGTCCGGCAAAGTGATGTTTTGTGCCGGCTGAGTTGCGGTGGAAGTCGGCGCGCTCTGCTGCTTGATCGCTTGCGTCAATTTTTCCAAAATGTCGGCGAGCGTCTTGTCCATTGTTGATTTGGAGGATGAACTTAGACGAAGAAACTGCACATAGCAGAACCGCACACAAAATTAGTGATTGGTTTTTTGAAGAATTCTGCGAAATTCAAAAATCAACACGAGCTTTTTGAATTTCCAATTTTCGAACAATTTCAACACGAGAAAAAGTTCGATTGTTGTCGTTCTGTAGAACGGGCGTCGCCAATGTTGAGCCTGTTGATTGCTCAAACAATAATTTGTGAAAAGTCGAACACCAAATAATTTATTAAACACAAATGGAGAAATAAATAAAAACAATATTTGTCGGAGGGACGGAGCAATTTGGGGGAAGCACAAAATAGGAAGGAAAATAATACAATGAAAGTGGACTAAGGGAAGGGAATGAATTAATTGGGTGATAATCAATAATTGGGGTCAAAGTTCCCAAGAGAGAAAATTACAAACATTTGAATGTTTGCCTCTCTAACAAAAATCTGCTTAAAATTTGTAAATTTTGTCACTTTTTGGACAAAACCTGTTAAGAAATCGATTAAAAATTATGAAAAATTTCCACGGCGGTGCCTTTCTGCACTATCGGAATGAATCATACATGGAAAAGGGGGGGGGGGGTCGACCCCCCCCCCCCCCCCCCCCCCCCCCCGCCCCTTCGCCCGCAAAGTGCTCCAAAATGGGGGACCCCTTCGCATCGAGGGGGGGCCGGTGTAAAAGAGGTGGGGGGGGGGGGGGGTCGCCGGCGAAGGGGAAAATAGGGAAATTTCTGAAAAATTTGGCTATTTTAACAAATTCGTTAGAAATTCTCAAAGTTTAATGAGGCCACAACTGTATTAAGCCTATTCCGTTTCCTTTATCGATTCTTAAGTTATTTTATCAAAAATATAAGAAGACAGATATTGGAATTTGTTGTGCAAGATTACAACAGTGACCCACTCGATGATAAGGAAAAAAATTTATGTGCAACCGGATCAAGCGATACGAGCCATTTTCTTGATCGGCCAAACTGACCTTTTTTGCCTATTTACGTGCAATTGCTTATATAATGTCAGAACCAATTAATTTAATATATTTTTTAGCATAGTCCGTTTATATGCCTATAAAATATTTATTTTCTCAAAAAGTATATTTGATATATGTTTTGGATCTTTTACATATTTTAGCATTTTTTACACATATTTTATTTACATATTTCGCGATTTCTTACATAAAAAAAGGAATCCATACTAATCGCCAATATGGCCTTAATTCTGGCCTATTTCAAATTCCGGACCCCAATTCGAATAAAAAGTCAAAAATTCAGTTTTTCAAAACTTATGGAAACCATATTCGTCATCATCAAACCTAAAACCCTTAGGAAAAAGAGTCAATTTGTGGGATTTGCTTGAATTCTTTATGTGTGAGATAATTAGGTTCTTATAGAAGAAAATTGAAATTTTAATGATAATTAATAAGAAATTTTCCAAAATTTAAACTAATGAATCTAAAAAGTAATTCCCTAAGTCGGGAAATTGAATGCCATTATCATGAAAGAATCGTTTAGGAAGGTCCCAGAGTAACTTCTTTTTCGTTTATAAGGGTGGTTTTATAAGTTTTTGGTTCCGGGTCATATGAAAAAATTACCAATCAAGATCCGTAACCCCTAAGCGTCAGTAAGGGGTCTAGAACGCCATAATTACGAGAATTTGCGTGTCTCGCTGCGGGATTGGAACTCAAATTTTTTTACGGGACAAAGAATAAAAATTAGCTCATTATGAAAAGAATTGTTAGAAGTTGGCTGGCTTATATGAAATTTTGAGTCCTTATAGTTGAAAAATTGAAGTTTTAATGATAATTCTTAAGAGAAATTTTCAAAAATTTAGACAAATTACCAAGCGCCGCATTTACGGAATCCGTTTCCGAACTGCGGGTGTCCTGGTGCGGAATCATTTTATTGGTTCAAATCTTACTTCGCGGACAATTTTTTTGACCGCCTCCTTTGCAAACTCCGCTTCCAAATAGTGCAATGCCTCATTAAGGTAATGTTGGACTCGGGCTATGAATTCGGGCGCTCTCCTAAGCTCCGGGTCACACCTGTTTGCGTAGGAAAATTCCACGTAGGTTTGGCCAGCATCTTCGATGAAACAAACCTTTATAATTAAATTTTGGTTATAAAAGATGAGCTAACATTTATCTTCTTTATGTTTTTGGCAACTTACTATCGCCTCCGCTGCAATGTATGCGGCGGCGTCCATGTCGCACTTGATACCCGACCGGTCAACACTGCCGAAAAAAGCCAGTTCACCGGGTATTGAACCTTTAAATTACAAAAAAAAAAATAAAAAATTGATCTCACCAAGGAAATATTGCATTTGGGCGAGTAGTTGGTCCTTGTTGAACAATACCCGCTCGGCAACTTTAGTTCTCCCTCGGTATGCTCGCCCATTTTCGTCCACGCCGTGCAGGATAGAGAGCTGAAACAACACACTCATTCAAACAAATTATTAAATGCTCTCACAAAAATCACTCGGGGGCAGTGCTGGTTGAGTTTGCACGCGGCAGCATGCGAAGCTTCATGGAATGCCTCGCGGTATTCCTCTACAACTTGGTTGCTCATCAGCATCATAGGTGTCAATGCCTAAACAAGAGAAAATAAAGCACAAGTATTTTTTCAAAAATCCAATTTAATTAAAGTATAAAAAACCCGTAAATAGCTAGAAAAATAGTAAACAAATTTTTATAAACGTTTTTAGTAGAAAAAATCTAAATGTTGGTTCTATTTCTGTATTACCGAATAATTTAAATATTTCTAATATTCTTAGAAAATAATGACTTGTTTAAATTAAAAATTGTGTCAAGAAAAGAATGGGGATGAATTTTAAAAAATTTTTTTTAGAAATTTTGGGGGATGAATTTTCTAAAATTTTTCCAATTTGTTTTATTGCATTTTTGATAGATAACAAAAATACCACAATAGGTATAAAAACAAGTACCTATGTAATAGGTAGAAAAACTCCCAAGTGCATATTAATTGCGCAAAAATTTTAGGTATTTACTTAAAATTTACAGCATTAATTATTATATATTTTAAAATATTTTACTAATACTTACGTGGCGATTTGGGCTTCCCGCAAAGTTTTCGTTTCTTTGTTGAACATTTTCGTGGCGAGCTTAAAATATTTATTTTAAGTAAAGAGTTAGAGTTCAACATTTTTATCACTTTCTCACATTTTAATCTTTTAAAAAAACAGTTTAAGTGTTTTGCTAGTAATTTCTTTTTAGTTCAAACGGAAAGATGAACCTCAATGGCCAACGGGACAAAAATAATGAGTTCTTAAACGGATTCCGTATAGGCGTTTTATGCCCCCGTAATTATGATTAGGGGCTTTTCGATTCCATGTTTTAGTCCGAACTGGATTTTTTCGTAAACGATTCTTTAAAGATTTTAGCAAACATCTTCCTGACTTAGGGAATTACTTTTTAGATTCATTGGTTTAAATTTTGGAAAATTTTTCTTAATAATTATCATAATTAATTCAATTAAATTGACTTGTTTGATGCAAACCCTTTATCAAATAAACAAATATCATTTTTTTCCCAGTGACGCTATTCGGTAACGCTCGACAAATTTATAGATTTTTAAAATTTAACCAAAAAGTATTCAAAAATTTGTATTTTCCTGATTTCCTGAACAAAAATACTCAAAAAATTTGAGAGTAGAAATTTTTTTTGATTTTTTCACAAAAATTGGCACAAACTTGCTGTTTAAAGTTATGGAATAAAATTTAGATGATGTATGCACTTTTTTATAAAACAAAAAAACTTTAAAAAATTCATGCTGGCAAAACTTTTTATGTTAATCAAAAAATCAATTGCACAACTATGAACAGACATTTCTACAGGGGTTCTGAAAACAAAAAATGACTCGAATCTGGAAAATTTTGGGATTGATTAAATTTTGTAATTTTTTAAAGAAATTTCGTGGAAAATATGAGACCTTCATAAGTGTAGCTAGAAAAGGAGGAGGGGCTTCTTATGAGTGGGGATGGGCTTCGTTTTAGTAGAAAAATTGAATCTCCGGCGAAAGGAGTAATGTGGAAGATTGTTGAAAATTTGGAACAAATTGTTTGGCACAACCGGGAAAATTTTTAGCAAATATCCAATTTAGCTCCGGTTTTAGAACCTTATTAACTGATGAATTTTTTCGAATTTATTAACCATATTGAGTAGTGCTGTTCGAGGGTCTCGGTCGCGATTCTCGACTCGAGAAAAGTCTCTTTTTGGTCTCTGTCTCGGGTTTTCGGTCTCGGCCTTCGAGACTGAGACTTTTTACACCCCTAAAGATTGGTTTTTGTTTAAATAATTTTGTATATTTATTTTTGCCAAGTTTTTATTTCTTTGATTCTCCTATGCGTGATCGAGTAAGTTGTGATTTAGGTTATGTTACTTATTTTTTTCGTTGGATCAGTTCCTTTCAAATAATTATTTTTATTTTGACTAAAAATCGTCAGAAAGGGAGAGGAGGTTGAAAATTCATATTTTCTTATCAATCTCATTAGAAATCCGAATTCTTCCGGCGGTGCCGTCGCAACGCCGGGTCCCAATTTACTTAAAACATTATAAAAGCAGCTCAAAAAAGCAAAAATGGCATTTATTTTGCAAAAACTGTTACTGTTTCTGGTATATATTTAAAAATTTTACCCGGCAGGCCAAAAGCCCAAATTTTTCCTAAAGATAGGCTAAAAATCGCAAAATTTTGTCATCTTTGACTAAATCTGTTTAAAAAAGGCACTCAGTTTTCAAAAATTTCCCGGCGGCGCCTACCAACACCGCCGGAGCACCTAAATTTATCTTTTAAATTGAGCCAAAAATCACTAAAGTTTAGGGTCATATGAGGCCGGATTTGCAATACTAATTAATAAACTAGAGAAGATATCATTAAAATACCCATAAAATGCTACAAAAAAAAGTAGAAACATTTTGCCCATTGCATATAATAAAAAATTTTTATCAGTTAAAGTTTCATGAAAAAGCAATTTCATAAAATGTTTTCTTATTTTTATTTCATATAAATGGAAAAAAATTTAACTTTTTGAATTAGAAATTTTCCAGAAGTTGGTTTTTGTCGGTACTGTTAAAAATGTCGGTACCGGCTTATTTTATAAGCAAATTTTAAATAAATTTTTTGTTATTTTTTTGTCCATCACTAAAAATAATATTTAACTATTTAAGTAGAAACAAATTTTTTAAAGAAACATTAGATAAAAAATCATATATGAATTGGCAAAGAAATCTTTAATTGGGACCAAAAAATGATCGGGGTTGAAAGAGAAAATATTTGAGATGAAAATACAAATTAACGATCAAAAGTGGTCAATATATATATACATATTATATATATAAATATGTAAAAATAATCCCGAAATAAGTAAGAAAAATGTATACAAAAACCAAAATATGTACCAAATATGTAAATAAAATTTTTAAAATGGATATTTTTGGAAAAAAAAATTCTTCGTAAAGGAAGAAACAGGCATAAAATGCCATAAAAGTTTTTTAGAAAACATACAAGAAAATTTAACTTTTCATGAAAATAAACTAGGGTTCGAGCCCCGTGGCGGGGTGGCTTTTCGCGGGGGCGGGGGTTGGCGGGGGTCAGAGTCGCGGGGCCGGGGGTGAGCAAATGTCTCGCCACCAGGGACGGGGGCGGGGATTTGATTTGAATTAGCTCCAAAAAAATCTCACAAAAAATTAATTTTTATGAATGCTGTGTTTGGCTCGGCTATCCGACTTTCGAATAATATTTTTTTAAATATCTCTGTTTCCAGACTCACCGCAAGGAAGTAGCATAATTTTGAGCCCATACTAACCACAACACAATAGACAAACCAATATATTTTTTATGTACAGTACACCTCTTTCCAATTTTTATTTAAAACGCCTTTCCCAATGGCCAACGGGAACAGAAATCCGCCAATGGCATTCTAAAAGTTCCAGACAGCTTTGCTGTCAAATTGCTACAATAAATGCCGACGTCAAGTTTTTTATTTCTTATTTTTCGAGTGACTTTGTGCGGTACTTTAAATTAATTTATTAACAAATTAATTTTTTTATGGCTCACTTGCAAAGCAAATCTCGTCCGAAAAATTAAAAAAATATTATTAAGTTTTTCTTGCAATGCAATGGAATTATCTGGCTAAAGCAGATTAAATTTGTCTAATTTTGGACATAAAATTAAATTTTTTAATATTTTTTTGTTTTATTAAAATCACCAAATGTCGGGTCCCCAAATGTCGGGTTCCCTAAGTGTCGGATCCCCAAATGACGTTCGATCCCCAAATGTCGGGTCCCTAAAAGTCGGGTCCCCAAATGCCGGGATCCCCAAAAGCCGGGTCCCCAAATGTCGGGTCCCCAAGTTGCAAATCCCCAAAAGTCGCACCACGGTTTAGCCCCACATTCCTTTAGTCGATGTATCGCCTCGATTCAATTCCTTTTGGCTTAAATTGGACGGATTTTGTCGAAAAAATGACCAAATTTTGGGATTTTGGGTTAATTTTAAGAAAAAAATAAGTTTATTGGGGGGGGGGGGGGCCGGCGGCCGACATGCGCCGCCGGGCGAATTTTGAGATTTAAGCTCTAAGGCGCCGCCTGGAAAAAATTTGAAATTTTTAGTGAAATTTGTTAACAGATTTTGTCCAAAATATGTCCAATCATTGGTTAATTTATGGGTCTATGGCTGTTTTAAAAATAAAGAAAAATAATTTTCAATCTTATTAATTAAATTTAAATTAAAATAATCAAAAAAAAATATAAAAACTCTACTATCCCAATGGGGAATTGAACACAAGCGACAAATAACAAAAGACAAAAGTGTTATCCACTCGGCTACACACATATGTTCACTTGTTGATTTGAAATCAATTTATTTATTTAATTTTTTCTCAAAAAATCTCTTTTCCCACCGATTTCTTTCAAAATTTTTCACTTAGACCCCCGTTCTTACCAGTGTACTTTTGTTCCCGTTTTTGAGAAAAAATTTACGGGAACGGGAAAACGTAAATGAACGGGGCGGGATTCCCGAACGGGATTCCCGCCTTTTTTCCCGTTCCCGTAAAAATCCCGTCAGGCAAAAAAGACGGGAAACAGGAACGGGATTCCCGTGTTTTCCCGCGGGAATCCCGTTCCCGCCGGACTCTAGTATTGTTGTCTATTAATCAGAAAAAAATAAATTCAAAAGAAAACGCCAACCGGTTTCGAACTCATAACAAAGAGTACTGTTAGCGTTGAAGCACTAACCACTAGTCCAAAATATATTAAAAAATAAAAGCAAAATTCACTTTATTTAATAAAATTTTGTCAAAGATGGTTAAAAAACTTAAGAATTGTATAAATTTTTGCCTTTTATCCCACAAATATGCCATTCTTAGGGGGTGTATTTTCGCCCCCGCGGGGGCGAAAGTCGCGGGGGCGGAGGTGAGGCCAAAAAACCTGTCCCGTCCCCGGGGACGGGGGTGGAGCCATTTTAGTATTTTTTAATTATTTAATTATCTCTTTTTTTGAAAATAAATCGATTTTTAGGGGTAAGAAAATTATTTAAATCTCTTTTTTTTTTTTTGAAAAACAGATTTTTAGAGGGTACATTTTCAAAAAAAAATTTTTATCAAAAAATCCTCAAAATATATAAAAAATGAAAATATTGGGTTTTTTGGGGCATTTAATAAAAAATTTACTTAAAACCCTCAAAAAAAGCAAAAAATGCGGGAAAAGGTGCGAAAAAGTTCAGAAATATACCAAATATGTATAAAATCCCTAATTTGTAAATATGTATAAAAACCCCGAAATACAGTGGTGGTCAAAATGTTGTCCCATCCTTTCTTGGAAGATACTATCGAAAAAAAAACTCAATATTTTATGGGCCAAAAATTCTGAAATAATTCATGCTAACTTAACTTTTGATGATGATCAAAAAAGACTTTATTAGCAGCAGATTGCTTTTGGGATGATCTCTACTGCTGTGGGGGGGGGGGGTGGCGGCGGTTGGTACTCCCAAACGACCACCGCCACCGCCGCCGTTGATGGGGTGGGCCTTTTGAGGCGAGGAACAACGGAATTAAAATGGGCGAGCAGCAGGGAGGAAAATCGTCGTCACTCATCATCAGCAACTAATGGCGGCGGGGAGGTGCTGGGACGTTAGTCAAAAACCGCCACAATGGGCGTTACTCAAAAAACCGCCAAATGAAATTTTTTGTGTTTTAGGCATTAAACATCAAAATGGGCGTTACTCAAAAAACCGCCAAATCAGACAATTGCAAAGATTTTCAAGAAAAAATTCTTAGAAATTTTTTGAAAAATTTTTTAAGCTATTTTTTGGAATATTTTCGAAAAAACTTACTAATTTATTAAAAATTTCAAAAAAAAATTGCTGAAATTTTTTTTTTTTTGAACTTTTTCATAAAAAATTCTAAGGTTTTTTCTTAAAAAATTTCTATTTAAACAAAATTTCGCCGCCGAAATTTCGGCGCAAAAAAATTTAAACATTTAATAAAATTTTTTAAGAAAAAACCTTAGAATTTTTTATGAAAAAATTCAAAAAAAAAATTCAGCGATTTTTTTTTGAAATTTTTAATAAATTAGTAAGTTTTTTCGAAAATATTCCAAAAAATAGCTTAAAAAATTTTTCAAAAAAATTTCGAAGAATTTTTTCTTGGAAATCTTTGCAATTGTCTGATTTGGCGGTTTTTTGAGTAACGCCCATTTTGATGTTTAATGCCTAAAACACAAAAAATTTCATTTGGCGGTTTTTTGAGTAACGCCCATTGTGGCGGTTTTTGAGTAACGCCATAGCACCGGCGGGGACGCGACGCGACGCGGACACTGCCCCTTCCCTCGCCACACCCACTCCCTTCCGCGGCCCGGGGAAATGAGACTCGAATGACCTTCCCTCTTTTGTGTTAAAGATTGAGAGGGACGGCGATGTGAATATAATTTTATATGCTTTTATTTTGTTTTTCAAAACATGTTTTTTTTCGCGGCGCGCTTTTTAAAGACTTTAGGAGAAAGGAGTCCGTCCGGCGGTGCCGATAGGCGCCGCCAGGAAAAATTTTAAATTTTGGATGGATCTGTTAACAGATTTTGACCTAAAAATGGTAATTTTTTGCAATTTTGAGGCAATTTTTTAAATAAGATTTAAGAATTTTTGGGCCCGGTGATGCCGATAGGCAGCGCCAGGCGAATTTAAAATTTAAGCTCTATTTTCTAACAGATTTTCACAAAAAATTTATGATTTCCGAGAATTTTTGTTTTTTTTCTTTTTTTGACAAAAATATTTTGAAATATATTAAATTTTCATGATTCAGTCAAGAAAAATTGAATTTTTTAATTTTACGAAAGGATAATTGACTTCAATTCGTCAATAAATTATGCCAAAGATGATTGATTTTTATGTGTATTTTTGTTTAAAAAATCCTATTAATCACAAAAAAATAAATTAAAAAATACCGGTATCTAACTCATGACAGAAAGTAATGTCAGTGTTGATGCACTAACCATTACACCACAATACATAGGAATAAACCAAAGCAAATTTACTTATTTAATAAAAATTTGGCAAAATGGTTAAAAAAAATTCAAATTTTGTATAAATTTTTGCTTTTCTCCCACGAAAATGCCATTCTTAGGGGTGTATATTTATTTAACCCCGAGTAGGGTTAAGGGCCGGGGTCGGGGTTGGAAGCGTCGGAGTCGGGGTTAACCCCGAAAAATGGCCAAAAATGTCGGAGTTCGGGTTCAGCGCGGGGTCGGGGGTGCAACCCTAGAAAATGGTGGTGCAGTTGAAAAACGCCGTTTTTTTGGGGGGGGGGGGGGTTGAAGTGAGACTCCGCTGATTGTGAAAGAAACGCGCCCAAGGGGGGGGGGGGAAGCAGCAACGCGGTCGGCACCGCCCCCGACCGGAGGTGGTCGACGGACTGCTGCTGACAAATGAGGGAGGGGCTGGGCACATTTTGAACGGAAACGCCGAAGGGAATGGCGGACGATCCCCCCTTTTCTCTCTCGCGCCCCCTCTCTCTCTCTCTCCCTCCTCTCTCTCTCTCTCTCTCTCCCTCTCTCTCTATCTCTCTCTTCCCCTCCGCCGCGGGCCCTCTCGTGGACAAAAACAAGCAAAAATATCCATCCGTCTGTTTCCCACCCCAGCCCCAGGGCGGAGGCGGAGAATGGAATGAATGAATGAACGGATGGAGGGAAGAGAGTGAGGCGGCGGCGCTGATGGACCTCCCGCCGGGGACGGCAACGGCAAGCACGGAGACTACTCCTACGAGGCCAAAATACCCAACGAAACCTTTTGCCGATGGCAGGGGGAGGACAGCGGGGGTCGGGGTGGATATTCCTGCTGGGGCCTTATGCTCGTCTCGCGGTTTAGTAAACCACGGTTAACGCGTTAACCACGGTTTCGTTAACCGTGGTTAACGACCGACCTCAACCGGTATGCTCGTCTTTAACCACGGTTAAGTAAACCATGGTTAACTCAACCGTGGTTAAGGGAATTTATTTTGAATTTTAAAAATAATTAATTTCAAAAAATTTAAATAAATTATTAAAGTGATTAAATTCTTTTAATATTATGAATATTGGCATAGATTTTATTAAAAAAACGCCGAAAACTAATTAAATCCAAAATTGTTTTTTAAAAATTTTTGGCCATAACTTTTTTTAAACAAAGTAAAACTTTTTAAAATTTTGCAGAAATTACGTTGTTATGCAACATGGTATAAACAGCAGCAATTTTGTCGCCTTTTATAAAAAGCTATTTTATCGGGTTTTTTTTTGACGAAATAACACTAATCCGTCAATAATTTACATCATAGACAAAAATAAAAGTCATATTCTTTTTCTGCATTTAAAATTACCCTAGAAAAAATTTATTTATTTATTTTACTATTTAAATTACTAAATAAATTTACGTTAACCACAACTCGAGTTGTGGTTAAGATTCCTTAAGAAAGATTAAACCACGGTTAGATGAGCATACCGGTTGGAAATAAACCATGGTTAACGCAAGTTAACCGTGGTTAAGGAGGCAGTAAACCACGGTTAACTCAACCGTGGTTTAGCCTTAACCACGGTTAAAAAGGGAAGGACGAGCATACCGGTTAAGGATTCTTAACCACGGTTAACGCCGTTAACCGTGGTTTAGCTCTAAACCGCGAGACGAGCATAAGGCCCCTGGTCTCCATGGGCTATTTACCGAATGTTTTTAATATTTTTGGATGATAATTATTTTCTTTTGACAATAATTCTTTTTGGATATCGGTATTTATTTTTTAAAAATATTAATTTTTTAAATTATTTAATAATATTTAACTCATTAATTGCATTTTTTGGTGAAAGACGGATATAATTAATATTGGGAATTTTGCTTAGATTTTCTTGCAATTTTAATTTTAAGATCGTTTTCTATATTATTTTTTAATCTAAAAATTTATTTTTAAATTTAAATTCGGATTTAGTTTTAACTGATGTTTTTGTCAGCACAATCGGTTGCTAAACTGTTTTCAATCAGAGATTGGCTCAGGTTCGATTGGCACAGCACCGGTCACCGACTCCCGTTAAATTTTTAATTTCTTTAATTTTTTCTGATTTTGGTCGTCCGTCAACGCATTCCCCATTTGATTTTGGGCATCCAATTTGCATGGGCTGTCGAAGAAAATAATAAGCAAAACTCGACAAATGGCACTTCGCCAAAAGCGATGCCGGACAATGTTCAATAAAATTTTGATGTTTTTGGCATGAAAAAATTGGGCGGCAAAAGAATAATTTAATAAAAGGGTTTGATTAAAGTGCCGACTTTGCCATTAACATTTGTTTTTAAAAAATTTTGAAAAGCCATTAAATTTCAAATGGATTAAATTTGTCGTGACAGGCGGTAAATTTATCTCAATTAAATAAATTATTAATTTTGCACCGCTTTTCTGTCCGTGGCATTGTTGGCTCCTTTTTTGCGCGCTCATTCTAAAATAGGTAATCAAAAATGGGCCACCCCCCCCCCCCATTTCGGATGTGGAAATCCGAATCAAAAATGACCAAGGGACCTTCGTCGTCCGTCGTTGGTGCCGATAGGCGCGGTTAATGAACCTAAAAATTGGCCAAATTTTAACAAAATATACCCCTAAGAAATGAAAAATTTTCTCAAAAATCGTCTCCAAAATTTATTTAATTTTCTTGACCAGTTGCATTGTGTGGGCGAAATTGATAAAAAATTAGTCACTTTTGGAATTTTTGTGCATAAAGACACTAGATTTTTCAATTTTTAACACCTATTTTCGCACCTATTTTGGCATTTTTGGCGTTTATTTCAGGATTTTTAGCACCTAAAAATCCGTTCCCTACTCATCACTATTAATGTTTTTTCTAAGTTCCAAAGGCCGGGTTTTTAATTGCACGTAATTTAATTTTTTCTTTTCGATTGTTTTATTCCTTCTTTTTTATTTCAATTTCCATCAATTTTAAATATTAATCACAAATGAATTTCGGTTATTTTTTTATTGTTTTATCATTTTCTTTCTCCCCTCCTTTTCTCATCATTTCTTCTCATGCAACAGCTGAACCATCTGCTCATATTCCACTTTTCTTGCCTCGTCCGGCGCTTATTCCGCCTGCTCTTGTGCAATTCGCACCGCGTCTTTGCCCTCAGCGTTTGTCGCGTTAAAATTCGCACCGCGGTTCAGCAGAAGCTGAAAATTCAATAATAGAGTTTAATTGCATTTTTAAAGTGATTCATGAAATTAAATGTTAAAAATGGCTTCAAAATGTGACTTTGCTTCGAAGTCCTTTAGATTTTTCAGGTTTTTCGAGCGGCAAATGTTTCTGAGTTGAAAACAGTGAAAAATGATTTTGAGGATGCATTAAATAAAATTTTAACATATTAAGAATACAAAACAAAAGGTTTAAAAATAATTTTCTTCCATCGTAAATTTCACCAAAAAATGATAATTGGTCATTTTTTGGGCAAAGTCTGTTAAAACCTAGTTAAAAATCTCTAAAAATCCTTCCCGGCGGCGTCTACCGGCACCGCGTGCCTATGTTAAAAACAGGGCTCGGGTCGTACAAAGTCACCTTCCAAGTACATAACGGAGGAATTTGGAAATCCAAGCACATATAAAAATTTTAACTTGTATAAAAAAGGTGACTTTTACTCAAATAGTTTGTATTTTTGCCCGGAATGAATTTTATCCAAATTTTTTTTAACCGAAAATTGTCAGTTTTTTGGTCAAATTTAGCAAAAATTAATGATTATTTTGATAAAATGGAATATATTTAAAAAAATTTTTTTTATAAATGGACCTTTTTTACATTCATTGCGCAGAAAAGCAAAAGCGCGCCAAACAAAGCCCATTTCATTTGGCCAACGGCACTTTGTGCATCGTTCGTTATTGGCGCAATTGAAATTATTGTTGTTGTAGTCGTTTTTGTTGTTGTTGTTGTACAGATTCGAACCGGTGGGACCATGTGTGCATCAATGTAACAGTCGATAGCCGACTTGTCGAAATCGCCGACATCGGCGGCCAAAGTGTAATTGCTGATGAACAGCAGCAGCAACACGAAGAAAACAAACTTAATAAATATTTGTGGAACAAATCTTTTAGCAAACCCCTTTTTAATAAATTTGATATAAAAAAATTTTAAAATTTATTGTATTCACTAACATTTGATCGGAGTCATAAAACTCTGATTTGACTCATAAAATTCATGGAACTCATAAAATACCTTTGAACTCATAAAAGTCGATTGAACTCATAAAGTGCAATAGAGTCCTTTTCGGAGATAGGTTCCTCTTTATTTTTGGTAAATCATATGTATCAGGATAAAATTCTGGCGATGGATGCAAAAGAAAAAACGATGAAGCACAACTGTGGCCAACATTCCCAGCTTCAAACATAATCAGCCATACGAAGACCCCAAACAAATCCAGCAGTCGTACCACAATTTGGCAGTTTTTTAACATAATTGCAAATTTTTTTCGAGCTTTTTTTAAGTATGGCGGCGAAAAGGACATTTTTCAAGGGTGGCGAACCGTCTAACCGACCCCTTTCCCATTATTTGTTCATTACCCCGGCCATATCTGCCAACTGATTGCCACTGCGTCCGCCGCCCTGCTGCGGCTGATTATCACCAGCATTTGCTCCTCCTCCGCCGCCACCTCCGAGAAGCCCACTGATAAGTTGGTCCATTATTGAAATTAATAATTTAAAAGCTAATAGAAAAATAAAACCAAAATATAAGAGCGAGAATAATTCAAAAAATAACAAAAAGCGACAAAAATAATTCATAGGAATCTGTTTTTAGGTGTTAAAAGTGCTGGGAATTTGGTTTTTAGTGTAAAAGCAAAAAACATTTCTTTTTGTTTTTCAAGGGTAAAAAGTATTTATTCTGATTACGGACGGATCTGAGCTCAGGTTTTTCAAAAAATGCATAACGGTACAAAGTTAAATATTTTAAAAGAATGAATAAATGTATTTCCAAACTCTTTTTATCCCAAAAATTTTTCGAATGCTCACATTTCGCATTATGAGTCACAAAAAATGAAAATAAAGGGAAACGAGAAGCAAATTGATGAATCATTGTAAATAAAATAAAAATTAATAGACTGGAAAAAAGAAATTTAAATGAATGTATTAAACATTTATTAAATACCAATAATTCTTAAGAAAATAAACAATTAATCTTCATCAATAGGGCTTCCAAAAATAAGAACAAAAAATAGTCAAAATTGTACCAAATATGTAAATAAAATTTTTATTTTTTTCGAAAAAAATTCTTCGTAAAAGGTGGAAATAGGCTCAAAATGCCATAAAAATGACCTAAATAGGCTTAAAATCACATTTAATATTTTTAAAAACTAGTTTTTGGTAATTCTCAGGGAGCATTTTCAAAAAAAAAAAATGTTCATATGTATATTTCTAAAATATAAAAAAATGAAGATATGTACGAAATTTTGCTGAAATTTTGGGTTTTTTTGAGGATTTCCAAGAATTTCCGTAAAAAAAACCCTCAAAATAAGTAAAAAAAAAAAAAAAAAAATGAAAAATTAAGAAAAAAGTCCAAATACAGTCAGGTGCAAAAGTAATGGAGCAAAAAAATTTTTTTTTGAAAAATTCATTTTCTCAAAAACGAATGGTGGCAAAAATGTTTTGTTTATGCCAAAAGAAACGCCAATTAGTGCACTTATAAATACCCAAAAACTGCCACGATAACTCTCTTTGTTCACGAGAAAAGTGGTCGCGACCCGAACAACCCCCCTTTTTGGCGGTGCAAAAGTAATGGAGCAAAATGTTTAATCGACCAAAACTCAATTTTTTATTAAGATAAAATTCTGAAAAAATATTGATCATTTTTATAGTAGTCAATTTTTCATGAACTGTTTCTCTGTGGGTATTCGACGTAGACTCACCATTCAAAAGGCAATTCGGTAGAGAATTTTGTCCTCTTTCTGACAGGTCTACTCAAATTTTCCAGAAAAATTTTCATAACCCCCCTAGGAATTTTTTTTGAAAATTTTCCCGATTTCAAGCCATTTTTGGCTTTTCAGATCACCATGAAGGAGTGATCTGATCAAGTTGGTGTAAAAGGCTTTTTTGATCAGCATCAAAAGTTAGCTTAACAGAAATTTTTTCAGAATTTTATCTTAATAAAAAATTGAGTTTTGGTCGATTAAACATTTTGCTCCCTTACTTTTGCACCGCCAAAAAGGGGGGTTGTTCGGGTCGCGACCACTTTTCTCGTGAACAAAGAGAGTTATCGTGGCAGTTTTTGGGTATTTATAAGTGCACTAATTGGCGTTTCTTTTGGCATAAACAAAACATTTTTGCCACCATTCGTTTTTGAGAAAATGAATTTTTCAAAAAAAAATACAAATATGTATAAAATTCCCGAAATATGTATAAATATGTAATAAAAGTCCCGATTTTTGTTCGCCAACACAAAAAAGAAAGTGTTTTTGCCAGGGCTCCCAACTGAAATTTTTTATTCTAAAGAAAAAAAAATCAACAAAAAAATTTTTTTGCGGCGTGCTTTTTCCAAAAAAATTTTGGGAACAGGGGCATCTCATTAAAAAAAATCAGCTTTGACCTCTTAATGTTGATAAATCAGCAGAATGGGAGCCCTGGTTTTTCCTATTATTCAGAGCATGGAGAAGCCAGGAAAAAAGTGTATTTACATAAAATTGGCAGCACTATTCATCATTATAAAGAAGAAGAGAGTGGTGGGGGAAAGGACAGAGAATTTATGAGAATCAGCAGAGGATTGGTGCACATTTTGAGTGCGTACTTTGGCCGATTTTTCAGCACACGCGGAAAAGCGCAAAATTATTTTGTTCCGGCTGATCGGGATTAAGGAAGAAAAAACGTCGGATTTTGTAATGGGAGGAAGCCCTGGAAAAATAGATGTAGCTGTCAATCGAAAGATTGTTTTCCCGGCGGTGCCTATTGCCACCGCCGGACCCCGTGTTCCCAAAAAAGTTTTTTGAAAAAGCGCGCCGCAAAAAACTAATGTGAAAAACAAAATGAATTTTTCAAATTTGTGGTTGTCCCATTAATTAATTCTCCACCGACATCTCTCCAATCCTCCCAAATTTTTGAACTGTTCACGGTCAACCACCAGGCCAATGTTTTGGCGTGCCAATGATTCGGCGTTGTAAAATTGATAATGGCACACAACATTTTGATCGTCTTGGCAATGGGTGCCGGTAAATTGGACACCAGAAATTTGGACACCGGAAAATTGGACACCGAGCGGAAAACTGGACACCGTCGGAATTTTGGACACCAAAAGAAAATTGGACACTGGAAAACTGGACACCAAATTCCTCTTTTAAAAAATAAACCCAGGAATTAGGTTGAAAAATAATTTGTGTGGAAAATGGATTAAGGCACTGGCGATGATTGTTCAATGTGCCAAAAAAATGTGGAAAAAATTGGAACCCCATCAAAATGAATACTTTTTTCGTTATGAATGTATGATGGATTTCTGCTGCTGATGCTACAAATAAAATTACATTATTTATTTCAATTAAAATTTTTGTTTATTTATTTTTAACTCATTTATTTTATGTACAATAGTGTACAATTTTCCGGTGTCCAATTTTCCATTGGTGTCCAGTATTCTAGTGTCCAATTTTCGGTGTCAAATTTTCCGGTGTCCAATTTACCGGGAACCGTTGGCAATTGTAAATTTTTTATTAACGCTTTTTAGGTAGGAAAACACGTAAAAATTAATCAAAAACTTGTTTTGCTTATATTTCAATTGTTTTAAAGTTGTTTTCGATCAAAATAATTTTTTAAACCAAAAATCTTTATGAAGAGAAAATAATTAATTTTTCGGGACGATTTTTTGTGAAATTTTTTTTTCAATTCTTAGAGGTGTATTTTCTGAATTTTTTTCAGGCCGATTCTTAGGGGTGTATTTTTCATTTTTATTGCATTTTTGTTAACGATTTTTCCGGAAATCCTGAAAAAGGCGTCAAAAATGGAAAATAGGCACAAAAATAGGCAAAGTTAGGCATTATAAAAGTCATCGTAGACACCCCAAACCAAGCGGAAAATGCGTTTTTCATGCTTGTTTACACGTATTAAGTGCGCAAAAAATTTAGGCATTTGCCTAAAAATCCCATCCCTAGTGATTATAGAACTTGGATTGATCAAAAGAAAAATTGGGTAAAAAATTAAGAAATTTAAAAATTTTTATAAAATTTTTTTTTTATAGAATTTAAACTACCATTTAACAAAATAAATCCAATTTATTACATTTACCTACAATTGAAACTAAAAAAATTCGGCATTTTTTTCCATTTTTTCATCTTTTGTGACGGTTATTTGAACATGTTCTGCCTAAAAATGGATTCTCTAAAAATAACAAATTAAGTGTCATTGGAAAATTTCGGCAACTAAATATGATGATTAATTAAAAGGTGAATATAGAATTTTCGGACAAATAAATGTGGAATTTTGAAAGTTTTTAAGTTTTCGGAAGCTGAAAGGAATATTTTTTCCAATAATTCTTAAAAATTGCCAAAAAGGACTAAATGAAATATGGAAAAAATTTATCCATTAAAATTTTTAAGCATAAAAAATTGAACTTGACTATAGAAAATTTCAAATTTTTAATTTTTCTTCTGGGAAAAGATTTAAATTTTTAAATTAAATTTAAAAATCAAATTTCAAAAATGAAACAAAAATGTGGAAATATTTTTCGTGCTCTTTTCAAAATCAAGTAGTCTTCAAAATATTTAAAAATTTGAAATAAAAATGGAAGTTCTAGCAGAGAACTCCAAAATCAAATGATCAATTAAGAATTCGAATTGGCTACTTTCGGCATTTTTCGTGGTTTTACGGTATTAATGCCGGCAAAGTTTTTTTTGCTCGGGTGCTCAATCGATCAGAAAATACAGGGTGCGATAAAATTTCCCGCACTCTTTTAAAAGTGTTTCATTTCTTCAAATTAATCTTAAGAAATAAGTTTAAATTAGGGTTAGACGAGTCCGGGTACCCGACCGGGTCCAGACCCGGATACCCGGTTTCTTCAAGACCCGGACCCGGTACCCGGTACCCGGACCCTGTGTTTTGTAAATCCAATACCCGGTACCCGACCCGGTAGGTCCGGGTCCAAAAATACACTGCTAAGAATTGGGGTCAGGGTCAAAATGTTGACCAAAGTCAAGGAAAGAAAAAATTTAAAAGAATAATTTAAATTTATTGTAAAAAGAGCAATCACTCTCTGATGTGGCCTAGTGGTTATTCTGTTGGATTCACTTTGTATTTGCTGATGTGTTCAATTCCATCCCATATCAATTCATTTATATATTTTTTAAATTTTCTTTGAAAACTCCCATTTTATCATTAATTAAATAAAGCTTAAAAGTTTTTAAATAAAAAAAACTATTCTTGCTTTCATAGAATTTTACAAAAAATTTCTTATTTTTTTTACAATATCCCCATAAGAAATTTTGAAAATTTAACCTATATTTCTTGAAAATTTGAACATTTTTGGTAGAAATTCTGTAAACATATTGGCTAAAATCACAAAATTTGATCATTTTTTCAATAAAATCTGTTAATAAATCGAAGTAAACATTCAAAAATTTTTCCCGGCGGTGTCTATCGGCACCACCGGCCGCCCCTGCTCTCGAAAACTTTTTCGGAAAAAGCGCACCCCAAAAAAGTGGTTTAAATAACAATGAAAAAAATTGGGCAATTAATAAAGCGTTTATTTGTAAAACATTATATTTTTCATGCTTTTTTAAAAGTATAAGTTTTATTTTCATGAAAAATTGATTTTTTTTGGAATTTTTCAGGACCCGGTTGGACCCGATACCCGGACCCGGCTGAAAACCTTCGACCCAGACCCGGCTTTTGTGGACCCGGTAATACCCGGACCCGGTTTTTGCCCAAATACCCGGACCCGTCTAACCCTAGTTTAAATAATAAAAATAAGCAAAAGATAGTAATTAAATAAAAGATCACAACAAATGTTCGAAATTTCCCCCATTAGCCGAGATACAAGCACCGAAGCGCTTTCGAACATTGGCAGTAATGGTCACACCAATTTATGCCGTTTTTAACGATGCTTATTATTACCATAAATGGCATTTTTGACAAACTAAAAGCGGAGATTAAACAGGTAACTAGGCGGTACAATTTCCACAAAATTTCAAGTCTGGGCGTCATTGCTAAGTACCAAATAAAATTGGATTTTCGTGAATTTTCGTTAATTTGTAGACTCAATTTCAAGCCATCTAAATGCGACCACGTAGCTCACCAGATTAGTCCCACCTAATAAGTTTGTTTTTTTTTTCTGAAAGCCTTAACTCTAGCTAAAATATTCTCATCAAAAATTTACTCAAAATTTTTTATAAAAAATTATTAAAATAAGTGCAAAAAAGAGGTGCGTCATTTAGGTCCTTTTTTTAGGGCAACTTGACTTTGTTTCAGGGGCTATAAAAAGATTTATTTAAATAAAGTAAACCTTAATGGTATTAGGGGTAAAAAAGATCGCTTAATACGATAGTGTGAAGCTTCAGAGGAAAAGTGAAATATTTGGATACAAAAAGAAGTTTTAAAAAAGTGCGGGGACTTCATCGCACTCTGTAAATATATGTATTCAATACTAATTTTCATATAAGGTTTTATTTTCAAACAACAAACAAACAAATAATTGTTGAGGTGATGCATTATTTAAACATAGGTACGATAAATATATGAAGAAAATTAGCAAAAATTGGAGGTTATATTATAAAAACTATGATAGTGAGGTGATACATTTATTTACTAAGGTATATTAGGAATAGAGGACTAACATAAAACAGAGCACCAACAAAAAAAAAGTTACTGCAAAAATGTTGGAATATCTTAGAAGCCTAAAAATTTATTTTTTCTCATATTTTTCGATTTTTTTTTTTTTGCTTAATTACCGTATACCGATAATTTACAGACTCTCGCTCTCTCCCCGCATCATTGCCAACGGCATTTGTACGACGCCTTTGCGTTTGAAGTTGGCGAGCATCAAATTGGCGAACAGCAACGAAAGGCACAGGAGAAGGACAATCAGCAAAGCCAACAGAACAATGGCCTAACAGAAAATTGAATAATTAAAAATTAAATAATAATAATATTAGTGGAATTTTAATGACCAACCGTGTCGTAATGAGCCGAGACCAATTGCACTTTGCCGGGTTCGCAATGCTCCGCTGGCTTGGCCATTGCACTCTCCTCAAGTTGGGCCACACGATTCTCAAGACTTTTCATAACTTTGGCATTTTCTTCAAAAAGCGATTGTGCCTAAAGGAAAGAAACGAATTGCAATGAGGAGAAGGACTGAAATGGAGGAGGAAACAGCAAATTATTATTTTAAATTTTGAAATTAAAATATGCTCCAAAAGCTATTTGCTTACAACTTTTTTATTTAAAGAAAATCTTTCAAAATTCGTCAAATTTGTTGAAGAAAAAATTTCAAAATAATGACGCAAAATGATTTCAAAATTTGACCACCTTGGGCTCCTCCGCCTGCTGCTGGCCGAGTTTCATCAGCAAATCCATGCCCGTGTGATGGCGTAGGCCGTGGCGCGACATTTTCAACAATTTCCCCGTCGGCGTTTGCCGCTGCGGTGCCGCCCCTTCCGTTACTGCTCGAACTTCGTCCTCAGCGGACGTTTTGCCGACACTTTGGGCAGAGTCAAAAGCATTGGCAGCAATGAAAACGGTGAATAAAAAGAATAATTGCATATTTTTTTTTTTATTAAAGATTGGAATGAATGAGTCGAAGAAAGGTGGAATGATGTCAGAATTTAAGCGAATTCTAAGGCCTTTTTAAGCTTTTTTCTTTATTATTTATTTTCTTTCAACATAAAAATAAAAATACCATCCGCCCAATATTTTAAAGGAAAGGGCGAAAAAGGCAGATTATTTGGGGGGAGGTCATATGACTTCCGCCGGGCGTCAATGCCAAGCAAAGCGCATCCACGCCTTTTCCTCCAAAATTATGTGAAAATAAAATTGTTTTAAGAAAAATATTTTAAAATATTTTAGTTCGATTTATAATTCGTTTGCGACGCAGAAAGAAGTGTTTAGGTGTCTGTTTTTCAATTTTCTTGTATTTTTTTTTTAGATTTTTCTCAAAATGCTAAAATTTATGCTAAAAATTCAAAAATAGCAAATACGAGCGCGTGGGAACCGCTTCGCGGCGATTCGCAAACGCTCAGATCTAAGATATATTCAATTTTTAGAATTATACCTTCGTTACCTTCTGTACCAGGGTTGTTGAAAAGCGAAAAATAAATACGAAAATACGAAACTAAAATAAAATGCAAAATACGAACACGAAAGCAAATACGAAATGCGAAACACGTAAAGTGGTTGGGTAATTTTCATAATTAAATTTAAAAATAAATTATTTATTATTACTTTAATAAATATCTTTAAAAAATAATAAAATATTCTGTGTGGGGATCGAATTAAGACAAAAACAAACGAAAGACTGGAGGTTTAACCACTAGACTATATGTTTTTCTCTTTTTTGGATTTAAAAAAATAAATCAATTTTTATTTCTTCTACATAAATTAAATTTTCCTTTTCTCCCAATTTTCAAAAAATATTTTCTCTCAACCCACCTGCCCCTCCCCCTCCCCCCATTCTTACCAGTGCTTAAAAATTTCGTGTTTAGTGCCAAAATACAAAATAAAAACACGAAAATACGAAACCTAAAACACAAAACGATCAACATCCCCGTTCTTTATGAATGTATTTCCAACGAAAAAATAACAAAACATTGAAAAATGACTACGGGCGCATTTCATAATTACTCGCATCGCCAATACTTCCGAAGTCCATCGTCACTGAATTGGTGAAAACATGGAATGCACGCCCATGTTCCAACTTCTGTTTGTTTCGCTTTGTCTTTATTTCCTGATTGGGGTATTCATTCCATTTGTATTTGTAGTTAAACAAGGATTATTATAAGTTTTCCTTGTTTTTTGATTGACAAAAAATATTTGTAAGAGTTATTGGCGAAACGACGGTGCTATGTCGTTATAGCCATCAAAAAGGGCGTTATATAAAAAACCATCAAATGAAAATTTCCAACAAAAAACTGTCCATAACTTTTGTCTAAGCAAACCAAAATTAACATTCTTGGTATTATTCGATAGCTTTAACATTTCTCTATTAGCTCACCTAAATTTCAAAAAATTTGGCCAAGTTTGAGCAAAGTTATGGCCAAAAGTACCCAAGGAACCTGGTTTTTAAACATTTTTGGACATCACTTTTTTGAATCCTAATGAAATTTTTTTTAATTTTGCAGGCTAATAGAGGAAACATAGGGCTAGCGAATGGTATCAAGATCACTTTATTTTGTTCGTTCTAAGAATGTTTTGATCAGAATTTTTGATCATCAAAATTATTTTATGCTAAATGAAAAAATTTACGTTATAAATTGTTAATATTTTTTGGTTTCTTGATTTTTTTATAGCCCTACTTGTTCTCTATTAGATTACCTAAGTTTCAAAAAATTTCGTCAAGTTTCAAAAAAGTTATGGCTAAAAATGTCTGAAAAACTGGTTCCTTGACTACTTTTGGCCATAACTTTGCTCAAACTTGGCCAAATTTTTTGAAATTTAGGTGAGCTAATAGAGAAATGTTAAAGCTATCGAATAATACCAAGAATGTTAATTTTGGTTTGCTTAGACAAAAGTTATGGACAGTTTTTTGTTGGAAATTTTCATTTGATGGTTTTTATATAACGACTCAGCACCAAACCGACCGACCCTCTGACTATAACGGCAAGACTAAATTGTCCCGGTTCGAAAAAGACAAATTATTTTTTTATTACCAGGGCTGTCAAAAATACGCACAAAAAATGGCCAAAATATGCGCATAAATTTGCAAATAAAATTGCCAAATATGCATCAAATATGCACAAAAAAAAACTTGAAAATTAGAGGTGTAAATTTAATTTAAAAATTTATTTACTCATAATTATTATCGATTATTTTTGCAATTGTAAATCAAAAATTTCTCAAGGTTTTCGGCAGTGAAGCTCACTGTTGACCCACTCACGCACCCATTCCGATTTGGATTTAATTTTAGGCATAATCAAATTCTTTTCGAATTGATATTCAATCGGAAATATTTGACGAAAAATGGCAAAATATCAAAAAAATCTGAAAACATGTACAAAAAATGGCAAAATATGTATGAAATATGCAGAAAAAACCAAAAATATGCAAACTATGCATAAAAACCCGAAATATGCAAATAAAAGTCCCGACTTTCATACGCTAACACAAAAAGATAAGTGTTTTTCCTATTATTCAGAGCATGGAGAAGCCAGGAAAAAAATATGCATTTGCATATTTTTGACAGCCCTGTTAATTACCCTTTAAGTAATAAAAAATTAATAAAAATACCCAAATAAATTGTAAGTTTTTTATTTAGTTGAAAATTTGGAAATTTTAAGCAAAATGCTTTTTTATGGAAATTTAGTTATTTTGTTCATAATTTTTAAAACTTAAAATATAAGAATTTTTACAGGCACCGCTTCAACTATTCACAATGAAGGAACTGAATTTTAAAAAAGAGTGCCAATCATTGAATTTGTTTAAATTAATTATTTTCTAAAAATAAATTTAAATAATAAAAATAAATTAATACTTAAGAGAAAGTATAATGAAAAATTTACCTCAAGCAAAGCGAGTGGTGAATCGAATGAAAATGAACTGGCACAGCCAAAACCAAAAGCTGAGACCAGTAAAAAATTCACTAATTTTAACTAAATTTGTAGAAAATTTATAAGCTACATTTCATATTAAACATTAAGAAACAGCATTAGCCTCCACCAAAATAATAAAAACGGTCGGGTGAGCCCTGCCGTTCTGTCCGTTACGAAGCAGAACTAATCAAATTATATCTGTTTTTGGGCGCCAACCCATTTGCCTGGAATATTTTGTAAGATTCCATCTATAGAAACGTAAATTTTCTCATTTTAATAAAATTTTCAAATATTTATTATTTCAGAGGATGAACGTTTTGAATATACGTCTGAAGTTTTTCAGGGCATTTGAAGGACATCGAATCATTTTTTGTTCTTCAAATGATTCAATTTAGCGAAGGATTGTAATTTTATTTATCTTTTTTTTTTGAAATTGCTGAACAATTTCATTGGGTATTAAAAAAAGTTTTTATGTGATAATTTGTTACGATTTTATCTGCTTAATATTAAAAATAAATTATTTAACAAAAACCGAAAACAAATTATACAGTACCGAAAAAATTTAATTTATATATCACAGATACTTGGCCTATTATGGAATTTTTAGCACCACACATTTTGGCATTTTTGAGCAAAACTTCTAAGAAGAATACAATAAACTGGAAATTTCTTACAGCATTCTCAAAATTTAATTGTTTATCTTTATTTATTTCGGATGCTGATAAGTGTAGCCAAACGAATAATCGGGCAAATCACATTAACAACGCCCACAGGAGAAAGTGGAGAGAAGCGGCAAAAAACAGTTGTGCGGCGAAATTATTTTTCTCCCTCTCCATTAGCAATGGATTTGAGAACAAAATGAAAAAACATTTGCCGACAGATGGCAGCAATTTGAGCGAAAAAATGCGGACGAAAGTGGGCGGAGGGAGGGGAATGGGAGACCACCCAAACGAGAAAAACAAATCGGGAATGCATTGTACGAAAAGGATGATGGCCCGACTCAAAGATAAACCATTCATTCTCGAAAACATTTTCGCTATAAACCAGTCACTCGTAATTACACCCATCCCAAAAATCAAAAAATTCTGCATGTTGTTTGGCTTATATTTGATTAATTGGAATGACTGGTGCTAGGTCGTTTCGTAAAAGCCGCCACCTTGGGCGTTTCGTAAAATGCGCCATTTTCGAATTTTTCGACAAAACATTGCATAACTTTGCTTATATATAGGCAATAAAGATTTACATTCTTGGTACGATTCGATAGCCAAGCTTTTTCTCTATTAGCTTGCAAAATTTCAAACAAAATTATCAAATTTACCCAGCATGGAATGACAATAATAACAATGAATTTTAACGCAGAAATGCTATTTTTTATTTTGGGATTTTTTTCCATTAAAAATCCTCACACTAAATATGAACATGGAAGAATTCAATTTTGTGTTTGGTATATTTATTTTATTATTCAAAGTTTAGAAACAAAAAATGTTTTTCCGTTGTGCATTAAATGTGTTTTTCTCCTTTTTCGTCATTTGCCTCTTGCTCAGAGGTGTCGCCTTGGCTTTGTCATCGTGTGGCTTCGATTCGACGGACATCGACACGTCAGTGATCGACTGTTACATCGCTGAACATTCGGTCCCTCCGCTTGGGAGTTGCAAAACAACAACCGAAATGCCACCAACAATCGAAATGCAACCACGCCAGCAGCAGAAAAAACCACCGACACAGAAAACACGAAGGAAGAGGCAAAGAACGAAGGCACCGGCACTTGAAAACTGAACAGCTCGCGCGAAATGCCCGTATCCACAAAAAAAATTCGGGGAGAACACCCGACGAGCCTTTTTTGGCCAAAAATTTTTTAGTTATTTTTAAAATTTTTAGCGCTAAGCAAAACAGAGATTTGTAGCGGTTTTGCACCAGTAATAACCCTTCTTGCCATTTTGGGGTCAAATTTTCAAAACGAATGGTACAATGGCGTCAGCCGCCGGGAAAAATTTGGCAATTTTTATGAAATATGATAAGAAAAGTGCAGAAATTTTTACCCATTTCTTGAAAATTTTTTATTTTATTTCGGAAGGGTGGCATATGCCCCCCCCCCTTATGGGCCTATCGCGCGACATTCGAAAAGAAAAATTACAACACGTATATTCAACTTTCTCTGAATTGTTTTTCTTTTAAATTTGATGCTTTTGTTCGTACAATTCTTAAATTTGGCTGCATTTTTCTCTCAAAGTCAAGTCTAAAAGTAAGAATTCCACGTAATCGTCACAATCAACAATTATTGCATTTGATGAAGCGGCACCGGCAAAAACATTTCCCCCGTGCGTTCATTGTCAGTGACTATTGGCGGCGTTTCATTTTTCTGTTTTGCCGCTGAAGATAAACGCATGGAAAGTCTGTCGGGTGAGAAGAGAAGGGACTGTGAAAATTAAAAAAATTTACTATACAAATTATTAACTCGTATGAAAGCTTAAAATAAAAAACAGATTTATGCTGACATCAAAGTCATAAAACACACTGGAAAAGCATTAAAAACCAATTTCAAGGATACAAAAACAAATATTTCGTAAACGTTGGAATGCTGCACAAAAACAAAAAGGTCAAAAATAAGCCCATTGGAGTCGGACATCCATTTGTTCATTTCTTGGGCTCCTTTGGCCTTGTTGTTGTTGTTGTTGTTCTTGTTGCAGGAGTAACGGTGTTTGTTGTCAATGTGTTGTCGTTTTTCTTGTTATTCGAACCGGCGAGACCGAATGTTCATCGATGTAGCAGTCGACCACTACGTGTCAAAATCGGCAGCGTCGGCGGCCAAAGCGTCCAAAACAAATGCATTTTATCCCAAAAATATTCTAGATTATTGCTTACTTGTCGTTTGCTGAAAGCAGCGAATAATAAAAACATGGCCAGTGCGTCGTCAATGAACTTAAAAATTAATTATTAAAAAATGACAAAATTTGCCATTTTGGGGGGAAACATTGTGGGGAGGGGAAACAAAAAAATTTTCAAAAAAAAATACTGATGGTGGGGGGGGGGGGGAAATTGTGGCGGGTAGAGAAAGACAGAACAACTTTTTCTTATGAAAAAAATTGTTTCATCGGAGGCCAACCTTTAAGTTGTTATTAATTTTTAACAATGGGCATTTTGTCAACAACGTATAAAACGCTGTTTTTAAAATTCCGGTCAATTTTTTAAAATTTCTTTTAGCGCGAAAAATCATTTGGTAGAGACATAACGCAAGAGACGTAGAGTCAGTAGAAATATAATGATAATTCTCCGTCTATGACCAAAGGAATCAGCGAAGATGGGGGTTATGTCCCGGGAATTTATAAATACATAAAGAGCAAACAATGAATTAAGAAAAATCAATTACAAGGAAAAAAATGAAAGCAGTTTTTTAGTTAAGCGAATTTGTTAGTCAGAAAAAAAAAGAATTTAAAGCACCTGAAATGCGTCCATGTTCATCTGTGCGCAAATCACGGTGGTGAAGCCCATCAAGATCAATGTTGAAAAAAGAATTCATTTTTTTTTCCTGGAGAGGCCTGAAACGCACAAAAGCATGTTTTTAGCTTGGTTTGAAGCCTCTAAGATGGATTTTTCTATATATATTTTTCCTTATTTGGGATTTATGTCAATATTCAGGGATCACAATTATATGTAAGACAAGTAAAATATGTAAAGAAAAACTCTGCATTTTTGGTATCATTCGAAAGCACAAAATCTGAATAAGCAATTACTTAATTAATCATAACTTTTTGGCATTGCCTAAACGCTTAGATTTTATATATTTTAGATTCTTTCGAATGATACCAAAAAGATAGGGTTTGTTCGAACATGAACAAACTTATTTTATAAAAAGCAGGTGTTGTCAATTGATTGGACTCCTAAAATACCTTTGGACTCATAAAAGTCGATTGGACTCATAAAGTTCAATAGAGCCGAAATATGTACATACATTTGTACAAAAAAAATAACCCAAAGGTTATTTTTAGTTTTTTAATTATTTTTTCTGCAGCTTTATTTAGATAGAAATGCACAAAAAACACATTCTTATTCAAAAAATCTTCGTTTTTAGTGCCACTATTCATCACTAGGAATCACTATTTTGGAGCTCTGCCACTAAAAAATTTTGGAAGTTGGCCACAAAAATAGTGTTTTTTCGCCACTATTTTGGCTTTTTGTCCAAAATTTGTTAACAAAAATGCAATAAAAACGAGTCAGTGACCCCGAAAACCCTTGGAAGCATATTTGCATGACTTAGGAAAAAAATTTCTTCAAAAAAGGAGGGGCTACCATCGTAACTATTACCAACCTAAATATATAGAAAATATGAAATCAAAAAATTTTTATTATGATTTTTGGAAGAAAATCTCAGAAAGCATGAATAAGTAAGTAAAATTATGCTTCAAACATTTATGCATGATTAACTCTATTTTAAATATATGTAGAAAAAATACTGAAAAAATCCTCCTAGGCTAACTTTTGATGCGGATCAAAAAGTCTTTTACACAAGTTGGTGAGATCACTCCTTGATGGTCAGGGTGATCGGGACATCCGAATTACACTGAAATTGGGAAATTCTTGAAAAATTTCCTAGGGAGTTGGGAATATTTTTCTGGAAAAAGGAGTAGGCCAATCAAAAAGAGCACAAAATGCTTTCTAGCCCAGAAAATAATTTTTTGAAGTTTAACTTTTATTGTTAAATATATGACCAGGCGAGATTAAATTTGTTTAAACAGAAAAAAGGATTGTGAACTAAATTTTTATTAGAAAATTTTCTAACATCATTTCAGAGAAAATTAATTTTCGATGTAAAATTTTCAAAATTATGAAAAATCCATAAGAATTATTTTAAAAATTTCAAATTTGACTTAAAACCCCAAAAAATGATTTTTTGGAAAAAAATTTGTATAAAAGCAAAAAGTGAATGCCAAATGAAATAATAAAAATGCGAAAAAAAATGCGAAATATAAAAGGAGAGTTTTATCAGTAACTTATTCTATGTACCAAAATATTTTTTAATACCCCCCATAAATGGATGTGTATGAAAATTGCAAAATATGAATGAAAATGATGAAATAAAAAAAGACAAATATTTATTGAAACTCTCTGCGGAAAAATATCTCGAAAAGAAGAAAAGACACAAAATTAATAGAAAAAGAATCACAAAATGAACTCAAAAAGTTACCGTATATACTCTTTTTATATGCCATGGTATATTATTTTTCAACCTCCTCAAAAGGGGGTAGATAATTGGAGGTTGGTAGATTAATGGAGGCTGGGAGATTATTTTTCGATGATTTATTTAGTGGAAAATTTTTGAAATTTATTTTGAACATGTCGCCAAAAAATGTCATCGCGTCAAAAAAAACATTTTATTGCATTTATGTTATTTTTAATGGTGAAAGATGGACGAAACGATCACGAAGAAGCCTTTTTTATTTTAATATCAATTTTAATTTATAAAAGTTTTTAATTTTTTTTTTGGCTTAAATCGTAACCGTGACCGTGAATTGGTACCGTGAATCGTGACCGTGATCCAAAAACCCGTGAAATTCACGGTTTTCGTGACCGTGAATTTTTTGAGTTAAATTTGTCCCTGTCGACGAAATTTGTTTTTTACACTCTTTTTTGTGGTAAAATTTTCCAAAAAATTTTGGGAATAGGGTGTCCAGCAGGGGCGCTGAATTTTTAAAATTTGAGTGCAATTTATGCACAGATTTTGTTCGTAAAATGAGTCAAAAAATTAGAGCCATAAAAAATTGGTCTCGAGTCTCGGGAAATTTTCGGTCTCGATAGTGAAAATTTACTATTTCGACATTTTTAGGAAAATTCCTTAACAAAAATGCAATAAAATCAAAAAATACACCCCCTAAGAAACGAGCTAAACATTTTTTCAAAAAATGCACCCCTAAGAATTGGAAAATTTTCTTAAAAATTGTTCCCACAATTTTTTTTAGTTAACTATTTCGAGATTTTCCGTCACTTAAAGTAGCGACCCCACTCTGATGATGATGCAGGGCTGGATGGAGTCGGAGATGGGAACGAATTGTTCATTTATTAGCCCCTTTTACTGTTGAATTGACTTTAATTTTTTTTTTGGAAAATGTGCCAAAAAAATTATTTAAAAAATTCTATTTATCCCCCATGGCACATAAATGGAGACTGGTATATTATTTTTCAACCTCCTCAGAAAGGGGTACATAATTGGAGGCCGGCAGATTAATGGAGACTGGCATATAAAAAGAGTATATACGGTATTTGCTTTTTGTGAATTTCATTGATTGATGGTTAAATGTGCTTCAAAGTTTAAATCTTGCTTAAATCTGTTAAATTATTGAAAAAACATATAACCATAAATTAGAAAAAATGTAATCAAAAGAAATAAATAATAAATAATAAAGAAGATACAGACAGTGAAGAGAATTTAAACAATTTACACCACCAATTTTAGAACATTTTAAGGCCCATTTTCCCATTTTACAAATTTTTTTGTAACTAAACATTGGAACTCTCTCTGTTCATTCATTGTCACTGTTTTTTTGTGCATATTTCTCAGCAAATTCGACCAATTCTTTTCTGTTCTCCGCATTTATTGCTGTTGGCCTCACTTTTCGCATTGCGCACTTAAAATCGACCGCATTGACTTGTCTCAAATTGTTTGGCGTTGTGTGTCTCAACAACAAATCGTTTTGCCATGCGTTTTGAATTGGGCAAAAGGCCGCCTCAGTGCAAAGGGCCCAAAGGTCGGAGAAGGAATAATTTTCAGTGCTAATGGCAATTTGGCTAAAAAGCAAAATATTTTTATATATAAATTACCCTTATTAGGGCTGTGACAAATATATTTTTTAATTTTTTTATATGCATTGAAGAAGGCAGATCAAAAATGCATTCAATCAAAAAATATTTTTGGGGTTTTTGGAAAAAAATTTATTTCACTATTTTGAATTTTGCCTATATTTTGTAAATATTTTGACATTAAAATTTTTGGTTTTTGTAATTTTACTTATTTTGGAAAAATGCATTCAAAAATCACGAAAAATGAATTATTTGGAACTGTAATCAATGAATAAATTTTTTGGTAGTCTTATGAGCAGTTAATTATTTTTTACATCATAAATTTTTTAATTTTATTAAATATTTGCTCAATATGTCGGATTTTTTCAATATTTTGCCCCTATTTCGACATTTTTTCTGAAATGTTTATTTAAATATTTCGGAATTTTAAAAATATTTGTACAGCCTTTTCATGGCAATTTGTGTTTAAAGCAAAACCTTTTTATACATATTTTGTACAAATTAATCCTTTGGCCCAACTCACTCCAATTCCTCTTCAGTGAGTGCCAAATTTATGTTGTCATGCTCAAAGATTCTGCGGATCATTTGGCCACGCGTTTTCTGATCCGGCAAATCAACCATAATCCGTTGGGGAAAGCGTGCCAAAATGCCCTCGTCCAATTCTTGCGGCCGATTCGTTGCCGCCAATACTAAAACACTGTCTTTCGAAATATTCATTTGATACAAAAATTCATTTTTGGCTTTCCGATACAATTCATTCTCGATTGAAAAGCGTTTGTTAAACAATGCATCGATTCCATCTTAAAATAAAAAAGGAAATTTCATAAACAATTGGCCAATTAATTACCAATGAAAATGATGGACGGCTGAACATTTCGAGCCATTTGAAAAAGTGCCCTTACAAGTTTTTCCCACTCGGCATTCCATTGGGACATAATATGAAAAGCGGAAATGCTGAAGAAAGTTGAGTGGCATTCATTTGCGATAGCATTCGCCTGAAGGAAACGGTTATTAACCAATACAATAGTTACTGTTGTTAAATCGAATGATTGTCAAAAACAAATTAGTGATTATGGGATTTGTCGGCCCTAGCGGCAAAACAAAATAAATATAGTATTTTTAATTTGTTCTTTAATTAATTTTTATTTGGCGAATCTTTTTCGTGGGTGAGCCGACACGAGCGAATTTTCTGTCCATTGAATCCCTTCTCGGGAGGGGCCCCCAATTGTCCCCATTATTTATGCCTCTTGAAAGGCATTTGTACCCAAACTCACAAGCATTGTTTTCCCATTGCCCGGAGGGCCAAACAACAAAATGGCCTTTGGCGGTGCCCGTAGGCCCGTAAAAAGCGTCGGATTGAGCAAAGAGAGCACGGCACTGCGCTGGAGAGTGGTTTTGGCAAGCGCATTTCCCTCAATGGCATCCAATTTGGTGTCTTTTGTTTCAACGATTGAGCTGAGTATTTCTTCTCCAAATTCTTTGTCAACATTTTTCATTATTTCTTTTTTGAATTTGGTTTGGTGACTTATTATTAACTTAATATTTTGAATAATTTTTGTTCTACGATTTTTTTCATTTTACATAAAAATGAAAGAATGGCAAGAATTTTTGAAATGCAAAATTGGCCAAGTCTTGGGATAAATATCTATATTTGGCGCGCCTATGATTCGTCTACTCGGCGATTCGTCTACTCGGCTCCCGGACAATCCGACAGTGGACAATTCGACAGTGGACAATCCGACAGTTGGACAATCCGACAGTGAGGACAGTTCGACAGAAGTGGACAATCCGTCAGTGGACAATCCGACAGTAAATTTAAATTTTAAAATATTTTCTAGTCATCTCAACAGATAATTTCCTATAAATATCTCAATTCAAATCAATTTGTTTCATGATTTTCAAGCCACTGATGAGAGCTCAGGAATTTTCATTTGGTAGAGATTAGCAGGGGGTGGTGAGATTTGTGGATTGGGTTGGACTGCTTGAATTGGTTGAATGGGTTCATGAATTTCTCCTTCTTCTGAGGACGACGAATCCATTTGAATAGGTAAACGGAATGGTCAATACTTTTGACAAACATTTTGATCAGCAAAAATCACTTTCATTCTCCACTTTGGTTATGAGATAGAGAAGAAGAAGCTTCCCCGAGAGGAAATGGTGTTATGGGTCACTCCAAATTTAGTTTTGCATATTTATTTATTTTATTGTATTTTAGTCACTAGCATATCAAACTAATTTTTAAATTTGTTAACAAGTTTAAGCTAAATTGATTTGAATTGAGATATTTATAGGAAATAATCTGTTGGGGTGACTAGAAATATTTTAAAAATTTAAATTTACTGTCGGATTGTCCACTGTCGAATTGTCCACTTCTGTCGAATTGTCCTCACTGTCGGATTGTCCAACTGTCGGATTGTCCACTGTCGAATTGTCCACTGTCGGATTGTCCAGTCACGGTCTACTCAGCCAAAATGTGACGATTCGTCTACTCAGCCAAAAAGCCACGATTCGTCTGTTACACGATCCGTCTATTCGACGATTCGTCTACTCAGCCAAAAAGTGACGATTCGTCTACTAAGCAAAAAAGCAACGATTCGTCTACTCAGCCAAAAAGTGACGATTCGTCTACTAAGCAAAAAAGCAACGATTCGTCTACTAAACGATTCGTCTACTCAGCCAAAAAGTGACGATTCGTCTACTAAAACAAATATAAATTATTTATGAACAAAAAATCATCTGAATATGAAATTTTTTTTCTTTTCATGGACGCCCGACTTATTAAGACACATTTTAGACCCGAAATCGATCAATTAGCTGTATCAAATATATTTTTATGATATTATATTCCCAATACATTTGCTACTCTAACCTTTTTTTACCTAAAAATTATGCCTATCTTAAATCAATCTTCTCAATTTTAAGCAGATCAAATCAGTTCGAAAACTAATTGAACAACACCAGCGACGGAAGGCACCCAAATGCACAAGAATGTCGTCAGATTTCGACGACATTTAGACAGAAAAGGAAGTCAACCCTTTGAATGTTGTGCTGCCCATGCCCAATTAATGAAGGATGGCGAAAACACACTGTTATACGACAGCGGATTTTTTGATTGAATATTTCTTCGGAAGGGTCTTGATTTTTGTTTATTCTTGGTAGAATTAGGTATGTGAAGCGCCATAAAAAGCTATGAAAACTGCTTTTTAAGTAGAAAAACTCCAGAAAAATGGCTTTAAAAGTTTTTCGAGTTCGAATCCGGGTTTTAGAAATTTTTTGGCGGAGTAGACGAATAATGTAGACGAATCGTTGCTTTTTTGTTGAGTAGACGAATCGTCACATTTTGGCTGGGTAGACGAATCGTTGAATAGACGAATCGTTGAATAGACGAATCGTTGAGTAGACGAATCGATGGGAAGCGTCTATATTTATTGAATCTAATTTCAGTCCGATTTGTTCCGATTAAAAATCAGCAAAATCAAGGCACATTAATTATAAAGATTCACTTTCTTAACTAAGTAGACAAATTAATCTTAAATTAAAATTTTTGAAAGCCTAAGGATCTGAAAAACACTGTAACTTAAACAATGGCCAATTTGAGAACAGAAGATACAGCTCGCTTTTTTATATTAAAAAAGCGTGTTTTCAAATTTTATCGTTTAAAAAAATATCTCTAAAGAGTTTATGAAGCCTTTTAGTTTTTTTGACTGTTTTAGCACCTAAGCCTCCAGTTTTGGTGGTTTTTTGAGTAAAAATCGTGCCACCCTTACCACCATCCTAAGAAGTTCATAACTTTCTTTTGTTTGCAATTGTTCAATTTTGTCAAGCCCTAAACCCAGTAAAATATTTTAATTGCTTTTTTCTT